>CM042541.1:550000-777500 GCA_023630585.1 Cranoglanis bouderius
TAAAGGAAGTGATTGAGCAAACATACTTGAACACAGGTCAAGAGGCACCTTCTATAAAATTTTGACTCATACTATGCCTACCTTTGACGCATGCTAGAGGAGTGTTACTTGCAGACATTTGTGAAGTTCACTGTCTACTTTCTCCAGATTTAACAGACATTTTGTAGCCAATGAACTCTGTGGTCAGTCTGAGTGATTCTCACTCCTGGTAGTGAAAAGTATCAGACGGCTGAGTAATTCTTATCCACAATAGAATACAATAGAAACTGCAGTATGCATATATATGCATATGTGTGTGTGTGTGTGTATCTACCTAAAACTGAATATTCATTATTATGCCATTAAATTATTGTAATTATGTTAGCTAATTATGAGACAGAGAATGAGGAGCACCCATTTCAGTGTTGGGCCACTCCACGCAAGCATACACACGAACACATAATACACAGTTCAGGGTCTCACACTTGACCTGTGGCTAAAACACATGTTGGTGTGATGTGTTTCATTAGCAACTGTTGCTAACGTGAACTTATACACCCATGTGTCAAGACCAGGGGTCATATTAAGCTGTGTCTTCCTGTCTGCATGTCTTGTGTATGTGTGTGTTTGTTTGTTTATGTGTATATGGGTGTCACCTATGTGTGTGTTTGTATTTGGGTGTATGTCATTAGAGTTTGAAAGGAGCCTTGTCTGAAGTGAAGAGTTTGTGAACTGTAAACACAAACACACACTCACACACACACACACACACACACACACACACACACACACACACACACACACACACATGCACACACCTTCATAATCACACAGTTTGGCATGTTTAAGCTCTTTTTTTTAGATAGTCAGTTCCCCTTGCTGACCTTGACCTCAACCTCTTGTTTGAATTCTGGAACCAGGAAGGACATGCAAGATCACTAGGTCAGAGTTCATAAGTCGCTAGGTCAGAGGTCAGAGGTTTCCGTGTTTTTCACCTTGCTTCTGACTTGGACATAAACAGAAAATCTGTTTATGTTTGTGCTTGCAGCTCTTGCCACTTTCACTCTGATGATTTGTGTTGCAGGGACCACCCGGGCCACACGGCAATCCAGGAAGACCAGGTCCCCCAGGCTTAAAGGTATCAATCCCTCTTTAACTCTATCCTGTTCATTGTATTGGGATTGAAAGCCTAGATCAGTGCAGTTCCAAAATAGGTTAATCTGTGTAGGAGTGTTTTCTTTCTGGGGACTTTGTGGGGAATAAATGGAGGTGCACAGCAGGGTGCATGTGTTAACAGTCAGCATGTAGTCCTCTATATTTATATTTTTCCTGTCTCCATTGAAAGCAACAAAACTACTCTGGTTACAAATGGTCAAGTAAATCAAACACAGAGTTTAAAATACTCATTACACCCCTTAATCCCCATCTGTCGGCCCCTATATCACTGGCTGTCTCTTACACTTTTTGTGCCTTTTTTTCAGGGGAAGAAGGGTGACCCTGGACTTTCACCTGGAATAGCCCCTAAAGGAGAAAAAGTGAGTGAAGAACACCCCTACAATGCCCTACAATAAAATAATCAGAAAGATATCTTTATTATGGTTCTGTTGCAGAGTTCAGTCATCTTCAATTATGGTTTGTTTTCTGTTTAAAGGAGCTTAAAGAAGTAATGGTCTTTTTCAGTGAAGGCTTGAATGTGAGGGCTAAATAAAATTTTACTAATTTGGGGTTGAATCTCATTGTATAGGCATAGCCATTAATCTATTATGTATACACAATAACACACACACACGTGCCTCCTAGTTTTGTTTAAGGCAAATGCTTCAAATCCATAATCATGCTATGTCACTTCCGAATAGCAAGCAGGGTAAACAGAAAAGCTGTGCATACCATTATCTAACTCTTTTGTTCAAACCACCCTTCATGAAATTTGTACTTTGATTGGTCAGTTTGTGCTTAGTCTATTTACTAACCCCATTTCCATAAAAGTTGGGATTTTTTCTAAAATGCAATAAAAAAAAAATCTGTGATTTGTCAAGTCTCTTGAAACTTTAATTAACTGACAAAAGTACAAAGAAAAGATATTCAATGTTTTCACTGACCAACTTAATTGTATTTTGTAAATATAAACAAATTTAGAATCTGATGCCTTCAACACACTCAAGAAAGTTTGGACAGAGGCATGTTTACCGCTGTGTTACATCACCCTTCCTTTTATTTACACTTTTTAATGATTTGGTAACTGAGGATACTTGTTGCAGTTTTACAAGTGGAATTTTTGCCCATTCTTGCCTGATACAAGACTTCAGCTGTCCTTGGTCGCCATTGTCTGATTCTCCTCTTCATGATGCGCCATAGGAGACAGATCTGGACTGCTGGCAGGCCAGTCAAGCACACGCACTCTGTGTCTATGAAGGCAAGCTGTTTCTTCACACATATGTCAGTCACCCATGCCGTGGGCACTGATGCACCCCCACACCATCACAGATGCTGGCTTTTGCAGCTTTCGCTTATAACAGTCTGGTTGGTCTTTGTCATCTTTGGCACGGAGAACTCGACTTCCGTTTTTCCCGAAAACAAGCTGAAACGTGAACTCATCTGACCACAGCACACGTTTCCACTGCCTTTCAGTCCATCTGAGATGAGCTCGGGCACAGAGAACTCACCGGCGTTTCTGCATAGAGTTGATGTGTGGCTTCCTCCTTGCGTAATAGAGTTTCAGGTTGCATTTCTGGATGCAAGTACTTTTCCGAAGTACTCCTGAGCACATGTGGTTATATTTATCACAGTAGCATGACAATTTCTCAGGCAATGCTGCCTGAGGGCTTGAAGGTCACTCGAAGAACTGTGGCTGGTTCTGCAAGATGCACAATAAAACGTACCAGCTAATTTCCTTATAAAACTGCACTAATTGTACAGTCAACTTGCCTTTTACGAGATTTATGACATTTCTCCAAATTGCCTGAATCTTTTCACAATATTATGCACTGTAGATGGTGAAAGACCTAAATTCTTTGCAATCTTGCAATGAGCAATGTTCTTTTTGAACTAACTGACAATTCTCTCAGGAAGTTTGGCACAAAGCGGTGAGTCACGACCCATCCTTGCTTGCAAAGACTGAGGTTTTGGTGGATGCTCCTTTTATGCCCAATCCTGACACCCTCCCCTGTTACCAATTAACCCGATCCTCCAAAATGGTGTTACTTGAATATTCTATAAACTTTTCACTCTTATTTTGCCTCTATCCCAACTTTTTTTTGAGTGTGTTGAAGGCATCAAATTCTAAATTTGTTTATATATACAAAATACAATTAAGTCAGTGAAAACATTGAATATATTTTCTTTATACTTTTGTCAGTTAATTAAAGTTTTAAGAGACTTGATAAATCACTGATTTTTGTTTTTATTGCATTTTATAAAAAATCCCAACTTTTCTGGAAATGGGGTTAGTACTTAGTATCAAAAACAATAAAAAATAAATTATCTTGAAAATTAATTATTGAGGAAGTAATCCACCCAATTCATGGTATTTACTGTATTTTTATATGTATTATTTATATGCCTAAATAGGACACTGGACACTGGATCTAAGGGGTGTTTCTCAACAGTCTATAATAGACTGCATAAATCTACAGTCTGGACATGAAAAAACTCAGCCCAGCCTTTACATCATATTTGTTTTTTCTTATGACTGCTGTTGGTGCTGTTTTATTCATTATTTCGCTTCCACCAAAAAAAAAAAAAAAAAAAATCCACTCCATGCCATTTGTCAATAACAAATTTATTAAAAAAAAAAAAAAAATCGATTCATTCTCATTTAATGTTTGCCATTCGTTTGTATAGATTTTATAATAGACATATTAGACAGCATTCACTAATGTGGTTGAAACTCAGTCCTTAGACTGTCTTGATGATTATAGAGACATTGGCTTTCTATTTTCTGAAATGTAATTGTAAAATGTTAATGTAATTTTCACATTGTCTCAGCCATCACAGATCAGCCATAATATAACAATCCATGACAGGTGAAGTGAATAACATTGATTACCTCATTACAGTGGCACCTATCAAGGGGTGGGATATATTACGAAGCAAGTGAACAGTCAGTTCTCAAAGTTGATGTGTTGGAAGCACACATCAAAAAAATGGGCAAGCGTAAAGATCTGAACCAAATTGTGATGGCTAACTGACTTGGTCAGAGCATCTCAAAAATAGCAGGTCTTGTGGGGTGTTCCCGGTATGCAGTGATTAGTACCTACGAAAAGTGGTGCAAGGAAGGTCAACTAGTGAACCGGTGACAAGGTCATGGCTCATTGAGTGGGGAGCGAAGGCTAGCCCATCTGGTCCAATCCCACATAAGAGCTACTGTAGCACAAATTGCTGAAAAAGTTAATGCTGGCTATGATAGAAAGGTGTCAGAACACACAGTGAATCGCAGTTTGCTGCAGATGGGGCTGTGTAGCCACAGACCAGTCAGAGTGCCCATGCTGACCCCTGTCCACTGCCAAAAGCACTTACAATTGGCATGTGAGCATCAGAACTGGACCATGGAGCAATGGAAGAAGGTAGCCTGGTCTGATAAATCACATATTCTTTTACATCATGTGGATGGCCGGGTATGTGTGCGTCGCTTACCTAGGGAAGAGATGGCACCAGGATGCACTATGGGAAGAAGGCAAGTCGACGGAGGCAGTGTGATGCTCTGGGTAATGTTCTACTGGGAAACCTTGGGTCCAGGCAGTCATGTGGATGTTACTTTGACACGTACCACCTACCTAAACATTGTTGCAGACCAAGTACACCCCTTCATGGTGATGGTATTCCCTAATGGCAGTGACCCTGCCATACTGCAAGAATTGTTCGGAATGGTTTGAGGAATATGACAAAGAGTTTAAGGTGCTGACTTCAATCAAGCATCTGTGAGATGTGCTGAACAAACAAGTCCGATCCATGGAGGCCCCACCTCCCAACTTACAGGACTAAAGGAATCTGCAGCTAACGTCTTGGTGCCAGATACCACAACACACCTTCAGAGGTCTTGTGGAGTGTAATATTCATTATACTTATAGTATCTGGACAAAATCCCCATGTAAAAGTCCTTCTGTGCACGTTTTTATTAGTCTGACAGGAAAACAAACTTTGATCAGCATGACAACAATGAGCTTTTTTAGAATTAGTCACTGCAGTCAAATAGCTTCCTCCTGTAGGTGCTCTTTGCTTAGTGATGAAAACTACCAGGCTCTTTAGTGATAGGTATGAGTACTATGATGAGACTATTAGCTTAATGACTTCAGTGACACAGTTGTTCAGCTTTGTAGTGATTCTTATATAGTACATGATTCTACATGTGACTCTTGCAGTCTTGCAGTCCCATAACATTTCACATATCAGCAAACAATATGCCTGCACAAGTAAAAGATTTTTTGCATAAAATCACTTGGATGGAAACACTGCTTTGTGCTCACACTAATCTTACAGGTAGTCAATTAGACAATTAGATATATGTAAAATGTGCAAGACATGAATATAAGCTAAATTCTCAAATCACCCTCTTACTGTATATGATTTCCTAGCATTTCCTATTGAGTTCATTGCTCTTCATATTTGTGTTTGTTTGTAGGGAGATCCTGGTATTATTGGTCCTGTTGGTTTACCTGGTGTAGAGGGTCAAAAGGTATGTAGCAAAACTGCTGACAAAAATTGCATATAAAAGTGATGATGCCTTTGTATGCGCTCTTCCATATCTTCTCTCTCTCTCTCTCTCTCTCTCTCTCTCTCTCTCTCTCTCTCTCTCTCTCTCTCTCTCTCTGTGTGCGTGTGTGTGTGTGTGTGTAAGATGCTTACAGGCACATAGACCTATCAAGATGAGTTGAGATGTGCATGTGTGTGTCTTTGATTCTGTGTCACAGCTGTGTTAAACATTCAGTGGGGATTCCCTGTAGTGTTTACAGTTATATCCATGACAACACACACACACACACCGAGAGAGAGAGAGAGAGAGAGAGAGAGAGAGAGAGAGAGAGAGAGATTTGGAAAGATGTTATCTTTCTCCTGTTTTCTCCTGCTAGACTAACTAACCTAGAATAATTGCTATTTCTCTCCTGCTGCACTAATTTGATTGACCTTCAGCTTCGATTTGCCATCAGTATGCTAACAGCCTAAGTTATATCTGTTTAATCAGACTTTTTTTCAACAGAACATTTTATTAGAATGAAAAGGTTGGCCGTGTAGGCTTCTCAACTTTGTGTTCTATCATTTAAAGTCTATTTGTAGTAAATTGTGAACGTTTTTCATTATCCATACCAATCAGATTAGAAAACTTCTATTCCCAGAAATTCCCAGAAAGCTAGGTAAAACTAATCCACATTGAGTAGACTCAGAATGTTGGCTTGGTATGTTCACATTCTGTAACTTCTGCTGCGTTTCTAGAATATTATTTTCCTGTTCATGCATTTGGTTTATAATTTCTATTTTCTGAATATTAATATAAAGCAAATTTTCAATGTTAGCATGTTTGTGTTTTTTTTGGGCACAGTATTGCCTATAGAGCTGGAGAGCGTTCTAAAGCAAACCCTACAACCACAAGACACCAACAGTATTACATTTCAATGTCAAAACACATTTGCTTTCACCTCGCTTAAAATAACTTGTGCTACTTTGAGTACTATTAAAGTTGGAACCAAGAAAGCCACTTGGCAGTGTTTTTTTTAATAAACAAAAGTATAGGGTTGGAATTTACCTACTTGGTAACATAATATGCATCTGTAACACAATTATAATGATGCCAAATACCTCACATGTACTTCCTTTTGCTGTTCTTTGTTTTGGACACAACATTTTAGGGTCTTAACCTGGAAGTGTTCAGTCAAGTTATTGTATATATGAATTGCTTTGGCACATGGTCAGATTGTTTACATATTATATTACATACAAAATGTGATTATCCTGCACAGTTAAAGATTTTATAAGTGATTATTCCTTTATATAAGCTGAGAAGCTAACAGTAATGATGTATAATGATGCTGAAGTGAGTACCTGTGAGTGCCTTTCACCTTTCACAACATATCACCAAATAAGCATGTAGCCATTTAAAAACAAACAAACTAGAATATCACAACAATATCATCATAAATTGTGACTGAACGCAGTATTACAAAAGTACTGCTACTGTAGCAATAATTCACAAAAAAGTAAGTTATCAATTTTTATCAAGAAAGAGTCATCTGGTGACAAATTCCTTGATTAATTAATTTGCAAAGTACTTTTAATATGTGTAAAACTGACACAAAATAATCTGAAAATGTTTTATTTTCTATTCTGTTCTCATGTTAACTAATCAAGTGCTAGCTCAGTGGTTAAGGCATTGGGGTACTGATCGGAAGGTTATGATTGCAAATCCCAGCTCCACCATGGCTGGATCCTTGCACAAGGCCCACAACTCTCAGCTGCTCAGCTGTATCCTATCTCATTTGTAAGCAACTTTGCATAAAATATAAATACATGGTTTCAGAGGTTGGGTGGTGAGATATGAAATGCTGTTTCTTTTGAAGCATTTAAAACTGAAGGGACATGATAAATTGGGCCACAGATGCTCCTTTGTCTCACACTCCACTGTCTCACACATTGCTGTTGCTGACTAAAGTGATTGACGACTGAAGTGTAGACTTTATTCTTTGTGTTGACTGGGTCTCAAAACTGAATTATTTAAAATTTGCACAAACTCTCTTTTAATTGGCATACAGACTTTCAGGGTTAATTTTATCACTATGTTAATAATAATAATAATAATAATAATAATAATAATAATAATAATAATAATAATAAATGTTCTAGGTTGTTTTCCACCAACTGATCACAGTGACCACACTAAAAGCATTTGCATCTTCACTACAGAGCAGTACAATACTTTTGTCTGACCAGCTGTTTTGTTTCATAGTGTAACAAAATTACTAATGAAAATACTTTTTTATGACATTTTGATGACAAATAGAAAGCCACATTATGGCAAAATTCATAATTTCAGCTAATGCAAAAATATTGAAACAAACATTCTGAAGATTATAAACTGTTTGTTTATGACATGTAGATCACAGTCAGTAGAGAGAATTGAAAAGGTTAGATATAGAGAATGAATAAATGTAGGGAATGAGGCTTTGAAAAAGTTGCCATTTGGACCAAGATTTTGCATTTAGAGTTGTGGAACATGCTTGAGGCGTGTGTGTGTGTGTGTGTGTGTGTGTGTGTGTGTGTGTGTGTGTGTGCGTTTCCGTTGAAAACACTGATGAGAAAAGCAGCCAACCCTCAAAAACACAGCATGCAGTGTTTAATTTCACAACCTTGGCTGAGAGAAGAGAAAAAGACAGTGTGTGTGTGTGTCAGCATCTGTGAGTGTGTCTTTGAATGTGCATTTAAAGTACATGTTTTTGTATGTGAATGGATTTCCAGACACTGGCAGGTCAGGTAGAGTCCTGCAAAGACATAAATAACTACACATTTCCCACTGTTTTCACACACACACACACACACACACACACACACACACACACACACACACACACACACACACACACACACACACACACACACACACATTCACAAACAGTGCTACATTTAAATTTTACTACTACATTAAAACTGTCTCTGAATAACAGCAATGTTTATCCTACTTCTTTCATATTAGGATTATTAGTATTCAGCTAAAGTTGGCTAAAGTAAAAGTTCACCATGGCTCAGTCTTATCGTACTATCATCCTGATCAAAAAACCTGTATTGTTCAACCAAAACTGTGGCTACTGTGTTTGTTTCAGCAGAACAAAAGAAAGCTAAACATTATTTCTCTGTTCATGTAATAACAGATCGATCCTGATGTATTATAGGTCTGAACCATGTAATAGCCATTGGTTGACTGAGTACCCAGATTTTCCATTTTCATGTTTTACATTAGATTCTTTTGTTAGTTAGTTAGTCCAAAATTATTGAAAATACTTTGTCATGAACTTGAATAGGCCTTGCTTACTCTCTTGTACTTTTGCAGGTAGGCATCATCTGGTATTCTCAATAACATCATTTCTTTTGTCTGTGTGTTTTGACAACATTACTAGATTGCTTTTTTTTCTTTCTTTTTTTTTTTTTTTTAAATCTTGGCCACATTCCCAATGGAGAAACCAACCACAGGTACAACTACTGAAAATTACATGCTAGCTTAAGTTCAGGTTAGCTTAATAAAAATGCTGCCCACAATTGGGCACTAAAATGCTAATGGATAGAGTGTTGTTTCTCAGACATTAGAATATTGTTCTCTATATTATACTCTTCAGAAGAAAAAATTGGATGATGATAATCAAAATCACATGATGCCTTCAAAAAAAGAAATTTTTGATCATGGAACATACAGGTGCATCTAAAAAAAAATAGAATATTGTGGAAAAGTTCATTTTTTCCCGTAATTTAATTCAAAAAGTGGAACTCACATATTCCAGATTCATTACACATAAAGTGAAATATTTCAAGCCTTTTTTTTGTTTTAATCTTGATGATTACGGCTTACAGCTCATGGAAATGAGATACTGGAAAAATCCAGTATCTCAAAAAATATTAGAATAAAGAATTTATAATACAGCAATGTGGACCTGAGAAGACTCTAATCAGCTAATTAACTCAAAACACATTTTTACTTTTGAAAGTAAATTTTGCATTTCATTTGGAAATCAAGGACCCAGAGTCTGGAGGAAGAGTGGAGAGGCACAGAATCCAAGTTGCTTGAAGTCCAGTGTGAAGTTTCCACAGTCAGTGATGATTTGGGGTGCCATGTCATCTGCTGGTGTTGGTCCACTGTGTTTTCTCAAGTCGAGAGTCAGTGCAGCGTCTACCAGGAGATTTTAGAGACTTCATGCTTCCATCTGCTGACAAGCTTTATGGAGATGCTGATTTCCTTCTCCAGCAGGACTTGGCACCTGCCCACAGAGCCGAAACTACTAGTAACTGGTTTGCTGACCATGGTATTACTGTGCTTGATCGGCCAGCCGACTCGCCTGACCTGAATTTTGTCGAGAGGATGCAGTAATTCATGCAACAAGAGCCCCGAGTGCATAAATTAACATACTTTTCAGAAGGTCCACATTTCTGTATTATAAAGTCTTTATTCTAATATTTTGAGATACTGGATTTTTTATTTCCATGACCTGTAAGCTGTAATCATCAAGATTAAAACAAAAAGTCTTGACATATTTCACTTTATGTATAATGAATCTAGAATATATGAAAGTTCCACTTTTTGTATTAAATTACAGGAAAAAATGAACTTTTCCACGATATTCTAATTTTTTTTAGATTCGCCTGTATTTTTGACAATTTTTATTTTATTTTGAGTTACATGTAAATGAAAAATGGATTGTACTAAAACGGTGTACTTTAACAGAGATTATCTACAAAACAGAGACTCCCCCCCCCCCACTGTATCAGAGTAAATAAATTAGTTTGTTCTTAACAGAGCAGCTGATTAGCATTAGGATTTATAGGAAACTAGTAGAGAAGAAAACATGCACACACAGACTACTCTTTGTGGATTTTACTTTTGGTGCATATTTTCCATTCTTGCTGCGGTAGATCTTGCATTGAGCCTAAAATACTTATGGGAACATCTGCTGGAAAATATTTACGGTATATCTCATATATACAAGTAGGAAAGCTATTTCACACACACACACACACACACACACACACACACACACACACACACACACATAACAGGATGCTGAAATATAGAAATATCAGAAAGCTGCAGCAGTGTGCATGTATGAGTATGACATTCATTTTGTTTTTCCTCTTTTATTTTTACAGGGGCAACAAGGCCATCTTGGACCACCTGGTCTCCCAGGGGAAGTGGTGAGTCACACACACACACACACACACACACACACACACACACACACACACACACACCTATACACATATTACACACCACTTATCCGGGTCCAGGTCGCTGGGCATCAGTCTGAGCAGAGATTCCTAAACCTCCCTCTCTCTGTCCACCTCCTACAACTCCTCAATGGGGATACCCAGGTGCCCCCAGGCCAGATGAGAGTTATTCTTTTTCATTTAGTCCTTGATCTGCCCCGGGGTCTTCTCCACATTGGACATGCCTGAAACACATCCCCAGGGAGGCGTCCAGGAGGTATCCTAGACAGATTGGCCCAGAATGTCTGAGCAGCTCAACCTATCTCTAAGGCTGAGCCCAGCTACCCTGTGAAGGAAGCTCATTTCCACTGCTTGTATCCATGACCTCATTTTTTCGGTCACTATGACCATAGGTGAGGGTTTGGATGTAGATTGACCGGTAAATTGATAGCTTTGCCTCTTGGCTCAACTTCCTCTTCACCATGACAGACGGTACAAGGTCCGCATGACTGCTGATGCTGCACCGATCTGTCTGTCAATCTCTCGCTCCACTCAACCCTCACTCATAAACAAGATCCTGAGATCCTGAGAAACTCCTCTGCTTGAGGCAGTATCTCATTCCCAGCCTGAAGGGAACAACCCACCCTTTGGCCATGGCCTCAGATTTGGAGATGCTCACCCTCAACCTGGCTGCTTCACACTCAGCTACAAACTGCCCCAGAGCATGCTGGAGGTCGCTGCTTGATGAAGCCAACAGGACCACATCATCTGCAAATAACAAAGATGCGATACTGAGGTCCCTAGACCCTAGAGATTCTGTCCATGAAAATTATGTACAGTATCAGTGACAAAGGGCACTGGGATCAAGTTTGACCTGACGTTAATACAGACCAGACTCTCAGTTATACAGGGACCTAATGGCCCATAATAAGTCCAGCACCCCATACTCCCGAACCACCCTCCACAGGTTCCCATGAGGGACATGGTCATATGCCTTTTCCAACTCCACAAGGCACATGTAGACAGGTTGTAGACTCATGTAGAGTCCTCCTGAATCCAAGGTTTGACTAATGTCCGGACCCCCCTCTCTAGTACCTTGCCATAGGCTGTCCAAATTCAAATTCAAGTTTATTTGTCACACACACAACTATACACAGTATGACATGCAGTGAAATGCTTTTTACGACTGTCCGTGACATAAAGTAGAATTTACATACAGTAGACTAGAATTTACTTGTATACAGTTAGTAAAAGGAAAAGTATATAAAAAGTATAAAAAAGTATAAAAATATTATGTAGGATATAATGATGGGTGGCAGCAGCAGCAATGTAATGCTGTGCAACATTAAGCTGAGGTAGTTGTCTTGAAATTGTCCACATATATAATAAATATTTAAAATATAGGATATAAATACAGGATAAAGTGGTTAGTGAAAATGAATGAGTAGAAGATGTATTGAAGGAATATAGGTGGTGTGGGTTTTGTGTAGCAAGTCCAAGCTCTAGTCCTTGGAAGATGAAAGTTGAAACTTGAAAGTTGGAACACACCCTTCGGTTCCCCTTCCGGACCACCATTCCAGTCTACCAATTCAGTGGCACTGTCCCCGATCTCCACGCAATGTTGAATAGGTGTGTCAGCCAGGATATCCCAACAACATCAAGAGCCTTCAGGAACTCAGGGCGAATCTCATCCCCCTGCCACTAAGGAGTTGTTTAACTACCTCAGTGACCTCAGCAAGTCCTTCTCTGAGTCCTCCAACTCTACTTCCACAATGGAAAATGTGTCAGGATTCAGGAGGTCTTTGAAATACTCCTTCCACTGTCCTGCTATGTCCCCATTTGAGGTAAACAGTTCTCCATCCCAGCTGTAAACAGCATGGGCAAGGCCCTGCTTTCCCCTCCTGAGTTTCCTGATGGTTTGCCAGAATCTCTTCGAGGTCGAACGGAAGTCATTTACAATGGACTTACTTAACTCTTCCCATACATGGGTTTTTCAGAATACTCCGAACTGATGTTTGGTACATAAGCACAAAGCCGAAGGGAGGAGACCCTCTCATTCACCGGGGTAAACTCCAACATACCAGTGCCAAACTGGGGGGCTATGAGTACACCCACTTCTGCTCTGTGCCTCTCACCCAGGGCAACTCCAGTGTAGAACAGAGTCCAGACCCTCTCCAGGAGTTTGGTTCCAGAGCCAAAGCTATGCATTGAGGTGAGCTTGACTATATCTGGAGGATATCTCTCCACCTCCCGCACTAGCTTCGGCTCCTTTCCCACCAGATAAGTCACGTTCCATGTTCCTAAAGCCAGTTTCGGTAGCCGGGGATTGGTCTGCCAAGGCCTCTACCTTCGACTGCCGCACAATCCACAATGCACCAGAATCTTACTTGCAGGGCCCACAAGAGGACGGTCCCATGTAGCTTGTCCGGGCTCCATGGGTAAGGTCCCGATCATGTCTTACTTCATCCAGTCCCAACATACAGCGCTCACTCACATGCACATATGCTATTATGGTTTAAATTTAATATTTTATTTTATGATATTAAATCTCTCCCTCTCTCTCTCTCTCTCTCTCTCTCTCTCTCTCTCTCTCTCTCTCGCTCTCGCTCTTTCTCTCAGGGGGAGCAGGGGCCTGATGGAAGTGCTGGTGCCAAAGGTTATCCTGGCAGGCAGGTGCAGTAGATCTTCTGCCGTGAAGTGTGTTTCTATGTGTGTGGGTCTATGTTTCAGAGTGTTTGTCTGTTGTATGTGCTTGTTCTTTTTTCTGTCTATCTCTTGTCTTCCTGGGGCCTTGATTTACTAAAGGTTTTTGCAAACTTTTGCATGTCTCCTACATTTTGCATGTTTGCCTTAATGAATATAGAACTTATATATTTATAAGGGCAGAAAAACAGGTAGAATTGATACAAATGGATTAATTTAGTGCTCACAGTGTGATTTACTAAACCTGACAGTCATTTTACAAATAGCAATTACATGAGTAAATTAGTACAACTGATGGGCAGGGATTAAATTTGCATAAATCTTTCCACTATTTTATGACAAAACACTTTCAGCATTACAAACTAATGAGAAAAGTTTTTGAAATCATTATAAAATATTTGTATGTCAGTAAATAAAGTAACATATTACATTATAGACAACATTTCAGACACACACACACACACACACACACACACACACACACACACACACACACACACACACACACACACACACACACACACACACACAAAGAAGGCTGTCAGGGATTACTTGCAAATACAGAAGCAAGTACGATAGTCTCCAGAAAACCTGTGGCAGATTCTCCAAGATGCTTAAACTTGCCAGCCAGTGTTCTCATAATACTGTATGAAGTATACCTGAGACTACTGATGCATTTTTAGAAAGCAAAGGGTGGTCACACCAAATACTGATGTTCTCAATAATCAGTTATATACATGATGAGTATGTGCACACTATTCCTGGACTCTCTTTGAGAACCAAACATAGCACAGCTATCAAGAACATACTATTTAATTAAAGTATTGTTTCCTTCTCATATGTTGTATCTAAAGTCATTTACTATATTCTATCAGATTATTTATGTAAATTAACATTCTTTATTTGGGACGCTAGAGAACAAGGGCCTGATTCTGAGTTTAAATTTGTGCATGCATGTTCAATTCTAACAGCATAAATGTAGTCTAAATTAGACATTCAAATTCACATATACACATCAACAAAAATATTCTGGACTACAACATTCCTTTTTAGAGTCACAAGAGTAACTTAAAAAGCCCATCTAGTGACAGTAAGTTTTTCATGAAAAGATTTCATGAGTTTTTTTTTTTTTTTTAACAATATATGTTTGTCTGTTGAATGCATGTGTGTGTCTCTGCATCATTCTGTGTGTGTGCCCATTGTATTTGACTGTGATTAATGAAGTATCATGAAGGTTTCATGAAGTATTATGAAGGTTTCGTCAGATGTAGCAGAACAATCATCATGCTTTCAGTGTCACTGAAGATGTAACCACAGTTCAGAGATTAAAGCTGCAATTGGTTTTAACTTTTATTAAAAGATGTATTATTTTTTACTTCCCCACTTGGTACTAGATCACCATAAAATGCATAAAGCCAAAATGTCTTGGGCAAAATGTTCTCTATTCATTGCTGCATCTTGAACTTATAATGGTAGTGATAGGAAGCCTCTGCTATGATTAAAACAAAAGCTTTGTTTTTATACCAAAAGAGAAATTGAATTATGGAATTGTAAAATGTTGTTTTTCATTTTCCTGCTATCATCCAAGGTTCATATACAGTCCGGTTCATAAATATTTGGACAATAGTTATTTTTATTTTAACTGTTTACCACAGTATACTGGATATTAAATAATTTAAAATTTAAAGAATATGAGTTCAAGGTGCAGACTTTCAGCTTTAATTTGTGAGTATTTACATCCAACACTGTAGGAATTACTCCACTTTTTATGTGTGGTCCCCTGCATCAACCCCCACCCCCTACCAATTTTTAGGGGACCAAAAGTTATTGGACAATTTGCTGTCCTACTGTTCCATGGCCAGGCGTGTGGTCTACAGTTGATTTCAAGTGTGGCATTTGCGTTTGGAATCTGTTGCGGTTAATTGTGTGTATATATATATATATATACAGTGAGGGAAAAAAGTATTTGATCCCCTGCTGATTTTGTACGTTTGCCCACTTACAAAGAAATGATCAGTCTATAATTTTAATGGTAGGTGTATTTTAACAGTGAGAGACAGAATAACAACAAAAAAATCCGGAAAAACACATTTCAAAAAAGTTATAAATTGATTTGCATTTTAATGAGTGAAATAAGTATTTGACCCCTTCGACTTAGTACTTGGTGGCAAAACCCTTGTTGACAATCACAGAGGTCAGACGTTTCTTGTAGTTGGCCACCAGGTTTGCACACATCTCAGGAGGGATTTTGTCCCACTCCTCTTTGCAGATCCTTTCCAAGTCATTAAGATCATTTTCAATGCCCTGGCTGAGGGAAGGAGGTTCTCACCCAAGATTTGTGTATATATATATATATATATATATATATATATATATATATATATATATATATATATATATATATATATATATATATATATACACACACACACACAAAGTTTACATACATATAAGTCTTTCATCAGCTATACAAGCAGAATGCTTCTGAGGCTGTATTAAAATCAGTAACATATGCAGATATAGTACTGTGCTTAGGAACCCTATATTTTAAATATAAAGTTTGTCTTGTGTGCTTATTTTCTGCCTGTTGCATTAGTATGCCAGGAGGAAAAGAAGAAAAATTACATTTCCAAACATTTGTTTTAAATTCAGTGTCACAGAATTTTCATTCTCTTTTTTCAATCAACAAACCACATTAAGTACTAGACATTTTTGACAAAACGGAAGGACTAAAGGTTCTCCAAGAACAAACAACTTACCAGCCATTTCCTTCCAGTATACCTGAGAGAATTTATACAGTTTTAAATGCAAAGGCATTGTGATTCAGTTTTTTAAAAAAAATATATTTTTTATGTAGTAATTATGCAGTCTCCATTTCCAGCATTTGGGGATAAAAAGTACCACAGCTTTCCATACACTAGATGTCAGTAGAGACCTGCATTGATAAAAGATCTTACTGGAAGATCAACACACACACACACACACACACACACACACACACACACACACACACACACACACACACACACACACACACACACACACACGCTCACTCACATATATATTGGTTGAAACTGCATCATAGTGCATAAACATGACACATTCATGAAATCATATGGACTGTAATCATCTTCAACAATTTATTTATCCATTTAAAAAAAAAATTATAATCCAACAGATGTTTTACATTAGCCTTTTAGGTAATCCTTCAGTCGGAGTATTGTAAAGAAATGTCATAAAATAAATAGGAAATGTATTGTATGTGTGATCTAACTCAGAATAATGGAAGCAGAACAACCAAGCTATTGGTATTAGCCAAAAATGTTTGTGTCAGTGGATCACTATTTACTGCTAGATATGAATGATGTCTGCGACTATACATGCCCAGTTTTGTTCATAAACCATTTAAGTGAACTAGTGAACACAAAGATTTAAAGATTTCTTTGGTTTTGTCATCAGGCTAAATTAAGGTTTAAACTATGTAATGTGTTGCTGTGCTGGATGAGAGTATGCTGTAACTGAACCAGTAGCCTAGACAATTTTTTGGTCTTTTTTTTCAGTTAACACCAATATTCACAGAGGAAATAAAACTGTAAACTAAAAATAGATTTTAAATGGTAAATGTTTCAATTTCTTACTCAAATTCTTCCTGGTACCTCATAAACCTTTTTACATTCTTGATTTCATTCTCCTTGCTGGTAGTGCAGCTCAGATCTTGTCCACATGTATACAGATATTTTTGAAAACATAGTTTGCATTTTGGCATCCCTTTCACGTGGAAATGCTGTTCCCTTTCTAAGGGAACTCAACGTTGTGTGAACGTCATGCTGTGGGAAGAGATTTCTCGCGCGACCGGTATCTGATGTCTGTGTAAAATCAGGCCTATATATAGGCCTGCCGTGGTCAGGTGACGTGGCAATTAAGCGCATCACATGATATAAAAACGGCACCTGTGAACCATGCCTTCTGCTTTATTATCTCACAAAAGTGAGTACACCCCTCACATTTTTGTAAATATTTTATTATATCTTTTCATGGGACAACACTGACGAAATGACACTTTGCTACAATGTAAAGTAGTGAGTGTACAGCTTGTATAACAGTATAAATTTGCTGTCCGCTCAAAATAACTCATCACACAGCCATTAATGTCTAAACCGCTGGCAACAAAAGTGAGTACACTTTGTAGCAAGGTGTCATTTCTTCAGTGTTGTCCCATGAAAAGATATAATAAAATATTTACAAAAATGTGAGGGGTGTACTCACTTTTGTGAGATACTGTATATATATATATATATATATATATATATATATATATATATATATATATATATATATATATATATATGTATATCTCTTTAATTTCTGTCCCTCACCTCTTTTGCTAGTATGCGTCAAAGAGAATTCAGGAAGTGTGTTATTCCATGCCCGGTTTTATTTTGGGGATGGACGGACACTTTCTGTGTGAAGTGTTTGGAGGTGGAGCATCCTGCAGTGGCCCTTGAAGGGGATGACTGCGTGCATTGTGAACGTTTCACAATTAGACAGCTCTGCTCTCGGATCGCTCTCTTCTCAGCTGAAGGAAGTTGGGTTTCAGAGCATTGCGGCTCTGGGCTGTCCACTGCCAAAGCAGGATCCCGTATGGATCTGGAGGAGGAACCGGAGACGAGCGCTGCTCTATCTCTTGCTCTGTCCTCCAGATCTGACTCTACACTTCCAGGTTTTAGAGTTTGCGCCGCAACTCCTCCTTCTGGTATGGAGAGTCAACCAACCCTCTCTGACTCTGCGGAGCCAGAGGGGGGCGCCAGTGCACCAGAAACGGAGAGCAGCTCTCAATCATATAAAGAGCTGCTTGAAGTGATCACTAGGGCTGTAGAAAAGTTTAATTTAGACTGGCCCGGGGAGATTAAGCGGCTCATAGCAGGCTGGACGAGCGCTTTTCCCCAGTGAAATTAAAACTCCCTCACACCACAGAAAACTCCTTTTTTCCAGAAGTGCATTATGAAATATCGCGCTTCTGGGAAAAACCATACACCAGCCGCTTGCGAGCTACCTCTCGCAATCAATGGCAGGGAATTTAGGGGGGCGACTTTGCCATTCAAGCCATGTAAGGCCACCTCGGCCTACAAAGCAGGCCTGCTGAATGAGCTCGACATTCCGGCCCATTTGGCGACGTGGTTAACGCCATCGCTGACAGGTTTCGAAAGGCGAAACAGCAAACAGTGGCATTCAGCCAGTTCCTTTGCATTGGGCCAGCACTAGTGCGAGGGAGGCACAGAAGGTGAGTTTGGTGGCCCTCTTCCCCCCGCGGAAAGCCAGGGGGACCAGGCGGCCACAGTCGCAGCCTGGTAGTAGGCTCAATCTAAGAATGATCATTAATGCCAAGCAGGCAATGAAGGAGTGGTCCTAATTGGCTGCAGAGGGAGGTATCAGGGGACGTGAAGTTGTTAGGGCAGTTAGCCCCCAGCATTACTGTAGCCCCCAAGCCAATATCGTCCCAATTTTTCAGTCCTCTTTAGTCAGCGAGCTGTCACAGGGCAACGACAATCTGATGCTTTCCTTCCGACAGAATGTGGAAAAGTTAACGTCAATAAAAGACCATCTGGCAGCATGGAAACTACTGCCAAATGTGTCTCCATGGGTTCTGTCCATCTGTCCACCATAGAAAAGGGTTACTGGATTCAGTTCAGAGCTCGACCCCCCCGGTTCAGTGGTGTGCTCACCACAGTAGTCCGCACAGAGCAGAGCCTGATGTTAGTGCAGGAAGTAAGATCCCTCTTGGACAAAGGGGCCATAGAACATGTACCCCTTAGTATACAGCTGTTATTTCTTCGTCCGCAAAAAAGATTGGAGTATGCGGCCAATTTTAGATCTGTGTCATCTGAACCGTACTCTTCGGACATACAGGTTCAAGATGTCGACGCTCAAACTTATCGTTCCACAGATTCAGTTCAAGGACTGGTTTGTGATGATAGATCTAAAAGACGCATATTTCCACATAGAAATAATGCCCAGGTACAGGAAGTTCCTGAGGTTCGCGTTTGGAGGCAATGCGTACCAATATCAGTCCCTTTGGTCTAGCTTTATCCCCTCGCATCTTCACGAAGTGCATGAATGCTGCTCTGGCTCCCTTGCGACTCCAGGGCGTCCATGTACTAAACTACCTGGACGACTGATTAATTCTAGCGCGATCCAGGGAGTTGGCGATTCCAACATTGAGATGTTGTTCTCGCTCACATGAGGAGCTTGGGGCTCAGGTTGAACCCCAAGAAAAGAGTGCTTTCTCTAGTGCAGAGGACAACTTTTCTAGGGGTTATATGGGATTTCACTACGATGAGGGTGTATCTATCCGCAACACACGTAGGGTCAATCCTATCAACACTGAGCAAGATAAAGCTGGGTCTGGGCATCCCCTCCAGTCTCTACAAGAGGCTGTTGAGGCTTATGGCAGCAGCAGCCAATGTCATACCATTGGGCCTACTGCACATGAGACCATTTCATCCGAGGACGAAACCCATAAGAATAATCAGTGTCATGTGGCGATGCCTACGTGCTCTGAGAATTTGGAGGTGTCCTCGGTTTCTAGCATCGGGCCACACTCCAGGGGCATCTCCTTATCACAAGATGGTAATGACAGACGCCTCCCTCACAGGCTGGGGCGCGGTCTTAGACGGCTGTCCAGCTCACGGTCTCTGGAGCGGCCCTCATCTAGACTGGCATATAAATCGCCTAGAAATGTGGGCTGTATTCCTAGCACTGAAATTCTTTCTTCCTCAGTTGAGAGGTCACCAGGTGTTAGTTGCGACAGACAATACAGCAGTGGTCTCATACATCAACAGCCCCCTGTTCAGGCAGGCGCAACTACTACTTCTCTGGGCGGAGGAAACGTTTTCGTCAGTGAGTGCAGTGTACATTCTGGGCAACAGGAATGTGGGGGCAGACATCCTGCTGAGGCAGGGGCTGAGGTCCGGGGATTGTAGGCTCCATGCACAAGTGGTGGATCCAATATGGCGGAGGTTCGGCCAAGCGGAGCTGGATGTGTTCGCCTCCGAGGAGACGACACACCACCCGTTATGGTTCGCCCTCACTCCTCCCGCACCATTAAGGTTGGACACCATGATACACACGTAGCCAAGGTCATGTCTGTACACCTTTCCCTCAATTGCTCTGCTCCCACAGACTCTAGCGAGAGTTCGCCAAGATTGTCCTACGTCTGCTGCTAATAGTGGCCAGCTTGAATTTGGTTCTCAGAGATAATATCTCTGCTGGACAGCACTCCCTGGGAGATTCCCGTTCTCAGGGATCTATTGTCTCAAGCCAGAGGGTCGATTTATCACCCTCGGCCAGAACTATGGAAACTGGTCTGTCCCCTAAGGTGCACTAGCTCATAGATTCTGGTCTCTCAACCGAGGTTGTAGAGACCATGTTATATGATAAAGCACCATCCATGAGGAAATTGTATGCATTCAATGGCAACTTTTTTATCGTGGTGTGAGGAGCACCAGTGAGACCCAGTAAACTGCACAATAGCTACAGTCCTGTAGTTCTTACAGGAACATTTTTCAGCTGGGTTGGCGCCTTCTACAATTAGGGTCTACGTGGCCGCCATTTCAGCCAGTCACGTACTAATTGATGGAGCCTCTGTGGGGCAACATCCTCTAACTTTGAGGTTTATGCATGGTGTCAGGCAGCTGAGGCCCATCTGCAGATCACGCATACCCTCCTGGGACCTTTTTGTGTGGTCCTGGAAGGTCTGTCAGGCGCCCCATTTGAGCCCTTAGAGTCAGCCTCAGAGAAGCTTCTGACTCTAAAGGTAGCTCTTCTGCTGGCCCTGACATCTCTCAAGTGAGTAGGAGATCTACAAGCTCTCTCTGTTGCTCCTTCCTCCCTATATCATAGGCCGGATGTTTCCTAAGTGCCTATGTCTGCTGCCCAGCTGGTAGTGTTTCAGGTTTTCTGCCCTCCTCCTTTCCTCACACCGGAACAAGAGAGATTGCACCTACTGTGTCCAGTAAGGGCTCTCTGTACATACATCAACTGCTCTGGCCAAAGGTGTAAGTCGGAGCAGTCGCTGGCAGTGACAGTGGAGGTGATGCTACATCAAAGCAGCACATCTCTATTTGGATAGTGGAAGCAATCTCTATTGCTTATGAAGTGCACGGTCTTGCTACGCCTCTGGTCATAGGGGCTCATTCCACTATGGGGGTCGCCTCCTCAAAGGCTTTATCTAAGGGGTACCCTTACAGGATGCACACATTCATTTCGTATTACAGTTTGGCCTTATTGGTCAGCTCATATATGGTTCTCAGAGATAATATCTCTGCTGGATGGCACTCCCTGGGAGATTCCCGTTCGTAGGGATCTATTGTCTCAAGCCAGAGGGTTGATTTATCTCCTTCCCTGAGGGGCACCAGCTCATAGATTCCGGTCTCTCAACCAAGGTTGTAGATGTTAAACGCTAGGAACGTCATTGTGACCCAGTGAACTGCGCAATGGCTACAGTCCTGGAGTTCTTACAGGAATGTTTCTCTCAGCCGGAACTATGGAAACGGTGAGTCTGGCCCCTGAGGGGCACCAGCTCATAGATTCTGTTCTCTCAACTGCGGTTGTAGAGACCATGTTAAACGATAGGAACATCATTGCGACCCAGTGAATTGCGCAATGGCTACAGTCCTGGAGTTCTTACAGGAACGTTTCTCAGCAAGGATGGCTCCTTCTACAGTTAGGGTCTACATGGCCGAAATTACAGCCAGCCACGCCCCTACTGATGGAGCCTCTGTGACAGGCCATACCCTCAGTATGACAGAGTGGGTATACTCGTTCCCACAGCATGAAGCCCACACAACGTTGAGTTCCCTTAGAAACGGAACATCTGGGTTACGCATGTAACCCTGTTCCCTGAGAAGGGAACGAGATGTTGTGTAGGTTTGTCAGCGTGTAGCGTGCCATTTTTATATCACGTGGCACGCTTAATTGCAACACCACCTGACCACGGCAGACCTATAAACAGGCGTGATTTTACACAGACTTCAGATACTGGTCGCGTGTGAAGGCGCTTCCCACAGCGTCAAGCTCACGCAACGTCTCATTCCCTTCACAGGGAACAGGGTTACATGCGTAACCCAGACGTTTTTGGGCACTGAAAATTTTTTGAAAACATCCTCCAAGGAGGAGAAATTCTAAAAGCATGTTGTTCTAGGACTGTTCCAGGACTTTATCATGGCTGCTAATCAGGTTATTACTTTGTGGTCTGTAATTTATTATTTGATAATGTTAATTTCGCTTTGTTTTATTATTACACCCTTATTTGCAGGAGCCTGAATATGATCTGCTCTGTACTGCTCTTGAATCCATTACTCTGGCAGTAGAAACATTTGTTTTGTAACATTTGGCCAACTGCGACCCAGACCAGGATAAAGCAGTTACTGAAGATGAATGATGTTGCTGTTCTCTTAAAATTATTATTGACTCATTCGTATTACTTGCATGTCGTTTCTCAGTAGTATACATAACAACACAGACAATACAGACATATTTAAAGCTACAGATAGAATGAAATACCTTCACCATCTAACTGGATGTTAGTTTCAAAATGTAGGGTAGGGGTAAAATCTACATTTTCGGAAATATCTGTAAACGAGTGTATGGGGCCTCAGTGTTACATTGCCAGAAGTCATCAAGCAATCAGGTTTATGGGTTTAGACTAAAGAACTTTACAGCTCCCCAATGTTTGTATTGGTAGAAGGAACCAGAGGCTGAATGTTTTTGCACACATGATAATTGGATCATGAATTGGTTGTTTTGCCTGGAAAGGTTTATTCAATCAGTTGTTGTAATATAAATTAGTTTTATCAAATTACCACTTTGGATATGATCTTGATATTTTGAACAATAATTCCCACTTTGCTACCATTGTACTATTATTTGTGGAAGTTTCTATCAGGTCTTTTTATATTTAGTTGCACTAAAAAAGGTTTTAATGTGATTAGTGTGTTTAAGCTCAAAATGTCACTCATTGCATATGTTAAAAACATTATAGATTCATTTCTGCTTATTTTTGTGAATGGTGCCAATAATTCTGGAGTTGACTGTACTAATGTATTTCCATGTTGTTGACAGTGACATGCATTAAGTGTAAGTGAATAAATATAATAATTTAAATCACATTTTAATTAAATTGCAATATTTCCTTCCTTCTTTCAGGGGCTTCCAGGTCCCATAGGGCCTCGCGGGCCAAAAGGCGCTCGGGTGAGTTCAAAGCTACTTCCACTTTCAGCACTGTCTTCATCACCCACAGCCATGTAACCATGGCAACACACTGGGCACATTGGGTAACATCAGACTTGGTCTGTGGCATCCATGGCTACTAAGCAACGGGCCTGTCATTTGTGGTTATTAAAGGGTGTCTGGTGTTTCTCCTGTGCTCCAGCTTGTAAAATTAAGCAATGTGATTGACTCTGCTGTAAAGACATTATTTCTCTCTTTCTCTGCCTTACTCTGTTTTTTCTTGCTTACGTTCTCTCACCTTGTTTTTCTCTTCCACTTTATCTTACCTTGTCTGTCTTTTATTCTTATATCCATTCACTTATATCCTTCTTTATATCCTTCTTTTTTCAGTGTAGAGAATACACCATGTCAAATTGCTTTCCGGACTGTGTGTGTGGGTGTGTGGGTGTGTGTGTGTGTGTGTGTGTGTGTGTGTGTGTGTGTGTGTGTGTGTGTGTGTGTGCATCTTCCTTACATGCTGGAGTAGCAGAAAGCTTGAAAACGAGCAGTGGGCTTTCACTGACTACACACACACACACACACACACACACACACACACACACACACACACACACACACACACACACACACACACACACACACACAAGCTCTTTATCAGAGTTGGCTCTGTCCCTACTGACTGGAATTTCCTGTTTAAAATCAGACTGAGGCTCTGCTGTATTTTTGCTCAAACCCATCACACACACACACACACACACACACTGGAGGTAACTTCACAGACAACATTAAGCTAGTTCTTGTTCTTATTGTTGTTGTTGTTGCTCTCTGCTGAGGTCCAGTTTGGGTGATTGTGTGTGTTTGTAGGTGGGGAGGTGGGGGGTGTCATTATACATTGATATTAAACAAGTCATTACACTTGTTTATCTATATGTATGTGTGTAATAGTTACATCTCAGGTGTTTGTATAGGATGTGTGAATAATACTGTTGTCTGTGTATATGTGTGTTTGTGTGTTATCATTCCACCTTGGGACTTAATGTGCAGTATGATGTGTGTGTAACATAAATGAGTGTGTGTACATATGTATGTGTCTGGTGTCTGTGTGATCAATAAATCTCGGGTGTTAGTAGTAGTGTGTTTGTGTGTGTGTGAGACAGAAAGAGAGAAAGAGAGAGAGAGAGAGAGAGTATGTATATATATACATATGAATTTCTGCTCCACAGTCAGCATGGCACAGCGTGCGTATCCCTGGCGTGAGGGTATGTGCCCTTGGACTACATTGTGGAGGCCAGCACCATGCAGTCCATGGGCATATACACTTTCCTCAAGGTTTACCTCTTCAGTGAGACCATCCACATGTCCTTTCATCCCTTCATCTTCCCATCCATCCATCTCTTCTCTTTGTCCTGCAAATGTGCAAAAGGCTTTAGGTAGTCTTAAAGGTATTTTTCTGTTTCTTTCTCTGTGCTCCTTGGTCTTCTCTCTCTCTCTCTCTCTCTCTCTCTCTCTCTCTCTCTCTCTCTCTCTCTCTCTCTCTGTAGGGATTTATTGGCATCCCAGGCCTTTTTGGTTTACCAGGACCCGATGGTGAAAGAGTGAGTTGTTCTCATTTAATTTATATTTTTGTAGAGTAGAGTGTAGAGAAATAGAATAGAGAGAATTGTCATTGTAGCCATATACAAGTATACAGTAGAACCAAATAGGGTTCTCCAAGGCCTTGGTGCAGTACATTCTAGAAAAGTGACAACAGGGCGATACAAGATAATAACCAGACAATATGTAGCGTAGGGGTGTAACACAATGCCATTATCCGTATCTGTACATTTATTTGTTTAGTTATTTACATGGGAAGAAGGTCTATACCAGAAGGGTTTTTCTTTAACCAATTTATCCTGGACATACTGGAAAACTGCTGGAAAAGAGACAAACTAATTATAACAATATATAGCAATTTGCAGAATATATCTTTATTCAACTCCTGAACTTGACGCCCTGTTGAACATTTTGGCAAGCTTTCTATCCGCTATCTTAAATGACTTAGTAAGTAGCAATGGGCCTCATTTATTAAGAAGCTGTGTGTAAATGTTCACATAAGCCAAACCAAACAAAAAATTTCAGCCAGATTTACAAAAGTTTAAAAAAACGCTGATTTTCTTCGTACTCGCATGTGTATGTTGATCACCCATAAAATGCAAAACATGTTCCCATCACAGCTCATTTGCATTTAGTGATGCTCATAAAATTCAAAATAAGTGCACAGACAGCTGGGAGCACGAAATGAACAGTGAAAGTAAAGGCTGTAAAGCAGAAGTGGAAGTTATTTGGACACAGTTTACACAGGTTAGTGGAAGTTTATTTTGACATTATTAATAACAAGTGAGCACTAAATCTTCCATCAGCTGAGGCATTTGTTTGTGGCTTACAGCTTAGCGCAGACAGACTGGCCTATCCTCGCTTATATGGCTGCATTTCTTTTGTCATAATTGAATGATTATTTTTATTTGTCTTAATTTATTTGTTTGTGTTGACTCAATTTCTTTAATTTTCATATGCTTTAATTAAGGCCAATAATATAAAACAACTTAATTTTCTCAATGGTATTCTTGTTCCCTGGCCTGGTGAACTAGCATTGGAAAGTTGTTTTTTGTTTTGTTAGAAACTACAAAGCACTTTTATAAGTTGCCCTCTTCTATAAGTTGCTCTGAATTACTGCTCTTTATAAAAGTGCAGTAATTCATGCAAATTATATGATTTGAAATCAGTGAAGTCAAGGTTTACATTAGCTAGTCTTCTTATGGTTCAAGGTTCTTTATTTGTCACATACATATTACATACATGTGATGCAATGTAGTGAAATGATTTTTTCTGTTACTCGTCCCACGGTGCAATAACAAACAGACCAACAACGACTAAGGATATACACACATGATAAAATAGGATGTAGTAAAATAATAAAATACAGTAGACATAATAAAATATTATAGACTGTAGAATAAAATGTAAATATAATGGACTGTAGGGAATATGATGTGAAAAAATGGAATATAATAGAATATGATGTGTGGAATTATTTTGCACATTGTATATAGAGTTTATACAACGTGCAAAATAATTTATATCTTTATATTCTTATCTATAGTGCAAAAATGCGTAATTTCACACACACTCAGGAGTAGGTTATGAAAATATTTCCGAATTTACAGGATTTTTATGAATACCAAATTTCCTGTGTAAATGCTCGTATGGACAATTTGCTAATAAATCAATTTGTATCCAGCTTGCTACATGAGGCCCAATGTCTTTCCCATATCAAAAAACTGTTATTTATAGTTGACAATAATAACCATCTAATAACATTAGATTTACTATAGTTTATAGGGTTTGTTACATTCCACGAAGAGCAGAAAAGTTCACTGGACATGCTATCAGAATCTACTATGAAGCTGGAGTGCACTCACAGTGCTGCTGCTAGTCAAGCTGGGTTCCTTTAAGCAGCATTTCATTATAATGCCTGTATGATTTTTTTTTAACTACATGAAGATACTTTTAATAACGATGGAGACCATGGGCGTAGAATCCACGGGGGACGTGTCTCCCGAACTTTTAATAAAACCTAAATTCATCCCCCGCACTTTTTCAGTGGCCATGGCCAATTTGTGTATCTTTTGATTTCTATATGTGTACGTGTCTATATTTCTTTACGTGACCTGACATTGCCATGACAATTGGTCACTCACCAATTGCCCATGCTCACACCCAGCTCAAAGCAGCAAAAAAACATTCACTCCTTTTTTACTAAGTCGAGCAGTGTAAGTTGGCATGTGGTATTCATGTTGCAAAATGATGAATAATTTGCTATATGAATAATTAGCAAATTAATAATTGCAGTCCCGCACAAACCTGCAATTATTTTCAAACTCTTTTGTAACGTCTTTTATGTTTATTACAGATGTGTTATCTGAGTCCTTCACATTAGATTAATATAGTGAATTGTTAATGTTGGATTCCGATTTGCATGGATTACACATGTCTGGATCAGGCAGCGTTGCATAATGGTTTCTTTTACTGTGTTGATGCTAAATATTAATAGAAATATTATAGAATAGAACACACCCTGCCATTTTTATATTACTGTATATAATTCAATAGAAGTACAAATATATATTATATACTGTGTGCTATGTATATACAATACAATGTACCCTAAACACAATTTGCAATATTTAAATAATACAGTGCAATATACAATATAACATGCAAGTACAGAATCATAAATTGCATATTAAGCCAATTAAGATAAAACCCATCAATTAGAAAAAGGTCAGGAAAAAAAGAATACCCTTGCCATTCCGACCTCCCCACATCTGAAATGATGGCTACACCCCTGATGGAGACCAATCATTTAAAATGATGAAAAACATTCACAATAAACTTACAAGTTAAAGGTTTAAAAATAATTATGTGAATATTTTTATGGGGTCCTATTGATATGCTGCCCTGTGCACAGCACACGGTCCACATGAGGTATATGGAGCAATGGCTCAATAGACAAAAGCATATTTCTTTTGTTTGTACAGAATGGCAGAACAAAAATATGGTTTATTTTGGAGCTCAGTAAGGCAGGGTTCCGTGTCGTCGTACATGCTTACGACTAAGTAGGTCGGGCTACTGGAGCAAACCACTCATGAAAATAAATAGTCTTTTTTGTGCGGTTTTGAATTATAGTTGGGGTGAGGAATTTTTGAAACCTGGCAACCCACACGAAAGTAAAAACCTAATTTTTCCCCCCATTCTTCAGGATCCCAGTCACGATGCACACATCTAGTCTGAAGCTTTCATGCAAGCTTTCTAAAAAAAAACAAAAAACAAAACTAATCGCCTACTATTTATATCTGTATTTGCATTCAGTTAGGACACATTATCTATTTAATCAAAATAAAGTATTCATATTTGGTTATATCCAAACATTACAGTGCAAATACACAAAAGATACAAGACAATGGGGCGGCTGTGGCTCAGGTGGTAGAGCGGGTTGGCCACTAATCGTAGGGTTGGCAGTTTGATTCCCAGCCCACATGACTCCATGTGCTAAAGTGTCCTTGGGCAAGACACTGAAGCCCAAGTTGCTCCCAATGGCAGTCAAGTGCCTTGTATGGTAGCTCTGCTGCCATTGGTGTTTGAGTGTGCGTGAATGGGTGAATGAGACACAGTGTAAATCGCTTTGTGAACCGCGAAGGTTAAAAGGCGCTATATAAGTGCAGACCATTTACAATAAAAACACAATGTGCAAACAGACCCAAGTACAATAAGTACAAACAATAATTACAACACAACTCAACAGTTATGAGGCTTAAGGGACAGCTAATAAAAATTCAAATGTAATGTTTCCATTTATGCTCAAAGTAATGAGAGCATAGTTTTTTCCGTATTTTTCCCCAAGCAGGTCATCAGTGGAGAGTTTTTCACTGCAGGTCAATGGTGTTGGATTCTCTTGTGATAGCAATTGCTTAAAAGTATGTTCGCTTAGATAATGATAATGATTTATAGTATGACTGAGAACAGTAACACACACACACACACACGCACACAGAGACACACACACACTTGGGCTCTAAGAACAACTTCCTAATGCCAGAATAATTAGACACATTGTCCTACAGCTAAACTTTCTAACATTAACTTATAATTGCTAACTAATTAATTTAACCATAGATGTAACAATAAATGATTAAATCCCCCTCTCCTCTTTCTCCCCTTGCCTCTCTCCTTCTAAATATTTGTATCATATTCACATCTTGTTATTTTTTCAGGGTAGTTCTGGTCCTCCAGGGAAGAGGGGCAAGATGGGTACGCCGGTAATGTTTAAACTTCCTCAACACATTATGTTTGCATGAGTGTGAATGAGACAGAGAGAAAGAGAGAAACATCATGCCTTGCCTTGTTTGTGCGTGTTATATCCCAAGCCCTCACACCTGGCATTAACATCCGTCTCGGGTGATACAAGTGGACGGCTGAGACAGATAACTTTTCACGCTTGGCATTTCTTATGTCTTGAATGCTTGATACTTCTTGTCAGATTTCATAAGTAGGTGACCAAAGAAAATACTTATAAACTTATACATCAGTTTACTAGTTTATATATGTCATCCAGTTGATTTTTTTAGAAGGTAT
Source organism: Cranoglanis bouderius (assembly GCA_023630585.1). Lineage (NCBI taxonomy): Eukaryota > Metazoa > Chordata > Actinopteri > Siluriformes > Cranoglanididae > Cranoglanis > Cranoglanis bouderius. Next base: position 579,974 of record CM042541.1, read on the forward strand.
TATGTGGGTATTATGTGGGTGTGTGTCTGCTTGTGTGTGTGAGACCCTTCTGCTGAGTCATCAGTAAATCTTCAACTGGAGAGAGAGAGTTGTCTGTGTATTACTGGAACAGCAGTAGAGTTTGGACCCAAGACACATGCGCACACACAGATACACACAGACGTGTGAAATATGTACAAAACCAGAAACATGCTCACGACTAAGCTGCAGTGTCAGCAAGTGTGTAGAGAGAGTAAACGTGTGTGTGTGCATGTGTGTTGGTCTCCTTTTCACTTAATTTGTTATTTAGCAGTCTAACTTTCTCTCAATGTTCCTGCAGGGTTTTCCAGGTGATTTTGGTGAGAGGGGGCCCCCAGGAGCTGACGGAGAACCTGTAAGTCCAACTTTATCCCTCCATCTAAACACACAGTAGATCCAATGAGAAACACATATGTGAGAACAGACTGTAAAAGTGTTAAGTCTGTATCCTAAAGTATGCTTTTAATATGACTTTAGGTTTAGATTTAGATCCCTTTGTGTAACCACACAGTGAAATAAAACTTGGCTTTGATACACTTTCCATTAATTCACAGAGAGTATAACCACAACACCACTGACGCATGTGGTCAGACACTTCCTCTTTATGCCACTTAAAACTTTGGAAATTCTTTAGCTTATGTTATACCTCATTTTCATAGCTCTCTGTGGAGGTGTGTACGTGAGTATTTGACAACTCTCTACATTCCATGTGCTTCACTATTGAAACATTAATTCCTCCCTCATGCTTAATTATGGAGCCCCACTGCTGACATCCCTACTTAATAAAAAATAATGCAGGGCCATGACTTATTAATGTGTGGGAATGAGATCTTGCGTGGTCATAGCTTAATAAGGCATGGGAACGAGAACATTAAGTTGTAGCCTCGAGGGAATTAGATAATTAAGTGCAGTTACATCTTTATAACTTTGTGCCCCCAGCTGGAGTGTGTGTATATACAGGGTATTATAAACAAGCTGCAGCTCATATGTTTTATTTCAAGTGTAGACATTAGAAAAGTTTACACATACACTTTATTTAATAGAATGTTGGTTTTGCAAACATTTGTTCAACTAAATTACTTTCAAATGCTTTAAATTTCACTTCAATTGCTTTTTATGTAAATAGTGTATAATTTGTAAACCAATAAACATCTCAGTTCTTGCAATTAGATAAAATAGATGATGTAGTCATGGGAAGAGCTGTTTTGTTCTTTAATATGAAATCTTATTGAAACTTAGCTTTTTATCGGCCTCAGAATTTAAGACATCTTCGTTGAAAATGATTCATTGCATAATTTTCAGAATTACACAGGAAATTCACACACTTTACAAAATTACACACTGAACTGATTTCATATTTAAGAACAAAGAGAAGAGGTCTTAGCATACATTATACATTGTCCATTTTATCGAGTTATTGTAAATACAGAGTACATACACATGTATAAATATGAACACAAATGCACAATATATACCTGCATGTACACACATCTACTCATAAATGCACCCACAAATGCACCTAGTTATATGCCAAACCTCAAAATCACACCTTCGCATGGGGTTGTCTGAGATGCAGATGGGATTGCAGGACATTTTAACCAGTAGTTATTATGGAGTTTTATGCAGATAAACTTGATATATGGAATATTTTAAAATAATAATTAAAGCTATTTTAATGTACCAAAATTGCATTAGCCTAGGGTTTTTTTTGCAAACCTTTTGCAGCCAGGGATACCTTTAACTGTAAAAGAAATTCCATGAGTCCACACTTCTTCAGTTATCTGCCTCATTATTTTAATGTGTACAATTATTTTGTGGCTATTTATTACAGTCAAAGAGCTTTCTATTCCTGAAATTTCCACCAACAGAGCACATTAGGTCCAAGTACACATTATTTGTAGGGCTATTTGTTTAATGAGTTTTGGATTAAGTCCATTCAATTTATGTAACAAAATAAAGCTATGATTCATCCACTTTGAGAACAATTGGCCTAGACTATTTATTTAATTTGGAGCTTCTCTTTAGTCCATTTTTACACCAGACCACAGCAGACCTGCATCCAGTATGTTCACAAGTAAATCAAATTTATACCTAATGTCTGCATGAACATATAATGTCCAGAAAATGATTCCTCCGCAGTCGACATGTGTGGGCGGTGCACAGTATAAAATCAGCTCATGAACATAATGCAAAATGCAACACGTGACCTTGACTAAACCAACAAACTCAACTGTTGATCCCATTTGTCTGCACTTTTTTTGTGCAATGTAGCGCCATTTGCAATCATTACTGATCTCCAGCCCTCTGAATAAAATATATTTGTATCTCTGTATCTCAGCAATGACATTGTGCACTGACACAATGACACAAAACCTGGTAGGCATTTTCAGGACCAGGACATGAGACTATGCAACAGATTTCGTGACAGTCCCACCTACCGGTCAAAAGTTTTAACAAGTTGCTAAAAATGCTAACATCTAACTGCCATGTTTGCTACACCACCTCCCATTTTTTCCCAATCATTACCGTATTTGGCTCACATCACTTTGAGGCTTGTAAACAATTGTTCGCACTGGTAATAGCAAAAAATGTGATGGTGTATCTCAGCAATTCATCTACATATCTTCACGAAACCTGATAAGTATCTTCAGGGCCATGTCCTGAATGTACACAAGACGTTTTGTGACTGCACCACCTTGTGGTCAAGAACTATAACAACTTTAATTTTTTTCCTTATAACATTTGAAGAATTTGTGCTAAATTCTTTTTTCCCTATAATTCCCCGGAGTATGCTGAAGTGTACTTCCTGTCAACCATCTTGGATTTTGTCAAAAACGTTGTTTTGTTTTTTTTTGCTACTCCTCCTACAAATTATGTCCAATCAACACCTATTTTGGCATACATAATCTTCAGGCCAACCTGACAAAAATTATCAAAAGAATGTTGATATTCCAAAGGGTTTGCCCATGATATGCCAACAAATCTGATGGTGAAGTCACCAAACAGGAAGTTATATGGGAATTATTATTCCAAATTCGGCTCACATCATATTGAGACCTGTCTAAGCAACTGTCTACTACCATTCTTGACATTCAATGTGTTATTATACAGACAACACATGACTGACAGAGTTTATTACGGGTTTATTTTCAAATAGCATTTTTATTGAAGAACTTTCAATATAAAAAAATTCAAACAAACACAATATATAAGACAGATATAAGCTTGGTGCAGATACTTGCACAAAGTGGGGAAAAAAGGCCCAGACTGATGAGAGAAAACATAAATACTTTAGGATGTTTTTAATTGCAAGAAGAAAAACATTTTCAGGCCAGAGCAGTAGCAATCACGATCACAGGTCACAGTACCAACAGACAACACCACAGGTCACAGTAGTAGTGGCAGCTGCAGCAACAATGCCACCCTGCTGCCCATTTCTTTATCCAGACCTTTCCTAAAAAAAATCAAAATATTCTGCCACTGTCCATGGTCAAAACATAAAATAATTTTTTAAAAAAGACAAAAGTGGAGGAGGTAGAGTTGCAAGAAGTTTAATATGGGGTAATTTAACAAAAAAGGTTGAGAACCCAAGCCTTAACACTTTTAAAATTAACATACAAAAGACAAAAATACACAAATACATTCATACCCAAAACCTACATAAGCCACGTCTCAGTCTATGGTCATACTCAGGCCATATTTATAAACCAATACTTTGCACTCTTTGCATGTTTGAAACAGAAAGCTTCTCTTTCTCTATCTCTTTCTTTCAGGGTGTTATTGGTGCCACTGGCCCTCATGGAGTACTTGGACTAATTGTGAGTATATTAGTTATAAAATTTATTATAAAATTTGATGTGTACATTGTACTTTAACTTTCAAACCAAGCATATGAATGAACAAAAGAGCAGCACATTTCTTATGTAAACATTTTTTATGACTATTGAAAACATTTTTCTATACCTTTTTGTTTTGTATTAATAATGGTTGCTTTAACATTAAATATGCCACAACTATCTAGAGAGCAAAATTAGCTATGCTTCCTGGGTGGGAAGGATGGCATAGTCTCTCCCATCAATCACAGCAACACTAGTCCAATCATATGTGTCTGTAAGCTCATGCATGCGGATAAGGGCAAATAGCACTTTCCTCAGTTTCCACATTGTCCTGTGATGCATCATGAGCAGCAATTCTAAGAGATGTATTTGGCTAGCTTCACATGTCTCAGAGGAAGCACGTCTTAGCCTTCACCCTCCCCAGTTGGTGGCTGTCTTATGATACAGGAAAGCTAGCTGGTGAGTGGGAATTGGTAGGCAACCAAATTGGGAGAAAAGTGGTAAAAATATGTTTGTAAATGTTTGTGTTCAATGAATGATTACACTGCCCTCTCCTTGATGTATCTGGTAGTTCAACAAGTTACTGGGCAGAACGGTTCTATCTCAGATCTGAGACATTACAATTTATGACATAGAGCACCTGATCCATAACGTGAACATTTAATCTGAAATTTTATCTTAATTTGTGCTCCTTTGAGAACTCCTTCCTTGCCATTCTCAAACATTATAAAGCAATGTGTCTTCCCTCTGCTGGCTTTGTGTAACTGGCTGCATTAGTTTCAACGTCCTATAGCTTTCCTACAAAACCATGTATGAATGGTGAAAACGATTTCAGTCTCATCCTACCACAACACACAGCTTTTCTATTTTCAATGATACTTTTGTTAGGTAAAGTACTATATTTTGTTAGCTGCCCTCAGGTCTCAGGACAGGTTTCTTTCTTTCCCAACCTTCCGAAAAACGTCCTGCTATGCAGTGTCTGGTGGTTAGATTTTTGAAACTTCACTAACCCCAAAACTGTAATGGAATTCTGACACTGTCTGAATCTGTTTTTTGAGGGAAAACAACATTATTAAAAAAATTCTTATGAGAATTATTTATGTTAGAAGAAAGATAAGTAATTTATCCAAGTATTTGAAAGGAAAATGTTATCATTTGTGTGTCATTTTGCCCATTCTATTGATAGGTGCCAGTAATTTTGGTCTTCGCTGTAGAATAGGCAAACATAATAATTTCAGAACGTGAGATCAGAATATGTGCTGGTTTGTCTTTTTATGACACATATTGTCTCTGTTTTACTGTTTCAGGGTGACATGGGCCCAGCTGGTGTGGTTGGTTTACCAGGATTGACTGGACTAAAGGTAAGTAGCACACACACACACACACACACACACACACACACACACACACACACACACACACACACTAGTCATTACCTATTAATACCAATGGCTATGTGATTTGTTGTACAGTAAGGTCCAAAAGTCTGAACTCTCTACCAAAAGCTGTTTTTATAAGGACAACTTCAAGATTTTCTGCTGACTTTGTGAACCATTTAATTAGTTCACATATTAATTTTCAGATTATTTTGATGCAGCACATTTCAATAAATGTATACTGTAATAGAGTTAAACTTAAATATAACACTGTGTTACATATTATTGTCTGCTGCCTTCATTTCATAATGAAATTACATTCTTACCATAGTTACATAACGTTTTTTTTTTTTTTTTAGATGTAAACACGTCATAGTCATCTGTAACTAACTCATGTTTATCATGCTGAACATTTTGCACAAGGGGGAGGTACTATTGTGGCAGCAGGGCTTTTCCCATCATGACATGTGACATCATGTGACAGCTATTTAAAATTGGGTTTCATTTACACAACAATAAATATACAGTGGGGGGGAAAAGTATTTGATCCCCTGCTGATTTTGTACGTTTGCCCACTGACAAAGAAATGATCAGTCTATAATTTTAATGGTAGGTGTATTTTAACAGTGAGAGACAGAATAACAACAAAAAAATCCAGAAAAACACATTTCAAAAAAGTTATAAATTGATTTGCATTTTAATGAGGGAAATAAATATTTGATCCCCTATCAATCAGCAAGATTTCTGGCTCCCAGGTGTCTTTTACACAGGTAATGAGCTGAGATTAGGACTCTCTTAAAGGGAGTGCTCCTAATCTCAGTTTGTTACCTGTAAAAAGACACCTGTCCACAGAAGCAATCAATCAATCAGATTCTAAACTCTCCACCATGGCCAAGTCCAAAGAGCTGTCCAAGCTGGAATGGGCTACAAGACCATCGCCAAGCAGCTTGGTGAGAAGATGACAACAGTTGGTGCGATTATTCGCAAATGGAAGAAACTGTCAGTCTCCCTCAGTCTGGGGCTCCATGCAAGCTCTCACCTCGTGGAGTTTCAATGATCATGAGAACGGTGAGGAATCAGCCCAGAACTACACGGGAGGATCTTGTTAATGATCTCAAGGCAGCTGGGACCATAGTCACCAAGAAAACAATTGGTAACACACTACACCGTGAAGGACTGAAATCCTGCAGCGCCCGCAAGGTCCCCCTGCTCAAGAAAGCACATGTACAGGATCGTCTGAAGTTTGGCTGAATGATTCAGAGGAGAACTGGGTGAAAGTGTTGTGGTCAGGTGTGGCCAGATCTCTTTGGCATCAACTCAACTCACCGTGTTTGGAGGAGGAGGAATGCTGCCTATGACCCCAAGTCATAACACCATCCCCACCGTCAAACATGGAGGTGGGAACATTATGCTTTGGGGGTGTTTTTCTGCTAAGGGGACAGGACAACTGCACCGCATCAAAGGGACGATGGACGGGGCCATGTACCGTCAAATCTTGGGTGAGAACCTCCTTCCCTCAGCCAGGGCATTGAAAATGACCTTAATGACTTGGAGAGGATCTGCAAAGAGGAGTGGGACAAAATCCCTCCTGAGATGTGTGCAAACCTGGTGGCCAACTACAAGAAACGTCTGACCTCTGTGATTTCCAACAAGGGTTTTGCCACCAAGTACTAAGTCGAAGGGGTCAAATACTTATTTCACTCATTAAAATGCAAATCAATTTATAACTTTTTTGAAATGCGTTTTTCTGGATTTTTTTGTTGTTATTCTGTCTCTCACTGTTAAAATACACCTACCATTAAAATTATAGACTGATCATTTCTTTGTCAATGGGCAAATGTACAAAATCAGCAGAGGATCAAATACTTTTTTCCCTCAATATATATATATATATATATATATTAGATTATCCTGTTCTTGAGGTGCAAGAGACAACCCATTGTTAAAGTAAATTTTTTTTAGCCCATGGATATTAGTATGACAAATTGCCCATCTTGTTCAGTCAATTATCACCAGTGTGAAATGGTTTCTTCCACCAGTTTCTTCAGTAGTTTCCTTTCTGTTTGTCATACAGAGATGTTACTTATGAATTCATGTTCAAGTACTCAGGACCCATTTTAGTTAATCATGTTGGAGAACAGCATTTCCTCTGACTGTTACAAAGTACTGGCACTGGAGACTCCTTTCAAAAGATGCAAAATGAATGTCTCCACAAAAAATGTATAAACAATTACACATGTTTACAGCATATCAACAAATGCATGTTTTTAACCCATTTATGTGGAAGTCCCCAATACGAGTCATAGTTGTTAATGTAATAGTTGTTAATACAATGATATAACAGAATGACTGCATTTATATAAACCTGTGATTTGCCTTGCTCTAAACTACTGTTAGAGCCATGCTGTTACAGAAAATGAATGACCACCTTTTGATCAATCGTATTTGAGAATTAGAAGCAATACTGTGTTATAATGAAGAGTAATGCATTATTTCCTTTGATAATTAAAAATGAAAAGTATTTTTGGTCATGAATTTAGAGTTTTGGACCTCACTGTATCACTCAAGGCTTGAACTGAATGTAAATTGGGTATATGCCATTGGTGTGTATTGTTTTGTCATTTGTCTGTTTTGTGTCTCTGTGCCAGGGTGTTGCAGGGAACATGGGCGAGCCCGGACTGAAAGGTGATAAGGTGATCTGAATGCTCTTATTGGCCCTGTTATTCTGCAGCATGCCATGGAAAATCCTTCCGCACTGGTTGGCCTGTGTTGAGCATGTGCTTTCAGAACCTTTCTTTTTGGTCTGCCAATGTGTGTAGAATGTCAGAAATGTCTCTGATTAGTCAGTGAGAAAAAAGATACTTTCCCCCAGCTTAGCCACAATGGCTGGAATTCGCTCCAGCTGATAACGGTCATGCACAAGATGACCCAGCACAATGCATAAATAAAGAGCAGCAAATACATAAAGACAAGTGGTAAATAAGTAAAAAAGTAGAACGTACAATAAATACGAATAATTCTAAATATGTCAAATATTTTACAGTTCTTGAGGATTTCAATGAGTAATTATTTGCACATTAAGGGGCCGTTTGCACTTTTTTTCAAGCACAGTTAGGCCACATTCAATGTTATGTAAAAAGCCTGAACACTCGATCTATGCACCATGCAACCATCAACAGGCAAAGTACTCTTCTTATCCTTGTTAAAAAGCATTTAATAGAGGATTGTGCGAAAAGGGTTGGAGAAATGGGAAGAGTGGCTGATTACATATTCCAGTCGATGTGCTAAACTGTGTGTGATTAGAGGCAACCAGAATTGGACATGATTTTGTCTTCTATGCGTGTTGCTCAAAGTACTATAGACTTTTCTAAGACATTCTCATAGATATTCTTTATTTATGAAAACTGTATAAAATGAAAAATCATTTTAGGACCTTGGTGAAAAAAAAACAACTATTCAGGCAACTATTCAGTGTTCTAATAATGCATGTTCATTGGACTGCTATTGTCACACAGATCATACAACAATGGAATACAGTTTACACTTTACAGATTAATTTATAAGCATTATAGCTTATTCTGTACACAGGAGTCTTAATTATGCTAAAACTAATTGGGAATCTAATGACATCAGCCATTGTAATGCCTTCCACACCAATTACTTGTTCTGATACCGATACCGATATTTATCATGTTTATGTACCCAATAACCGATATGCAGAACCGATATTAATTTATTGTTTTACTTCTGTTTTTGACACAATGATAGCAACACCACTGAAGTGAACAAACCGTTTTATTTAATTTTATTTATAAAACAATTTAGTCAATTTCAATTCCTAGGGTTAGCATTTATGTAACACATCCGTTATAGCTGTTATTTTAAATAAATGTTATTTTAAATAAAGTTTATTAATTTAAACGCAAAGCAAGTATACTTTCCTGTGCACACCATTGTTGACTCGTCTCCCCTCAGCTGCAATGGCGCTGCTGTGGTGGTCCTGTGCGCAATTCTCAAAACGCCCACAAGATGTCGCCATTTATCGGTGAAACCGATATTTAAAAATCGATATCCGGTTATGGAAAAATGCTTAAATATCGGGAAAAATATCGATTATATCGAATCAAAAAAAACTGATTATCGGTCGATCACTAGTTGTCACCCATGCACATTGCATTTGGCCGGTGGTCAATTGCTAATGTCATTTGTATTGCGAGTGAATGTTTTAGCTGTGCCTTGTTACATAAATCTGGCTCCATCTGTCAATTTTCTCATTAGTCACTAGAGAATTTCTGATTATGTCTACAGCCACATAAGTGTTGGCTCCTCCTACACTCACAAGTCAGGCCAGACCAACATTGGGCTTAGTTGTGCTGATGTTATTTTTGGGTTGTAGCAAATTTGATCTGTGCCATCCATTCAAGCATAAGATTTTAGAATCATGCAAATATGCAAGTATGATATCACACTTATTCCTTAACTAAGATGGATCTCTCTACCTCAAACATCTCTTACATTCTCTCTTTCTCATTGTCTCACTTGCTTCCTCTCATCTGTCTCTTAGGGTGAAATTGGGTTCCCTGGACAGCAAGGGGAGATCGGGTTCCATGGAGACAAGGTACATGTTTTAGGGTTTATGGTGATGTGTGACTCGTAGCGCAATGCTTAATAATTTCTCGCCGACCTTAGCCATCTCCATCAGTTTTATCTCATTACAGCTGTAACATTTATTTCAATAAAATTGCCACTATATATTTATCTCTTATTGTATAACAAAGCCCTTACCATTCTTGGGCATCCTACTGAAAATACGTGTGTGTGCTAAGTCTGTTTGCAAGAGAATGAAATGTCCACAAAAATCATGACTTGGACATGATGTAATATGTAATATCAGGTGTGGATTAGCGGGTCTACTAGATGAGTGTAAGCTCCAGTGTGCTGCCTAGTCCCTTGTTTTGTTTAGTCTGAACCTCAGTTGACTAAGCTTAAAGTGCTAGCTAACCTAATACAATACCTTATGAGCTAGTTAGCTATTTAACTGCATTAATACAGACTACTTCTGACTAAGGAATTAATGAAAAAAAAAAGAGTTTTGCAACTGCCTATAAACTTCCATAGACTGCACATGAACAACATTTAACACTGTGTATATTTACAGGTGCATCTAAAAAAATTTGAATATTGTGGAAAAGTTCTTTTTTTTCATAATTTAATTCAAAAAGTGGAACTTTCATATATTCTAGATTCATTACACATAAAGTGAAATATTTCAAGCCTTTTTTTGTTTTAATCTTGATGATTGTGTCTTACAGCTCATGGAAATGAGATACTGGGAAAATCCAGTATCTCAAAAATATTACAATAAAGAATTTATAATACAGAAATGTGGACCTGAGAAGACATTATCAGCTAATTATAATATAATTGTAATTATAATTATCAGCTAATTAACTCAAAACACCTTTTTACTCAAAACACCTTTTTACTCATAAACACCTTTTTACTCAAAACACCGTTGCTCAGTGGTCCAAAGTCCTCTTTTCAGATGAAAGTAAATTTTGCATTTCATTTGGAAATCAAGGACCCAGAGTCTGGAGGAAGAGTGGAGAGGCACAGAATCCAAGTTGCTTGAAGTCCAGTGTGAAGTTTCCACAGTCAGTGATGATTTGGGGTGCCATGTCATCTGCTGGTGTTGGTCCACTGTGTTTTCTCAAGTCGAGAGTCAATGCAGCGTCTACCAGGAGATTTTAGAGACTTCATGCTTCCATCTGCTGACAAGCTTTATGGAGATGCTGATTTCCTTTTCCAGCAGGACTTGGCTCCTGCCCACAGAGCCAAAACTACTAGTAACTGGTTTGCTGACCATGGTATTACTGTGCTTGATTGGCCAGCCGAATTTTGTCAAGAGGAAGATGAGAGACACCAGACCCGACGATACACACGAGCTGAAGGCCGCCATCAAAGCAACCTGGGCTTCCATAACACCTCAGCAGTGCCACAGGCTGATTTCCTCCATGCCACGCCCCATTGATGCATTTAATTCGTGGAAAAGGAGCCCTGACCAAGTATCGAGTGCATAAATTAACATACTTTTCAGAAAGTCGACATTTCTGTATTATAAATTCTTTATTCTAATATTTTGAGATATTGGATTTTTGATTTCCATGAGCTGTAAGCCGTAATCATCAACATTAAAACAAAAAAGGCTTCAGATATTTCACTTTATGTGTAATGAATCTATAATATATGAAAGTTCCACTTTTTGAATTAAATTACGGGAAAAAAATAACTTTTCCACAATATTCTATTTTGAGATGCACCTGTATAGTGTCTTGCACACACACACTCCCCATCTCCAAAATTTGTAGTATTAAAACCTGAAATTCAAATGGGCTTAATTACTTTTACTTATGCAACCAACATGTTTTTCCTCGATTAATCTTTGCATCACAATAAAAAGTATTTTGCACCCTTAAATGTTGGACATATTATGTAAAAATAAAAATCCTAATTAAGTCCTTTTCAAATCCAGGTGGTAATACTGCAAAATGTGGAAAAGTTCAAGAGGGTTGAATACTTATTCAAGGCACTGTACTACCACTTGAATAAACTGTATGGTATTGCAAATATTTTGTGTGCTAAAATAATTAATTAAAAGAAACTTTTCATGTCTGCAGAAATAATAGTGCACTTTTGGACTGGGCTGTATGTGTGTACATAGGTGTCCTTTAATTTTGTTGTGTGTGTTTGTTTCAGGGAGTTCAGGGTTTGCCAGGGTTGCCAGGTCCTCGTGGAAAACCTGGACCTCAGGTGAGCTTTGACCTTATTTTACTTATAATGGAAACCAGAACAACAAATCTTTTTCTATGTGTATAATGCTGCAGTCAGCTTCCTTTTCCTGTTTCAAATTTGTGTGTATATATTGTTCTTATGAGTATTACAGCTATTCTAAGAAAGGTATCGAAACTCGAGTTTATTTTTTAAAAAGTCCTTGTGTTTTCTGTCAGGCTTTTGTTGAGTGTGTTAATTTACGTAGAGCACGTTTTAGCTAGCCAATTAACAAACAGGCTACTAAAGTACAGTAGCAAGGTAGGCTATGACATTATACCCAGTGACACTTCTTTCAGTTTCAGTGAACACTTTCCCAGCCAAATATGTTCTTTTAAGAAATCTTGAACTTTTTTTGTGTGTGCCTCCCCCAGGGTAGACCAGGAGAGAGAGGGCCTGACGGGGTCCCTGGCCCACCGGGTCCTGAGGTAAAACTTAAATCATAATAAAACATATAAATAAAATAATACTCATTTATTTATTTTGATGTATTACTCTGTTCTGAAGGACTATTAATGTAATTGTTTTCAGGGTTTTCCTGGTGACATCGGACCACCTGGACAAAATGGGCCTGAGGGACCAAAGGTTAGTGTGTTAATGAGAGACTCTGATGTGTGTGTTTGTGTGTGTGTGTGTGTAGTTGTACTTGTGTATACACTGGACCAAAAGACACTTTTATCTTTTAGAACATTTAGTCAGTAAAGCAAGTTACATGTTTGTCAGGCCACTGAATCACTTGTGTGTATGTATTTGCCACACAGGGTGTACCTGGGGTGAGGGGGTTACCAGGACCTCGCGGAGCTGCAGGACGAGAGGTGTGTGAGTGTATGTGTATGTGTGACAGAAAGATATAGATAGATATAGACTGAGAAAGTATCCCACTTACTGTAATGTATAAATGTAATGATTAGGATTTTTTTTTGTATTTCATTACAAGGGAGATGAGGGCCCAGTTGGACTACCTGGACCGACAGGACTGGAGGTAAGCTTCCTAATTTGAACTTTCTAATCTAAATAAGATCCAGCCCAACCAATTGGTGTGTGTAGAGTTAGGGTTAGGGTTAGGGTTAGTCTCTCAGAAGTAAAGATGTGCAGAGGTTCACCAATCTGTGAAAAACTGTGTCTACAAATTGTGGACCAATTTCGGAATAATGTTCCTCAACATAAAATTGCGGAGACTTTAAATATCTCATCATCTACAGTACATAATATCATCAAAAGATTCTGAGAATCTGGAGAAATTTCTGTGCGCAAGGGACAAGGGCGAAAATCAATATTACATGCCCGTGATCTTCGGGCACTCAAGCGGCACCGCATTAAAAACAGGCATGATTCTGTAATGGAAATCACTGCATGGGCTCAGAAACACCTCCAGAACTCATTGTCTGTGAACACAGTTCACTGTGCCATCCACAAATGCTGGTTAAAGCTCTATCATGCAAAGAAGAAGCCATATGTGAACATGATCCAGAAACACCACCATCTTCTCTGGGCCAAAGATCATTTAAAATGTACTGAGGCAGAGTGGAAAATTGTTTGAAATTCTTTTTGGAAACCATGGACGCCGCGTCCTCTGGACTAAAGAGGACTAAAGAGGAGAGGAACCATCCGGCTTTTTATCAGCACTCAGTTCAAAAGCCTGCATCTCTGATGGTATGGGGGTGCATTAGTGCCTATGGAATGGGCAGCTTGTACATCTGGAAAGGCCCCATCAATGCTGAAAGGTATATACAGGTTTTAGAGCAACATATGCTTCCATCCAGACAACGTCTTTTTCAGGGAAGGCCTTGCATATTTCAGCAAGACAATACTAAACCACATGCTGCATCTATTACAACAGCATGGCTTCGTAGTAAAAGAGTCCGGGCGCTGAACTGGCCTGCCTGCAGTCCAGACCTTTCATACGACAAAGAAGACCCAGGACTGTTGAGCAGCTAGAATCCTGTATCAGAAACGAATGGGACAACATTCCTCTCCCAAAACTCCAGTAGCTGGTCTCCTCAGTTCCCAGACGTATACAGACTGTTGTTATAAGAAGAGGGGATGATACACAGTGGTAAACATGGCCCTGTCCCAACTTTTTTAAGATGTGTTGCTGCCATCAAATTCAAAATTACCTCATTTTTTTTTCTTAAAATGGTACATTTCCTCAGTTTAAACATTTGATATGTTTTCTATGTTCTATTGTGAATAAAATATGGGTTTATGAGATTTACAAATCATTGCATTCTGTGTTTATTTAGATTTTACACACCGTCCCAACTTTTTTGGAATTGGGGTTGTATACTGAGCTGTGCTATAATAAGTGTAAATAAGCTTTTGGAACTGGAACACTATAACTGCTGTGTACAATTTGTGTTTTGGATGGTTTTTAGTAGGAGCTAGTCTAAATCAATTATAAGGTCAATATTTTTACCACACTACCAGTGTGAGATTAAAAAAATAATAATAATAATAAAAAATCTAAAGCAAAAAATCTGCCAGAAATAATTTATATTAAAAACTTGAAAATGATTAAGTGAAAATGATGGGTTTGGAAAAATTTGCTTTTAGAGATTCTTTTCAATGCTGTTATTATTTGCTTAACATTTTCAGTTATTTTCTCTTGTTCATGCAATTATTTTCTCTTTTCCTTTTTTTCTTTCTTCTTAGGGTATTATGGGCAAAACAGGTTTTCCTGGCAAGTTCGGTCCTGAAGGAGTTAAGGTTAGAGTTCAAATCACACACACACACACACACACACACACACACACACACACACACACACACACACACACACACACAAAGTGTGCACTGAGGGCACAAATGCACAAATGAACATGTTTACTGTTTCAGGGGGAACAAGGAGGCACAGGGAAGGCTGGTCCAATGGGAGAGAGAGTGAGTGTTATATGCTACACAGACACCTGCACATTAAAGATGTAATGGTATACCATGATAAGAATAATTGAAATGGTATAGTATTAGTTTTACACACTGTAAAAATATTGGGGGACAAAATGACTAAAACAATATATAATGCTACAATTTTTTCAGTAGCAGTGCTAAATAACCTGCTGCCTAAATTAATGTATGGCTATTTCAATGGAGCAATGTGGACACATTACAAGATGGCAGTGCTTAGTAAAGCATTAACTAGGACTTAAGGACATGGTCACGGCATATGATTTTACAATTATTACTGTATGCATCCAAATAAATGGCAAGGGAATGAAGTCAGTCTGCTTTGGCAAATGTGAGGGTACTGAGTACCCTCAGTATCCATCAAATCTTCTGCCATCATCAAAAGTTTTTTTTAGGCCTATAGTAATAATATATTTTCAAAGATGGTGAAAAAATCTCATTCATTAGTCTTTATACCAGGTTCCTGTTGACACAACTCCACCCATTTTCCTTAAAAGGGATCTCAGGTGGCTTTCTCAGTTTTACACACATTTTCTCAGTGGAAGTGTGCAGTCAGAGTCTAATGCTGCGTTCAACTTAAGCTCATTACTCGGAATATCCGACCTCTGATTAAACAAAAGTAAATGCACCCTCAACTTCCTCAAATTCCTACTTGAAATGTCAGGAAGGTGTCCTCAACCCCAAGCGCAACATGAGGTGATGTCATGTCAACATGACCATTAACAGTTAATAAAATCTCACTTCACTACTTTAAATGAGTTTATAGTATTATGCACTTGCATCAAACAATTGCTTAGGTAAATGTAAAACATTGACCACACAGTTTGCTATTTTTAATTACATCATAAACTCAACATTACACACCCTTTCATGAGAGGCTTCCATGTTTTTTTTTTTTTCAGTTCGAATTGCAGTTCGCCATTCAGGCAGAATAAGGCTCTAAAAACAACGTTCTCCTTTAATCATTAATCTCAATCAAGTGCTCTGAACTTACGGCATGATATTTAATATGTAGTGGTGAGCGAGTTGTAATTTGTAACAACTGTGGTGTTTTTGTTCCTGGGATATTAGAAAACCAACATCCATCAAAGAAAGTAAATAACTGTCATCTGAATTTAGGGCCGCATAGAAAATGAATATTTTAGCCTGTAAACACAGCCTACCCTGAGCAAAAGCACAAGAATACACACACTGAACACACAGAACAAGGCCGTTATAGATTTAGTCCCCCTTTGTTTAGCTGGAAGGGTCACCACTAGATTTTGGAACATGGCTGTGGGAATTTGTCCATTCGGCCAAAAAAGGATCAATGAGGTCAGGCACTGATGTTGAGTGAGGAGGCCTGGCATGTGGTTGGCGTTCTAATTCATCCAAAAGGTGTTCAGTGGGGTTGAGATCTCTGGGCAGTTCTTCCACTCCAACCTTGGCAAACCATGTCTTCATGGGCCTTGCTTTTTGCACATGGGCATTGTCATTTTTTAAAGGTTTGGGGCTAGGCATCTTAATTAAAGTAAATCTTAATGCTACAGCATGCAGAGACATCCTAAACAAGTGTGTGCTTCCAACTTTGTGGCAACAGGTTGGGAAAGGCACTCTTATGGGTGTGATGGTCAATGTCAATGTCAAAATGTCAATGTCCCCATACTTTTGACCATATAGTGTATGTGATGTAAATTTTAAGTTGAGGGTAAAATATGTATTCATCTGAATCCATTCATGCTGCTAATTTACATGTATGCGGTGTTTTATTGGGCTTATATGCAGTTGTTTTCCATTATCAATTTTGTATTATCAGATTTACAGTATTGTTTCAAAGCAAGTACAAGAAAAGACAAGTTCTTCTTGTGGGGCATAATTTGGAAGAAATGCTGTCTGTGGAAATTATTTAATTCCTGCACTTAATGTCTTTGAAAATGGGAATATATAAGCAGACTGCAGGATATGCCAGAAATACAGATTATTATGCTTATTATCTGATTCCATTTTATACTCTTCCACTGCTGTGACATTTGTCTTTTGTTTGTGTGTGTGTGTGTGTGTGTGTGTGTGTGTGTGTGTGTGTGTGTGTGTGTGTGTGTGTGTAGGGTTTGGTTGGCTTTGTGGGGCCAGTGGGGGAACCTGGACTGGCAGGAGAAAAGGTGAGACACTTCAAAGTTGATTTCCCTCATTTGACAGAGCACAGAGCATTTTGGGCATGACTTTATAACAAAATATATATGTGTGTTTGTGTGTGTGTGTGTGTGTGTGTGTGTGTGTGTGTGTGTGTGTGTGTGTGTTTTTCCAGGGTGATCGAGGAGAGACAGGATTGCCAGGACCACCAGGCGAAAAAGGATCTATTGTAAGTTTGCATTAAGACAACGCATAAATGCTAAACGCTACCAAATACACAATAGATGCACTACACATGCAGACACATACTGTATGTGGGAGTTGTGAATTTCAGTGGTACTTGGAAAACTTTTGTGTGTATTTATATAAATTTAAGCAGTCATACTTAGAGTTGATAGAGTTTATTTGACATGTGGCATGGTCCACTGTTGTTTTCTCTTGACATCAGGCCCAAACAGAATGAATCAATCACAAAAGTAGCACAATAAGCTGAATGGATGAAAAACAGAGAATGAATAAAATGTAAATTGAATTAAAATTGAAACATAGCAAGGAATTAAAATTAAAATCTGTATCAATCATGTACTTATGAGACCATTTTCTCAGCTGTGTTTAGTTGACTTTGGCTGGCTCTAGTTATAAAATATTCCAATATGCCATCAGCACAGTATAGTTGATGAGCTGGCAGAATGTTACCATATTAAATTTTACTGAAAACTTTTGGAGAAAATCCACGTTGGTTTTATAGCTATATTATAGACATCAATAACTGATGTATATTGTTGGCACAAGATTTACTACAGCAGTAGATTCAGGAAATTGTAATGACTAATTTCCACGATGTTATGTCACATGCAAGCACTGGGGAAAAGTCACTTTATTAGCAACGTATGCAAAAATAAAGGAACAGGTCAAATAATTAGGAACGGGGAAACTCAAGGCATAAGCAAGGTCGAAAAAACAGGCAAACGATATCCAAACAAGGGCAAGGCGATAATCCAAAATCCAGAATAAACAGTCCATAGATACGAGGCTTAGTAAGAGACAAAGAAACAAACGTCACTCGGCTAATACTTCGCCCCGAGGCGAAGAAACAAAGGGCTTAAATACATGAATGAAAACGAGACTTAACACAAAACACCTGAAACACATAATGACACATAAAGCAGAGAACCAATGAACATACGGGGCGGAGACATGACATGAACCAAAACAAAGAAACACATGGCGAAGTAAAAAAAAACGAGAGTCCGTGAATGTGGAAGTGCGCTGCTCGCCCACTTCGGCGAACAGTGCGAGGGGAACCCCTAACACACGAGTTTTTTTTCTCCGTAATAGTCTAAATTAGTAATGTTCTTTTCCATGTGATCCAACAAAAAAAAATTGGGAGTGGGCTGTTTTTTCATGCTAGATCAGTGAGTGAGAAATTAAGTTTGCAGGACAAAGAAATGCTATGTTGATTAACATAGGATTGTTTTGGATTTGGCATGGTGCTCACACAGCATTTGCTAAAGATGAATGAATGACAACAGTAAACGTTTCAGTATTGCTGTGGTTTAAATTTTGGGAAATTAAACCAACCAAGTTAATTAGAAAATTTTGTGGGCAGGTACAACCAAAAATAATAATTGTGGGAGCAGGCAGGATGGATCAAACCTTCTATGGGAACAGATGGGATTGGTCAAGAGTGTCTGGGATTTAAAAAAAAAAAAAAAAAAAAAACAGCCCTGCACACACACGTATTCTAATTTTTTTTTTTTCATTCATTGACTTTTAGAAAGTACATCTGCCTATCTAATAATATATTTTTAGAATATGGTCCATGTATATTTTCCATTTTCAAAATTTGCACAATAGTCAACATGGCTTCTTCGTTGCTACTTAATGTGACTATAGAAATAACTAGTATAGTTATATAGCATTTATATATGCTTATTTAGCTAAACTATTATATAACAAGCTAGCAACTATTGTTTGCTCAGCAGCAAGCTGCCTACCTAGTGTATGTTCCTGCATTGGCCCTAGTGTTCTGTTGTGTTCTCAAAGTTTCAGAAATGTCCTTTTTATCAATGTTGTGTTGTGGGTTAATGTTATAAGATTATCATTTAAATCACCAGATCTGCTTTGCTGATATTATTGTGTTTGCACCACAGGGTTATTATAGTATGAAATTAAGTGTGTGCATACTGTCTGTCTCAGGGACATCCAGGGACTCCTGGAGAGGCCGGACCTCCTGGACTACCAGGTTCACCAGTAAGTCCTAGCAGAACATTTTAGAAACTTGTATGTCCACACACCTGAATCCTATTCATGATATAATACATTTTAATTAGTGTGTATGTTTTATTTTAAGGTGCAATGTGATTCTTATTAGAATCTCCAGATTTTTTACACTAATCACCAGCCACACTGGCATACACTAGTGGTTCCTATTTACAGAATGATGTCCCATTTCCCTGTATTGAAAAAAGAACCAAAAAGCTTAAACTCAAATATTATAGACATCTAAGGACATTTGTTAATTAAAAAAAGTAAACATGCAGTGATATAATATGAAATAAAACCTACAGCCATTAGATTTTAACTATCAAGTCAGGTCAAGCCAAGTCAAGTCAGGATGTGACAGATAGTGTCTTACTAAAGCTGTTGTTTATTATCTAACTCGACACGGCAACAACACAGTAAAAAGTAATTCCAACTATTTACACTTTTCCAGAAGTGGTATTGGTGATGTGTATATACAAATTCCTTTCTCTTAAAGTATATACAAGTATGTGTACAGTATGTGTACAGTATGTGTACAGTATGTGTACAGTATGTGTGTGCGTGTATGTGCGTGTCAGATAAACCCTTATCCCTTTGTCATTTAGGGTGCTCCTGGATCACAAGGTCCTGCTGGCACTCGAGGGCCAAAGGGACGACGGGTAAGATAGAGCCATGGGTCCCTGTGTGTGTGAAGAACATATTTTGCATTCCAGTACACACACACACACACACACACACACACACATACACACACACACACACACACACACACACACACACACAGTGGCGGGGACGGTGGTAAAGCAGTTGGGCTACTGATCAGAAGGTTGTGAGTTCAAATCCAAGCACTGTCATGCTGCCACTGTTGGGCACTTGAGCAAGGCCCTTAACCCTCAACTGCTCTCCGCAGCAAAAATGGCTGCCCACTGCTCTGGGTGTGTTCACAGTTTGTAGTGTGTGTGTTCACTACTCACAACTTCTAATGTGTGTGCACTTACTTGGATGGGTTAAATGCAGAGGACAAATTCCAAGTACCATACGTTAGCCTTCACATGTCACTTTCACACACACACAGAGTTACCCAATGTTTATTATCAGCCCCATAAAACTGAAGGATTAACATGAATTATACACACACACACAAAGAGAGAGAGATAGAGAGAGCAACATGAAAATCACTCACTGCTGCTGAGGATGGCCCCACATGGACAGCTGTAAACTCACCATGAGATTACTGTGGATGGTACCACATAGAAACCATAAAGATGGCTGCGGCTGTTCTTCCTTGGATAGCCTCAGGACTGCAACTGCTAAGAACAGTTTTGCACTCAAATCTTTATATTTGAACAGTTGATAACTTCAACACAATAGACTTTAAGTTGAATTCAGAAATTACTCTAATGCTAATGCGGATACTTATAAATTGCTCAGGAAGTTTTTCCTTGTCACCGTCACCTCTAGCTTGCTCATTAGGGATAAATTTATACATTTAAAATTTATATCCAGAATTCTACAACCGCAATTCTGGAAAAAGTTGGGACAGTATGGAAAATGCTAATAAAAACAAAGAGAAGTGATTTGTAAATGTACTTTGACTTGTATTTAAATACAAAATGTATAAAGACAAGTTATTTGATGTCTTTATCTTTTGATAAAGATGTCTTTTTTATGTTTACTTTGAGCATTTTAGCTTTTCATTTCAAATTCTTTTTCTCCTTATATATTTGATGTTCTTATGTTTTCTGACTCTCTCTCTCTCTCTCTCTCTCTCTCTGTGTGTGTGTGTGTGTGTGTGTGTGTGTGTGTGTGTGTGTGTGTGTGTGTGTGTGTGTTTAGGGCCCACGAGGGCCAGATGGTCAGATTGGCGAGGCTGGCACTGAGGGCAAAAAGGTAAGAGGTCTTAAAGAAGTCATCATAATATTAGGATTTTGACTGTCATACGTGTACTAGATGT
Organism: Cranoglanis bouderius; assembly: GCA_023630585.1. Lineage (NCBI taxonomy): Eukaryota > Metazoa > Chordata > Actinopteri > Siluriformes > Cranoglanididae > Cranoglanis > Cranoglanis bouderius. Next base: position 601,264 of record CM042541.1, read on the forward strand.
AGCACCATGATATATGAAGTGTTTTTTGTCCAAATCATGTTATACCTAAATTCTCACTTTGTGTTTTTATAAACCTAATTGGATGCTTATGGGTCACTATGTATATGTACAAACTCACATTACAAGCTTGCTTATTTAAAAAGATGAAAACATGCATGACTTTTGCATAGATTTTTAAAAAACCTTTATGGTTTTATTAATGTAGGCTGGAGAAGGACTTACTGGATTATTGTAAAAAAAAAAAAAAAAACAAATTGTTTGTTTTATAATGGAACTGAACATACAGTGGGGTCCAAAATATATGTAATAGATAATAGATGTTCAGTATTCAAGATTCTGCACTATATCTAGGTCATTGTTTAAAGTTACACAAATTTCTGATATTGACCTTTGATAACTCCTTTGTACTAAAGATCAGAGTCTTATCCCTTCCACTGAAGCACATGTACAGACAACACTGTGAAGGATTTGATCTAACATTGATCATCACAAAGTTACACAAAATAGGATTGTCACTAGTGGTCTCACTGTTGGACTTCACTGTATGTATCAATGGAAGTAAGGTCATGGGATAGGAAAATTTAAATTAAATTGGGAAAGACCTAACCGAAAAATTCAAATATTTTTAATTTACTTCACTCAGAAAGCTATTGGTATCCTAACAGCATTAATATGGTTGACTATTTTGTATATAAACTTACTTTTATAATGGAGCAATTACTGTTGCAATCAAAATTATTCAACCCCCATTGTAAATCAGGTTCATTGTCAAAATTTACAGACTTTCAGCTGTTTGCAATGAAATCAAACAAAAGGAATTGAAATAGTTCAACACAACGAATGCTTCAAGTGGTTTCCCTAAATTCAACTGAAAATGCAACTTATAATGACTTCTCTAGTTTTTCTCCAAAATTATTCAACCCCTTCATGGCAAGCATCTTTAGTACTTATTAGAGACCCTTTTGCTGTTATGACCTGCTGCAAATGAGATGCATAGACAGACACCAGCTTCTGGCAGCGTTCCTGAGGAATCTTAGCCCAGTCCTCATGAGCAATGGCCTCCAGTTCAGTAATATTCTTGGGTTTACATGCTGCAACCGCCTTCTTCAAATCCCACCAGAGATTTTCTATGGGGTTCAAGTCAGGTGACTGTGATGGCCCTGTAGAATCTTCCAGGACTTCTTCTGCAACCAAGCCTTGGTGGAATTTGAGGTATGCTTGGGATCATTGTTCTGTTGGAAGATCCAATGACGCCCAAGCTTCAGCTTCTCACAGATGGCATGAAGTTTTCTCCTAGGATTTCCTGATACTTGAAAACTTCATCTTGCCTTCCACATGCTGCAGGTTTCCAGTGCCAGAGGACGCAAAGTAGCCCCAGAGCATCACCGAGCCACCACCATGCTTGACTGTGGACAGTGTTCTTTCTTCATTCTTCTTTCTCCAGACATACTGCTGATCCATCGTGCCAAAAAGCTCCAGTTTAGTTTCATCGCTCCACAGAACAGAATCCCAAAACGTCTGTGGTTTATTTATTTGATTTTGAGTAAATTTTCTTTTTGGGTGTTTTTGGATCAGTAGTGGTGTACGTCTTGGAGTTCTGGCATGGAAACATTCTGTTGTTTAGTACACACCATACTCTGCTCACTGAAGCCTCAGTGCCTGTTGCCACCAAGTCTTGCTGCAGGTCTTTTGCAGCCACTCGAGGGTTTTTCACAACCTGCCTTCTCAGAAATCTGGTTGCAGCTGTTGATAGCTTCCTTTTTCTGCCCCGTCCAGGTATTTCATGTATTTTCTGCCCCTAGCCAGTTCAGGTATTTCATGTGTTCCAGCTCAAGCACACCTGATGCAACTAATGAAGCCCTTGATTAGAGACACTTGTTTTGCATATTTGTGCTGTTGTGAGGGATTCTATTCAGGGGGTTGGATAATTTTGAAACTGGAGAAGTCGTTATAAGTTGCATTTTCAGTTGAATTTGGGGAAACCACTTGAAGCATTCGTTGTGTTGAACTATTTCAATTCCTTTTGTTTGATTTGTTCATTGCAAACAGCTGAAAGTCTGTAAATTGACAATAAACCTGATTTGCAATGGGGGTTGAATAATTTTGATTGCAACTGTATATTTTTTATCATGTAACATGATTTACCTGATTTTAGATCCTCTTTGGATCCTCCTTTGGACTTTCCTCTCCTCTCCTGTTCTTTCCTAACTTTTTCTTTTTCTGTTCTGTCATGTCCTGTCCTAGGGTCTTGTTGGTCCCCCTGGAAAAGTTGGGTTTCCTGGAGAGCAGGTAAAAGCTATGCAGCAGTAGTGTGATATTTTTATATACATTATATTATATTTCAATCATCTACTTAAATTACTTCATCTATAGTCGTTAACAAAACCTTTTATTTTCACCCTTTTAAAATGTGAACTACAGTGTTTACATTTTTTTTTAGCATATTTTAACATGCTTCACCTGGATTACTGTGCAAATTTTTGAATATTGTAAAATATCTGCAGGGGAAGATCGGCGAGCCGGGAGAGACGGGACCAAAAGGATTTCCGGTGCGTTCCATCCCATTTATTAAATGACAGTATTTCAGCAGATATTAACAGCTAAAATAATTGTATCAATTATAGTGTTCAAACAAGATTCTGTTACTGTTCACTTCAGGAAGTCCTTAAGTTCAGAATAGTGCACAAGTATAAAAAGTCAAAAACTGGGAAGTATAGAGGACTGTTCTAACTGAGTTAATATCAGCCATTTGTTGGTAAACAATAATGAACACTGTTGTTATGTTCCATTCGAATGATATGGGAGCCTTTTTTCTAATGAAGGAAATACCCTTCCATTCTGAGATTTCCATTCCTTGTTCCATCAAATAAAACCAGGAAAATAAGATTCAAACACACCTGTGGGATGCAAGTGTAATGTGCAGCTTGATGAGACAGGACACAAGTGCAGAAACTCAGTATTAGCTTTATTGCGGCAAATCCAGAAATCATTGTAATTATACATGGCAGAGGTCAATACACAGGCAGAAAGGGTTAACCAGGGAATATAAATAATCACAGTGCAAAACAGGCTGAGATCAAAACCAGAACACAGAGGAATACTAGGAACTTGGAAAACATAAAAACAAGCCCGCACTATCTTCATGAATGCATAATAAGACTTTGCAAGTAGACAAAGAATCAGCATGGTTTAAATAAACTACTAGGGTGAAATAAAGAGCAGGTGAACACAATCAGGGAAAATAAACCAATGGCTGTGTGGGAGCGGAAACAAACCAAAATAGAAACCAAAGCACATGACGTCCATGATAACAATTTGGGTGCCTGGAATATTGTAATATGTTGTAGAACTGATTATTGCCAAATGCTTAGGTATTGATTGTTAATACTTTATATGTCTCCCCAGGGAATCCAAGGGCCTTCTGGAGCTCTAGGAGAAAAAGGGATTGCAGGAGAGCCAGTGAGTGAAATCAAAGCTAAATTAAAAAGATGCTTCCTGCATCCTTTCATCTCACTTATTCACTTAATTTAGTTTAGTGTTTTTCATTACTATTATCACAGCTTGGCACTGTATGTGTTGGTATGCATGTGTGTGTGTGTGTGTGTGTGTGTGTGTGTGTGTGTGTGTGTGTGTGTGTGTGTGTGTGTGTGCGAGCGAAACTATTTCTTGATCAAATATTTCATTTTTACTAAGGGACCCCCAGGAATACCAGGAACAACAGGGCCTCTTGGAAACATTGGACCAAAGGTAAATCTCCATAACCTATTCAAGGGTGCACACACACACACACACACACACACACACACACACACTAATGTTCATTTCAGATATACAGTATCTCACAAAAGTGAGTACACCCGTCACATTTTTGTAAATATTTTATTATATCTTTTCATGGGACAACACTGAAGAAATGACACTTTGCTACAATGTAAAGTAGTGAGTGTACAGCTTGTATAACAGTGTAAATTTGCTGTCCCCTCAAAATAACTCAACACACAGCCATTAATGTCTAAACCGCTGGCAACAAAAGTGAGTACACCCCTAAGTGAAAATGTCCAAATTGGGCCCAATTAGCCATTTTCCCTCCCCGGTGTCATGTGACTCGTTAGTGTTACAAGGTCTCAGGTGTGAGTTGGGAGCAGGTGTGTTAAGTTTGGTGTTATCGCTCTCACACTCTCTCATACAGGTCACTGGAAGTTCAACATGGCACCTCATGGCAAAGAACTCTCTGAGGATCTGAAAAAAAGAATTGTTGCTCTACATAAAGATGGCCTAGGCTATAAGAAGATTGCCAACACCCTGAAACTGAGCTGCAGCACGGTGGCCAAGACCATACAGCGGTTTTACAGGACAGGTTCCACTCAGAACAGGCCTCGCCATGGTCAACCAAAGAAGTTGAGTGCACGTGCTCAGCATCATATCCAGAGGTTGGCTTTGCAGAATAGATGTATGAGTGCTGCCAGCATTGCTGCAGAGGTTGAAGGGGTGGGGAGTCAGCCTGTCAGTGCTCAGACCATACGCCGCACACTGCATCAAATTGGTCTGCATGGCTGTCGTCCCAGAAGGAAGCCTTTTCTAAAGATGATGCACAAGAAAGCCCGCAAACAGTTTGCTGAAGACAAGCAGACTAAGGACATGGATTACTGGAACCATGTCCTGTGGTCTGATGAGACCAAGATAAACTTATTTGGTTTAGATGGTGTCAAGCGTGTGTGGCGGCAACCAGGTGAGGAGTACAAAGACAAGTGTGTCTTGCCTACAGTCAAGCATGGTGGTGGAAGTGTCATGGTCTGGGGCTGCATGAGTGCTGCCGGCACTGGAGAGCTACAGTTCATTGAGGGAACCATGAATGCCAACATGCACTGTGACATACTGAAGCAGAGCATGATCCCCTCCCTTCAGAAACTGGGCCGCAGGGCAGTATTCCAACATGATAATGACCGCAAACACACCTCCAAGACGACCACTGATGGTGATGGCCTGGCCAAGAATGTCTCCAGACCTAAACCCTATTGAGCATCTGTGGGGCATCCACAAACGGAAGGTGGAGGAGCGCAAGGTCTCTAACATCCACCAGCTCTGTGATGTCGTCATGGAGGAGTGGAAGAGGACTCCAGTGGCAACCTGTGAACAATACAAAATATTGACACTTTGGGCCCAATTTGGACATTTTCACTTAGGGGTGTACTCACTTTTGTTGCCAGCGGTTTAGACATTAATGGCTGTGTATTGAGCTATTTTGAGGGGACAGCAAATTTACACTGTTATACAAGCTGTACACTCACTACTTTACATTGTAGCAAAGCATCATTTCTTCAGTGTTGTCCCATGAAAAGATATAATAAAATATTTATAAAAATGTGAGGGGTGTACTCACTTTTGTGAGATACTGTAAACATACATACATACAGTACATACAAAAACAAACACTAGTTTCCCACAGTGACAGCAAAGGGGAGCACCAACATCTCTTTCCTCTCACTCACTTTTGCCAGAGAGCGGAAAAGAATGTCATTCCTAAAAGAAAAAAATATATATATATACAATATGCTGCAAATACTGTATGCCAGAGCAGAGTATGTATATGGCATCTGAATTGAAATTGAAACTGCTTGAAACTGAAACTGAAAGGAAACCACTTCCTCAGTACAATTCAGTTCAAGAAAGGGCCTCTCTCTGTCTTTTGATCATTGTCTCTCACTGTCCCTCTCCCTCAGGGTCCACCAGGAAAAGTGGGAGACATGGGAGTCCCTGGTGAACCAGGAGAGAAGGTAGAACGATCACTATCTATCTTCTGAGAAAAACAGACCAGGATAAAGTGGTTAATGACAATGAATGAAGATGTTTTTCTTAAATAAATATTGGAAGTTTGGCAGGAGGCTAATTTTAACCTGTGATACTGTAGCTGGGCCCCACCACTATTGAGATTCTAGTTATCGTTTGTTGATCATATTGATCATTTTGTGATCAAATTCGAATGATAGAATTTACTAATAAGATAGTTCAGATACTCAGTATTTTGTTATGTTCTAGGGTGCAGTGGGAGCTGAAGGGAGTGCCGGAGCTCCAGGCCTCATTGGGCCCAGGGTGCGTCTGACCTTTGTTCATTCATACAGTGGGGTCCAAAATTCTGAGACCACATTCAAAATCTGGGATTTTTTTTTATTATTTAAAACTTGAAATAAACAGAACATTTTAGAATTTTGAATATTCTAAAACAAAAAAAGAGGAATTTTCTAGGTCACAATTTAAATGTAAGCAACACACTGTGATATTGACCTTGTTAACTTCTCTGTACAAAAGGTCCGATTTTCCGTGAGTCTTATCCCTTCCATCGATGCATGTGCTCAGATGACATGCAGATGGATTTGATCTAATATGGATCATCAAGTTTTACACAAACCTGTGGGGTCTGTGTCAGCTCCAGTGAACACTGTCATTAAAGCAAAAAAGGGGACATACCAAATGCTAAGAAACTAAGAATTCTAATTTTACTTTTCACTCAAGTTGTTGCTGATATCATTTGTAATCAAAACCTTTGTGAAGCAGAAGCATTTTCACTAGTGGTCTCAGACTTTTGGACCTCACTGTACATGGATGTTATACATGTGAGGGCATTTTTTGTAAAGTTAATTAATGGTGTGTATGTATGTATATATGTATATGTGTGTGTGCATAGGGAGAGCCAGGTTTGGAGGGTGAACATGGTCCAGCTGGTCCCGATGGTGCGAAGGTACGAGTGTGCCATTAAAACCAAATGAAATTTGTCCACTTTTGGGTTTCATTATGGTGTCTATGTGTAATTATTACTCATTACTTACCTGCATGCCTGTATCTCAATTCCATATGTGACCAATGATTGACATGTCATCAGCAAACTTTAGAAGTTTACAGGATCTTTGGAGATGCATTCACTGGCATACACAGAGTAGAGTATGGTTGACACATAGGTGAACCTTGAGGCGATCCAGTGCTAAGTGTCAGAGAAACTGATGTGAGCTTCCTCAGTCCTGTCAGTCTGGAAGGAAGAGATCCACTCACACATGGATTTCAGCACAGAAAATGTGGAAAGTTTAACAGTGATGGGAATAGTGTGTTAAATGCCTAGGTGAAATCAACAAACAGGATTCTGGCATATGATCCCAGAGAATCCAGATGTTGCAAAGTGTAACAGAGCCCCATGCTTACAGCACTGTCATGCTGCATTTCCTCTGAATAGCAAACAGAAAAGGTGTAACACTTTCATTAATACCAAAAACACTAAACTTGTCAAGAAGGGAGGGTCCACAGAGGCAGATGCAAATGGAGAACTTCTTTATTGACACAAACACAAGGAAGCAGGCTCAGGAAAACAGGTTCAAGGAAATAAACACTAGGAAAACACACTAGGAACCAGCATATCCAGAAACTAAGAAAAACTAAAGAAATAAACCTCAAGAAAAGAAGGTACTAAATAATCAAAATACTGTGCACAACAGAAGACACAACAATTACAAAATAACCAAACATAACCTGACTTGACATAATGCTCCAGTAACTGAGGAGAAAACACAAGGAACTTAAACAGAGCACTAATCAATCAGGGAAATGGAAAACACACGAGTATGATTAACCAGGAAATAAGGGGAAACAACAGAAGTTGTTCTACACGGGGGACAAGGGTGCCCTCTAGTGGTCCATGGAGGAATAACCCCTGGGGGGCCATGACAAAACTTACTATCCTCTGTCCGCTTCTATCCTCTGTCTGCTTGTGTAATTTGTACTTTGATAGACAAGTGTGCTCAATCTATCAACTTTTAGTTTCTCCTCCAAACACATTTTAGCATCAATAAAAAAAGATGATAGATGATAAATAATAATCCACTTCGTTCAAGTTAATTACACCCATAATATGTCCATAACATGCCTACTGATGTACGTATAACTGAAGCATCACTGTATAAATCTAGGGGGCATGACACTCTGTATTATCACCTGACACGATTGTCACTAGTAGGCTTGCTGAATCTACAGAGCTGGGCTCATTACAGTTAAATAACTGTAGTGGTGCTGTTGCACTTCGTTTCACAAAAATCCTAAATAATCCTCTTTAATACATTTGTTAACCACAATGATGGGGATGCCAAAAATGAAACCTCATATAGATTTTTCCCCTGAAAGTATTGAAACGGCAAAGCCAACTCTTTTGTTTTTGCTATACACTGAAGATATTTGGGTTTGAGATCAAAAGATGAATATGAGATAATAGATCAGAATTTCAGCTTTCATTTCCTGATAGATGTGTTAAAAAACTAGAACATGGCACCCTTGGTGGCCAGAGCCATTCACAAGCATTGGGCATAGCCAGTACAACGATTTGGAATGTCCTGAAAAAGAAAGAAACCACTGGTGTACTAACAACCAGACATCTAACAGGTCGGCTAAGAAAAGCAACTGCAGTTGATGACAGAAATTGTGAGAGCTGTGATCTATCATCTCATATGAATATGCTGTTCCAATACATTCTGAGGGGATTGTATTAGAATCGTCTAGAAGACTTTTGGGGGTTGTTTTTAAGCTTTTCTTCCAATCTCAGTCCCTATAAGAGTATATATACTGTCTTAGTATGGATTATGTCATGTTCATTAGAATGTTATTAGCATTAGCAACATTTCTTTGTTAAACAGGGTGAAAAAGGTGACATGGGGCCAGAGGGCGAACCTGGTATGAGGGGTGACCCAGGGATCAAAGGCAAAGAGGGGCCACCAGGTGATCCTGGACTCACTGGAGTCAGAGTGAGTACACACACACACACACACACACACACACACACACACACACACACACACACACACACACACACACACACACACACAGTTTAACAAAAAAAAGCAAATGGTTTTCAGGGCAAAATCCATATTAATAATGAAGATATTATTTATATACTAGCTTTCATAAGTAAGATGCCGTTTACAAAGGCTTGCAAAGGATTTGAGGAAATTAATATAAATAGTAAATTAAATAAATTAAAATAAATTATAAATTCATATTTTTAAGTAATCAAGTGACTCCCTATAAGCTTCTGTTGCTGTACATTCTCTATTTAAAATATATGCGTGGATTGGATCAGGAGAAGAAAAAAAACTTATTTTAATACCAATACTCATAATCGGATCAATACATCCCTAAAAATTAGAAATAGAAGGTCTATATACTAGAGGCTACCTATATTTTTTTAGAAAACACAGAAGAAGAAAACCAATAACCATTTTCATGTTCAATCAATTAGATATTTTGAATTACCTATATGTTTGTGTGTGTGTGCGTGTGTGTGTGTGTGTGTGTGTGTTTATTTTGTGCTTAGGGTCCTGAAGGGAAGCCAGGGAAAATGGGTGAGAAAGGGAAGCCTGGCGTCAAGGTTAGTGAGCCAAAAAAGTCCCAGAATTTAATTGTTTGTGACAAAAAATAAATACATTTTTCCTAATACAGTGCCTAGTTCCTTTCCTGAAGTGCTCCTGCAGTGTGAACACTAAATAAAAGACAATAACTAAGGTTTACTGCTCTACAGTGGCACAGCATGTTAACTGCTGTTTTGGTCGAATTTGAATAATGACTCAAAATAACTTTCCACATCGTGTCTTGCTGTATGTTGGAAAATATATGGTGTGAAAATTACATTTGCCAGTACATATAAACTTTGGCACCATTTTCATCAGTTTCAGTATTTGCAAAATTAAGGTGGTTTGCCTTTATAAGGGCAGTGTTGTTATTTGTATTTACAGCAATAATGTGAAGAGAGAATTTCACTATGCTGTAATGTATATGTGGCTTCTTCTTCTTTCAAGCTTATTTGTAAACTCAGGCTTTTACTCTTTACTGTGTAATGTTTTACTGGGTGTTACTGATCTCAAAAATAGATTAGTACATTTAATGCAATCTTATTTGCAATTAGCTAGAATAGGATCCAAAAGCTGTCTCCATTACCAAGAATCATTTCATCAGTTAAATTATTACAAAACAGTACTAGGGTTTAATTTTGGCAGAAAGGCATAGTTACACTGAGTTACACTGATATTTAGAAGTAGTAACAGCTCAATGTGGGAAGAGTATGTTTAATTTCTGTTTATTTTATGCCATTCTGAACATTCAACAAGTTGTTGACATTTATTTTCATCTTTCATCTTACATACCTATTTTTTTTTTTATTTAGCTTATATAGCTGTTATTATTTTGCTGCTATAACAGCCTCCATTAGTCTGGGAAGGCTTTCCACTAGATTTTGTTGTTGCTGTGGAGATTTGAGCATTAGTGAGGTTATGTTGGTCGATAAGGCCTGGTGTGCATTCCAGTTTATTCCAAAGGTGTTCAGTGGGCTTGAGGTAAGGCACTTGCAGGGCACTTGAGAGTTTCCAAACCAACAATGGCAAACCATGTGTTTATGGAGCTTGCTTTGTGTAAAGGAACATTATCATGCTGGAGCAGGTTTGAGCCTGTTAGTTCTACTGAAGGGAAATTTTAATGCTACAGCATACAAAGACATTCTATACAATCATGTGACTCCAACTTCATGGCTGACTTTTGTGTGAACTTATTTACTTAGTTACAATTTGTTGGTCCTTTAAGAATTATGGTCTCTACTTGGTACTGGACTGTACACTGTATCTGTATTTGACTGTGTCTGTTCCTTATAGGGGACAAAGGGCAACATGGGACACCTGGGTGAGACAGGAACAGCAGGGAAACCCGGGCCAGTTGGAACCATTGGACCAAAAGGATCAAGAGGAACTACTGGACCTGCGGTAAGCAAAAAAAGAGAGTAATAAATAATTTATTATTAATTTACATCTCATTGCAGCAGGTCATAACAGCAAAAGGGTGCTCTACTAAGTACTAAAGATGCTTGCCATGAAGGGGTTGAATAATTTTGAGACTGGAGAAGTCATTATAAATTGCATTTTCAGTTGAATTTGTGGAAACCACTTGAAGCATTCATTGTGTTGAACTATTTCAATTGCTTTTGTTTGATTTGTTCATTGCAAACAGCTGAAAGTCTGCAAATTTTGACAATAAACCTAATTTGCAAGGGGGGTTGAATAGTTTTGATTGCAACTGTATGCTAGTTTCCATCAAGAAAAGAAACTGAAAAAGCTTTTCAGAGGAAGATATTGGCACTAGATTAAAAAACGTCCCGCCTCTGAATTATTTAAGAGCATTTTGTTTAAAACAGTTAGTGCTATGAAAAAGTATTTGCCCCATCCTGATTTCTTCTGTTTTTGTGTATATCTCATAATAAATTGCTTCAAAACAAAGGCAACATGAGTAAATACAAAATACAGTTTTTAAATGATAATGTTATATATTGAAGCAAAAAAGCTATCCAATACCAACTGGGTTTAAAATGTATTTTCCCTCATAGTTACTATTTCCCCAAATCTATGAAACTGCATTCATCATGGGGTTCAGCTGGACTAGACACAACCAGGCCTGATTACTGCAAACCCTGTTCAATCAAATCAACACTTAAATAGAACTTTTTCAACAGCATGAAATTGGTTAAAAGGTCTTATCCAGTAACACACTATGCCAAAGAAATTCCAGAAATGATTACGAAGAAGGTGATTGAAATACATTAGTATGGGAAGGATAACAAATCTATTTCAAAGGCTCTTGGACTCCAAAGGACCACAGTGAGAGCCATTATCTCCAAATGGAAAAAACTCGGCACAGTACTGAACCTTCCCAGAAGTGGCCGACCTTCCAAAATTCCTCCAAGAGCACAGCAACGACTCATCCAGCAAGTCACAAAAGAGCCAAAGACAACATCAAAGGAACTACAGGCCTCTATTGCATCAATAAAGGTCACTGTTCATGACTCCACTATCAGAAAGACACACTGCAAAAATGGCATCCATGGAAGAGTGGCAAGGTGAAAACCACTGCTAACCCAGAAGAACATTAAGGCTCGTCTGAATTTTGCCAAAACATACCTTGATGATCCTCAAACCTTTTGGGGGGAATGTTCTGTGGAGTTGAAAGTGGAACTGTTTGGAACTGTTTGATATCTGTTTAGAACTGAAACCAAACACAGAATTCCACAAAAAGAATATCATGCCTACGGTCCAGCATGGTGGTGGAAGTGTGATGGTGTGGGGATGCTTTGCTGCTTCAGAGCCTGGGCAACTTGCAATAATTGAGAGAATCATGAATTCTGCTCTCTACCAGAAAATGCTAAAGGAGAATGTCCATAAGTTGAAGTCCTGCCTTCAAGTTGAAACTCAAGCTCAACTGGATTATGCAGAAGACAATGATCCAAAGCATAGGAATAAGTCCACTTCTGAATGGCTCAAAAAAGCCAAATTAAAGTTTTGGAGTGGCCTAGTCAAAGTCCTGACTTGTGAAACTGTTGTGAAGAAGGCTTCAGGGTGCCCAAGAAAGTCCAGCAAGCGCCACGACCGTCTCCTAAAGTTGATTCAGCTGCGGGATCGGGGCACCACCAGTGCAGAGCTTGCTCAGGAATGGCAGCAGGCAGGTGTGAGTGCGTCTGCACGCACAGTAAGGCAAAGACTTTTGGAGGATGGCCTGGTGTCAAGAAGGGCAGCAAAGAAGCCACTTCTCTCCAGGAAAAACATCAGGGACAGACTGCTATTTTGCAAAAAGTACAGGTATTGGACTGCTGAGGACTGGGGTAACGTCATTTTCTCTGATGAATCCCCTTTCCGATTGTTTGGGGCATCTGGAAAAAAGCTTGTCCAGAGAAGAAAAGGTGAGCGCTACCATCAGTCCTGTGTCATGCCAACAGTAAAGCATCCTGAGACCACTCATGTGTGGGGTTGCTTCTCAGCCAAGGGAGTGGGCTCACTCACAATTTTGCCTAAGAACACAGCCATGAATAAAGAATGGTACAAAAACATCCTCAGAGAGCAACTTCTCCCAACCATCTAACAGTTTGGTGACGAACAATGCCTTTTCCAGCATGATGGGGCACCTTGCCACAAGGCAAAAGTGATAACGAAGTGGCTCGGGGAACAAAACATCGACATTTTGGGTCCATGGCCAGGAAACTCCCCAGACCTTAATCCCATTGAGAATTTGTGGTCAATCCTCAAGAGGCGGGTGGACAAACAAAAACCCACAAACTCTGACAAACTCCAAGCATTGATTATGCAAGAATGGGCTGCCATCAGTCAGGATGTGGCCCAGAAGTTGATTGACAGCATGCCAGGGCGAATTACACTTGTGAACACTTTGACACTTATGAAATGCTTGTGATTATACTTCAGTAACAGTTAGTAACATCTGACAAAAAGATCTAAAAACACTGAAGCAGTAGACTTTGTGAAAATTAATATTTGTGTCATTCTCAAAACTTTTGGCCACGGCTGTATAGAATTATTAAAGATAAAGAAATCTAAATCTGAGCTCTAGGCTAATGAGTGGTTGAGCGGTATGGTTTCAGTGTGATGTCATGTAACGGAGGCGAAGATGGATGCAAGTGCAGATTAAGGTTTTAATAATGATGAAAATAAACACAAAAGAAACTAAGGACACGTGGCAAAAAACAAATATGAAACAATAAACTGGCGATAGGAGAGCATAATGTGACAATGTGAGACAAACAAAGCAAGACAACCAATGTGACTATGTGACGATATATACACACAAGTGCTCATTAACATAAATGTGAATCAGGTGCAGGTGGTCATGTGACAGTGATGCAGTGGGGTGCAGTGGCTGCTTGGAACTGTAGTTCGAAGTTTTTTCTGGCATATCCATGACATGTGAAAGCAACATTGTGTTGCTTCAGGTTGACTCTGTCCCTTGCTATCAAGGAGTCATTAAGGTTATAGTGTTTTACTTCCTACTCTCATTTCTGCACCTTCTGTTTTACTCTCAGTGAAGGCTTGTGGGTGAGAATGTGATGTCAGAAATTGGTATGGAAAAAATGTATTTTCTTTAGAATATTCAACAACCAGTATTCACTTCTTCTTCAGGGTGCTCCAGGTCGGATGGGACAACAGGGGGATCCAGGTCTAGCAGGGTATGAGGTGAGGATGATGAAAGATTCTTAGACACATCTGATGATTATTAACTCACTCTTTCACACATTTAATGGAGAATATAGAGGAGCAACATTGGAGTGGAGTTTCAGACAAGGAAAAAGTCTGTTTAATCTCTCTCTTCTCTCCTCCTCCATTTTCTTTCTCTTTGTCTCTTTCTCTCTGTAGGGTCACCGGGGGCCACAGGGTCCCATAGGGCCTCCAGGACAAAAAGGTGTAAAGGTAAAATCACACTTCCTGTGGGTACCTGTGTGTTTAGCTCATTAACTTAAAAATTAACCAATTAACTTCAAATTTACCACAGCAGCATCCATAAAGCATTACGATCATACATATTTACACCTCGAATTTTAAACTACACACACAAAAAGATGGCAAGGAGGCAACTTATGCATCAGATTTTCATCTCATTTAATGTAAGTTTTGTTGTTGTTGTTGTTGTTGTTTAGGGCGAACAGGGAGATGATGGGAAAATAACAGGTCCTCCTGGTTCCCCTGGATTTCGAGTGAGTTAATCTTTATGTCTCACACACACTCTTTGTTTTCTCCTATTTATTGTGTCTGCAGTATAGCAGTAAACATTAATAAACTGTGTGTGCGTGTGTGTGTGTGTGTGTGCGCGCGTTTGCTAGGGTCGCATCGGTGACCGAGGCGACCGTGGGGAGCCAGGAGATCCAGGATACCCAGTGAGTTAATATCAGGGTTGGATTTGACCTTTGGCTCTTTGGCCCTCATAACTGTCATGCATAACACACATGTACACATATAAACATAGCAAAATTCTTTTGAAGTGCAAATATTTCTCTCTTTTGAAGTTAATAAGAAAAAAAATGCACCTTGTCAAGAAACCGCAAAGCCTTCTGTCCTGACACGCTGTTGACACTGGAGAATATATAAACAATACCCCTTGTTTCTATTTATTTATTTATTTATTTATTTTTTATAAATCTGTCTATGTGAAGGGTCCACCATACAAGCCCCTGTGTATTAAAGCTTGCCTTGACATAAATGCATTATGGGAATTCACATGGCTACTGACACTAGTTTGTCAAGAAATCCTTCTTAAAATTCTTAAAATGCTTAGAACTCTAGCATTTGAGTTCACCCTAGTTATCAATATGTTGCAAATTTGAAATCAATTTCAAGCAAATGCAAAACTTTGTTTCTACAAACTACTCACATGTTGAATATATGAAAATGTAAAGATTTTCATATTTTCTTGTGTTCACTGGTGATATTTTGATGCCCAGGGTCAGATGGGAGTGGATGGTATTCGAGGCAAAGCTGGTGCACCTGGATTACCTGTGAGCAAATGAACACACACACAGACACACACACAAACTCTCTCTCTGTCTCTCGCTCAGGCGTGTTGACATTTTTGTATATTTTAGGGTCACCCTGGTCCTCGTGGACAACAAGGCCCCAAAGGATCAAAAGGGGAGCAGGTACAGGTTGTGTTTTTTTTGTGTGTGTGTGTGTGTGTGTGTGTGTATGTATGTATGTGTGTGTATGTATGTATATGTATGTATATATATATATATATATATATATATATATATATATATATATATATATATATATATATATTTTTTTTTTTTTTTTTTTTTTTTTTTTTTGTATATTTGAGGTCTAAACATGTGGAAAATTAATGTCACACTCAATCACAGTGTGTGAGAGGTGTGACAGTAGGAGGTTTTTACCATCTCTTTTTTCTCTTTTCTCCTTTTAAAGGGTCCAAAAGGTAAACAGGGTCAGCAAGGAGAACGTGGAAGTAGAGGATCACCAGTAAGAACAACATATCTTTTTTCCCTCTTATTTATCATTGTTTTTGTCACACACAAAAACTGTAAAAATTGCCTGAAAACTGAAGTAACTTGTACAGTAAAGAAAACAGTTTCACATAAACAGCCACCTTTCTTAACAGTGTCAATTCTGCTAACTCATCTGTCATCATTACTTTACCTTTGACTTTTGTGCTATAGGTAGACAATTTATTCAAGAAAAATTGCAGGACATTTGTCAAACATGACATTTTGTCAATAAAATAATTTACTTTAACTTTTCTTCCATGTTTGTTTACAAGGGTTTAGAATGAGTTTGTTTAAGCACAACAGCACTGTTTACACTTCATTTAAATGATTATATATTATATATTGGCTTATGCTATCAAATTAGCACATTTGGTCCTGTTCACTTCAGTAAAAAAAAAAAAAAAAAAACTAAAAAAAAACCTTATATGTGTGTGGGTTTTGTGTTTACTGGGAGTTTGGAGTCTGTATATATATATATATATATATATATATATATATATATATATATATATATATATATATATATATATATATATATATAGTATCTCACAAAAGTGAGTACACCCCTCACATTTTTGTAAATATTTTATTATATCTTTTCATGGGACAACACTGAAGAAATGACACTTTGCTACAATGTAAAGTAGTGAGTGTACAGCTTGTATAACAGTGTAAATTTGCTGTCCCCTCAAAATAACTCAACACACAGCCATTAATGTCTAAACCACTGGCAACAAAAGTGAGTACACCCCTAAGTGAAAATGTCCAAATTGGGCCCAAAGTGTCAATATTTTGTGTGGCTACCTTTATTTTCCAGCACTGCCTTAACTCTGTTGGGCATGGAGTTCACCAGAGCTTCACAGGTTGCCTCTGGAGTCCTCTTCCACTCCTCCATGACGACATCACAGAGCTGGTGGATGTTCGAGACCTTGCACTCCTCTACCTTCCGTTTGAGGATGCCCCACAGATGCTCAATAGGGTTTAGGTCTGGAGACATGGAGCCAGTCCATCACCTTTACCCTCAGCTTCTTTAGCAAGGCAGTGGTCGTCTTGGAGGTGTGTTTGGGGTCGTTATCATGTTGGAATACTGCCCTGCAGCCCAGTTTCCGAAAGGAACTGCTTCAGTATGTCACAGTACATGTTGGCATTCATGGTTCCCTCAATGAACTGTAGCTCCCCAGTGCCGGCAGCACTCATGCAGCCCCAGACCATGAAACTCCCATCACCATGCTTGACTGTAGGCAAGACACACTTGTCTTTGTACTCCTCACCTGGTTGCTGCCACACATGCTTGACACCATCTGAACCAAATAAGTTTATCTTGGGCTCATCAGACCACAGGACATGGTTCCAGTAATCCATGTCCTTATTCTGCTTGTCTTCAGCAAACTGTTTGCGGGCTTTCTTGTGCATCATCTTTAGAAGAGTCTTCCTTCTGGGACGACAGCCATGCAGACCAGTTTGATGCAGTGTGCGGCGTATGGTCTGAGCACTGACAGGCTGACCCCCCACCCCTTCAACCTCTGCAGCAATGCTGGCAGCACTCATACGTCTATTCTGCAAAGCCAACCTCTGGATATGATGCTGAGCACGTGCACTCAACTTCTTTGGTCGACCATGGCGAGGCCTGTTCTGAGTGGAACCTGTCCTGTTAAACTGCTGTATGGTCTTGGCCACCGTGCTGCAGCTCAGTTTCAGGGTGTTGGCAATCTTCTTATAGCCTAGGCCATCTTTATGTAGAGCAACAATTCTTTTTTTCAGATCCTCAGAGAGTTCTTTGCCATGAGGTGCCATGTTGAACTTCCAGTGACCAGTATGAGAAAGTGTGAGAGCGATAACAACAAACTTAACACACCTGCTCCCCATTCACACCTGAGACCTTGTAACACTAACGAGTCACATGACACCGGGGAGGGAAAATGGCTAATTGGGCCCAATTTGGACATTTTCACTTAGGGGTGTACTCACTTTTGTTGCCAGCGGTTTAGACATTAATGGCTGTGTGTTGAGTTATTTTGAGGGGACAGCAAATTTACACTGTTATACAAGCTGTACACTCACTACTTTACATTGTAGCAAAGTGTCATTTCGTCAGTGCTGTCCCATGAAAAGATATAATAAAATATTTAGAAAAAAATGTGAAGGGTGTACTCACTTTTGTGAGATACTGTATATATAAAATATATTCAACATACCATGGTTTTACATATAGTACAAAATCTCTCTCTCTCTCGCTCTCTCTCTTTTGAAGGGTGAGGTTGGCTTGCCAGGCCCAAGGGGTGTGATTGGTCGAGAGGGCCGTGAGGGCATTCCTGGAGTGGATGGTATTCCAGGGAAGGACGGAAGTAAAGGAATACCAGTGGGCATAATTTATTTCTTCTCACTTTAATGAAACAATTTGGAATTTTAAAAAAATCCACCAATATATGTCTATATACAGTGTACCAGTATTCACTTATATTGGTACACCATTTAAAAGTGAAGCATGACTGAAAATGACCTGCAACATTTTACGTCTTCCCACACCCTCTTTCTCTCTCGCTCTCCTCTTTATCTCCCTTTCTTCAGGGTGACCAAGGAGATGATGGAGAGGTCGGGCTTCCAGGGAAATCTGGAGCAAGGGGGAAAATTGGTGTTCCAGGGTTACCAGGAGATCAGGGTTCATTTGGCCCAAAGGTGAGAGAACTCTCAAGCTGAACATACAGTGGAAACCAACACACTAAAACCCTGATTTACTGATATACGAATGTGATACCACAAAAATGTGCAAGCTGGTTTATTAAAAGGGTCTATGGATAATTATTAAACATAACAGCATGCAATGTCTATTTTGCGTGTTTGCCTTAATGAATATGTAATTTGGGCAATTTCTACCTTAGGATGCAAAATGTGGACAAGTGTTTATGCAAAGTGAATAATTTTGCATTGTATCAATTTTGCCAATTAATTAGAAGACTGAATAAAGAGTCTTTTTCTATATTGAGCCTTAGTGTCACAAAACAATCAGAAAGTTTTTCAAAATGATGACTTACTGCCATGGTTAACATTTCATATTAGGGATTTGACGCATGTTTGCACCTCTGATGCCGACAGCATTTAAACAGAGCATTAAAGAAGGTTTTCAATCGCATTTGCCTCAATAACAAATGCACACTCATGTCTACAGTCTTTGGTTTTATGTTTTTGAATGCAGCTTACTGCCTTTAATTGTAATTATACTGGCATTTAGTGCAAGATCCTCTTCAGATAATCACAGATAATCATAAACACTAATTATTTAAGAGTAAGATCATTTTATCTATCTGATAAACCCTTTCATCCATCTGACATACAGTATATCTGTATGCTAGCACAGGTAATTGTATCAGTTCATGAATTGTGATGCTGAAATCCATGCTGATTTCAGGAAATACGATCAAAATTGATATTAGTCAATGACAATTACTGTCAATAACCTATCTAATAATTGGCAGGGTGAACAAGGTATCCCAGGTCATACTGGCCCTTCAGGGAAAAGAGGATTTAAAGGAGGAATGGGACTGCCAGGAGCTCAGGGAGATCCAGGGCCCAAAGGACAGCCGGTGAGTACCAGAAACAATGTATTATTATGTTAATTTATATATTTATATTTTTTTTAATCAAAGGTCAAATCCCTTGGGAATTGAAGTATTTTTCCTAGTACTGTTTGCTATTTACTATTACATATCATAGATTTTATAACAAAACTGAAATGTATAAGATCTGTTTAGACCGAAACTAACTAAATACATACATACATTTACATATCACAAAAAGATACATTTAATATCACAAAATTACATTCATGATTGATATATCTGTTTAGATGCTTTGGACAAATGCTTTCAGTTCTGATAAGTAATAACTATTGATTAGTACTAATTTTTTAAGTACCTGTACATGTTTTGTTTTTCCAGTGCTTCAGCTGTTGCTTGAAGATATATTCTAGTAATTTAGATAAACAAGATTTGGATTTTGATTAATTTGTACATATCTGCTTGCACTTAATATTTAGAGTAGCTAAAGATTTTAGAATTTGAGATTTCAGAATTTGAATGATTTAAAGTAAACTTTTATTAAAATTTGAATGACTGAGATGGTAAAGTTTGGAGTGAGTTTTCCAAAAAATTTACCATTAAATTAATAAATTTAAAATTTAAATGATTAATTAATAGCCAAATGAGGTAAATGTAAATGACACAGACTATGACAAATGTATTAATTCTATTCATTAATGATTTGCATTATGTTTATTAATTTTGAAATTTAAATGTATAAATTTAATCTGATCCAGATTTTTAAAAATTCCTCTGCCTCACCTGCTGCTCATGACAAATATTTGTTTAAATACACATTTTAGAAAGAACTGCTACTGAAAATGATGCTTAATATTAAAATCTTGCAATTCACTTCTGTATGAATAGCTACACAATCCTAGATATAAGTAGCTTTTGTTAATAGCATAGATTTTTTTAGTGATCTTTTGGTGAGCATTCTCATCCTGTTTTAATAAGTATGGTTGTCCTTAAGATACTGACATTTGGGATACTGACTAAGATACTGACATTTCAAAAACAGACATTTTGAACAGATACTTAATTCATATGTACAGTTTTAAAGTGAATCAGATTTCCTCTGAAATTGCTCATCTCACTAAGAACTGTTAACATACAGTATCAACATATGCATATTTTATAGTGTTTGGTGTGTACTCTTACTTGTAGTATATTTCTTTACGGTTTAATGTCATGTTTTTTAGGGAGATATCGGAGAGCCTGGTTTTCCAGGGATACTAGGAATATTTGGTCCAAAGGTAAGATGGAGAGAGAAAGAGAGAGTGTAATGCTTTCTGCTTTTTGTTGACCTTGGTTTACATTTTTTAATGCAAATTCAAATGGCAAATGCAGTGAAGTGCAATTGGAGTTATGAAATAACTGACATTTGGGAAAAAGACCACATCTGAAGCCTGGCCTTCCTCCTACTTAACATTCAAAAATTCCTATTTCTAGCTTCCACGCCCACCACCTTCTCTTCGTTAATGTTCAATGTCTACCCAAGACTCTTCAGTGGTGAGCCTGGCTGTCTCATGCAAAACAGAAGTCATCCAGAGTCAACTTCTCAGAGTTGTTCCCTCTATTACAGTTCCATAGTTACTCTCTAGGGTACTAGGGTACTAGGGTACTCTCTAGTTACTCTCCAAGGGTGGACAAATCATAAATTTATTATCTAGCCTACCGGGCAAAAGCTCCAGTGTGCTGTCCAGTCCCATATTTTGGTTGTTTGGAAACATAATTGGTTAGACTTAAACTGGTAGCTGATTTTAATGTAATAATCTGCACAAGTTATAAATGTAACAAGCTGGCTAGTTAAGTGCATTAATACACTTTTGTGGACCAAGTGTTTTGGGGCTTTTATTTAAGGCTGTTTTACTGACATATCCATATAACATCATCAGCAGTGATTGAGAAGACATATGTGAAGAAACTAGACATAATTAGTTAATAGTTATGCACACATTGTCAGATCAAAATACATAATACAAAGGGACAAACAGCAAAACTGTAAGTTGTATGTGGCTTCAATGAAAGAGCCAAACACAGCAAGTGAAGCTTTTCCATTCAGCATGCTTACTATTTGGAAGAAACATGGCATGATTGAAACACTTGAAACACTTAACTTAAAAATTGCACATGAATAGTGTTGTCTATTTGTTGTTCAGTGAATGTGTTGCTGTGTGTATGCATAATACACTATATGGCCAAAAATCTGCCTGCCCATCACACCCATATGTGGACTGTCCCCAAACTGTTGCCACAAAGTTTGAAACACACATAGAATGTCTTTGTTTGCTGTAGCTTTACAATTTCCCTTCACTGGAACTAACCCAAACATGTTCCAGTGAGGCCCATGAAGACATGGTTTGCCAAGGTTGGAGTGCAAGAACTCGAGTGGCCGGCACAGAGCCCTGACCTCAAACCCTCAACACCTTTGGGATGAATTGTGGAAGAGTGGAAGTTATTATAACAGCAAAGGGAGACTGAATCTGAAATGGGATATTCAAAAAGCACATACGGGTGTGTAGTCAGGTGTCCACAAACTTTTGGCCATATATTGTAGTTTTACATTGTAGTTCTAGCACTGT
Organism: Cranoglanis bouderius; assembly: GCA_023630585.1. Lineage (NCBI taxonomy): Eukaryota > Metazoa > Chordata > Actinopteri > Siluriformes > Cranoglanididae > Cranoglanis > Cranoglanis bouderius. The sequence continues at coordinate 623,274 of CM042541.1, forward strand.
TAGCATTGTTACCACTGTTAGCTGTGGTAGCTCAGTGGTTAAGGCACTGGGCTACTGATTGGAAGGTCTTGAGTTCAAATCAAGACACCACCAAGCTGCCACTGTTGGGCCTTTAAGCAAGGCCCTGTCTAATTTGTAAACTGCTTTGGACAAAAGCATCAGCCAATGAGGTAAATGTAAATGATAACAGTCTAAGAAAAATGTATGTTGTCCTATTCTAACTGGTTGTAATGTAGCATATTGTGTTTGTGCCCTGGCCCTTGTAGTGTACAAGGCTTCACTTATATGATGTGGTGTGCTAATTAATCTGCCTAGTAAAAACCGTTCTACCATCAGTCAGATCTCACCTCAGCGGATGTGTGTAGTGCAGCAGGTGGTGGGATTCAGAGGCATGTGCTATAGTTACAATACTGTGGTGCATCACACCACTGTGAAGTGCATTAAGTTTAAACATACCAAATGAAAACTTTTGGTTTGTGAAAGTCAGTAAGAAATTTTCTGTAATTAGACACTTATTACAACACTAACTGGAAACTTACAGTGGGGGAAAAAAGTATTTGATCCCCTGCTGATTTTGTACGTTTGCCCACTGACAAAGAAATGATCAGTCTATAATTTTAATGGTAGGTGTATTTTAACAGTGAGAGACAGAATAACAACAAAAACAGCCAGCATTCCTCCTCCTCCAAACACGGCGAGTTGAGTTGATGTCAAAGAGATCTGACCACATCTGACCACAACACTTTCACCCAGTTCTCCTCTGAATCATTCAGGCAAACTTCAGACGATCCTGTACATGTGCTTTCTTGAGCAGGGGGACCTTGCGGGCGCTGCAGGATTTCAGTCCTTCACGGCGTAGTGTGTTACCAATTGTTTTCTTGGTGACTATGGTCCCAGCTGCCTTGAGATCATTAACAAGATACTCCCGTGTAGTTCTGGGCTGATTCCTCACCGTTCTCATGATCATTGAAACTCCACGAGGTGAGATCTTGCATGGAGCCCCAGACCGAGGGAGACTGACAGTTTCTTCCATTTGCGAATAATCCCACCAACTGTTGTCACCTTCTCACCAAGCTGCTTGGCGATGGTCTTGTAGCCCATTCCAGCCTTGTGTAGGTCTACAATCTTGTCCCTGACATCCTTGGACAGCTCTTTGGTCTTGGCCATGGTGGAGAGTTTGGAATCTGATTGATTGATTGCTTCTGTGGACAGGTGTCTTTTATACAGGTAACAAACTGAGATTAGGAGCACTCCCTTTAAGAGAGATCTCCTAATCTCAGCTCATTACCTGTGTAAAAGACACCTGGGAGCCAGAAATCTTGCTGATTGATAGGGGATCAAATACTTATTTCCCTCATTAAAATGCAAATCAATTTATAACCTTTTTGAAATGTGTTTTTCTGGATTTTTTTGTTGTTATTCTGTCTCTCACTGTTAAAATACACCTACCATTAAAATTATAGACTGATCACTTCTTTGTCAGTGGACAAACGTACAAAATCAGCAGGGGATCAAATACTCCCCCCCCACTGTATTGCCTGCCAGGAAACTATAAATATAAAACTGAAATCTGGACATGAAATCTATTTGTCCACCCCTGCATCCAGATGAATGTGTGGTTTGCACTTGTAAATGATAATTCTTGTTTAAAATTGTTTGTGTGTGTGTGTGTGTGTGTGTGTGTGTGTGTGTGTGTGTGTGTGTGTGTGTGTGTGTGTGTGTGTGTAGGATTAAATCACATTACGTTCATTCATTCAGTTTTAAATGGCCCCATACATTCAAACTTCCACATCAACCACACATGCATGTACAGCTATGAGTGCAAATTATGGAAAAGCACAGACACCATCGTCTGTCAACAAACATACCAACCCTCCACACACACACACCCACACCCACCCCACCCCCCACCATGTTTTCTTCGTCTCTTTTTACTGCCCTACACTAACCTTGTAAAACTAGGAAATACCATGAACACATAGCATGTGTGAGTAGTGATTTTGTTTGTATGTAGGTGTGCATGTGTTTAATTTATAGTGTCTTTTTTTTTCTTGTGCAGGGGCCTCCAGGTGACTTTGGTCCAAAAGGCATTCGTGGACCTAAAGGGCCCCCTGGCCAAATGGTGAGACTAAACATACACAGTTGTTGTGTTGTTACCTCAGGTAACCGTTTAACATTAGGTCTCCTTAAGCTTCTTTTTTTTTTTTAATAAAGCACAATTTTTTTAACTGACATTTCAAAATGATATTTTCATATTTGCTTTGAATGTCTGTTTTTGCTACAGTTATGGGTGCAAATAATAAGCTGCTATCCATCAACACACATTTTTCTTAATCATAATTTCTTTGAATCTAGACTTCTTTATGTGTATCATTTGTGTAAGACAAAAATATTTAATGTTTTTCTTTCCCATCTTCCTCAGGGTAAAGTGGGAGTGACTGGTCCTGTTGGTATAACTGGCCCAGGTGGCAGTCCTGTGAGTGATGTGTCAATATATAATACAAATATCAAACGTATATGATTTTGATAAGTAAGGGTGTTATGATGGAGACGGATGCACATGTAGAACTTCTTTATTGGGGGGAGAAAAACTCAGGGAAACTGACACAGGGACAGAAATAATCAGGACAACCAGAAACTAAGTAAAATTAAGAAAACAAGGCTAGGCAAACATAAACTATCAAAACAGACTAGTACAAGTACATAGTACAAACTATAACAAATGCAAGCAAACTACAAACATAACCTAAACGCAATGCTGCAGCAACTAAAGGACGAAAACAGAGAACTTAAATAGGGTAACTAATCAAGAAAATGACAAGTGAGCATGGTTAATACTGGAAATGAGAGAGACAACAGAAGAAATTGTTCTACACAGACAGAAAGATGGAACGGCCCCGATGGCCATGACAAAGGGAGTATTTTATTCCTTCTATTTATTCTAGCATTTTGGCAACAGTTATATTTTTTAAATTAATTAAAGAACATTACTTCATTCATTTTGTCAGTTTATACTTTAATGCTGTAGAATGTCAGGGAAACAAATTAGTTCCTGTTATCACTTACATTATAGGGGCTGTAAAAAGTTCTCCCCAGTTAATAAGACACAAAATAAAAAAACACAGCTTGTGATGTTATCAAGAAATATTGAGACCTCCCCCATAGCAGAAAAGTTACCAACTGCTACAAAGTGCTGACACCTGAGCCTCCTTCCATGAATGTTAAATAAAAAAAGCTTCACCATATTTAAAAAAGCTTCACCATATCAATGATTATATGTATTTGTGTGTCAAATAATATATAAATTTTTAAATCTGTTTATTATTAGCTTTAGATAAAGTTAAGTATTATACAGGTCCATGTGAATAAGTTGTTACTATAGAAACAGTAATATATTAGAACAAGAGCATTAATATAAACCTGTGATTTGAATTACAATTGTTGCTTCTGTCAGAGCTGTTGTTATAAAAACTTAATTAACAGTCCATTACCGGGGACTGTTTTTTATTTCTTTAGTTATCAAACACTAATATAAAGTATTAAAAAAAAGTCAAATAAAGTAGATACTCATTATTCCAGAATTCAATATTTAAAACAGAGACAATTTAATTTTTAGCTGTTTTAGAAACAGAGCTGAAATATATATAAATATCAGAGTTGAAATATATGTACAATGGATATAAAAACAAATGTCTGCACACCTCTGTTAAAATGGCAGGTTTGTGTGATGTAAAAAAAAAGAAGAAATCAAGATAAATAATTTCAGAACTTTTTCCACCCTCAACGTGAAATAACATTGTATAAAATGTATGAAAATTAAGTAAAAAACAATCAGAAACATTTTAGGGAAAAATGGGAAAAATAAAAGTTACAATAACCTGGTTGCGTAAGTGTTCACACCCTTTTATAATTGGGGATGTGACTGTGTTCAGAATGAACCAAACACATTCAGTCTCATGTTCAAAAGTAATTATGATATAGTCATCATCAATGAAATTATTCTGATTAACCCCAAATAAAGACCAGCTGTGTCTGTAGAATTTTCTTCACATCATCTTGGTTTCATCCAGTTGCTGAAGCCATGGTCCGCAAAGTGCTTACAAAGCATGCATGGTATCTCACTTGTTGAAAGGTATAGATCAGCAGAGGGGTAAAAAAGAATTTCTAAAACATCTGATGTACCATGGAAAACCATAAAGGCCATCATCAACAAATAGAGAAAATGGAGCATCACAGTGACATCGTCAAGAACAGGACATTCCTCCAAATTTTAGAAAAGGACAAGACAAAAACTTACCAGGGACGCTGCCAAGAGACCTGTGGCAACATTAAAGGAGCTGCAGAGATGTCTGACAAGTACTGATTATTCTCTGCATGTGACAATAATCTCTTATATTCTTCACATGTCTGAGCAAAAGGGTAGGGTGGCTAGATGGATCCCTTTCTCACAAAAAAAAAACATCCAAGCTCAACTAAACCACCACAAACCATATGGCAAATGTGTTATGGTCTGATGAGACCAATTCCAAAAGGTATAATAATTACATAATTCCAAAAGGTATGTTTGGTGCAAAATAAAGTACATCACCAAAAGAACACCATACCCACGATGAAGCATGGTGGTGGCAGTGTTGTGCGTTAGGGCTGTTGTTCTTCAGCCAGAACTAGGGCTTTTATCAAGGTATCATGAATCATGAATAGCTACAAATACCAGTCAGTTTTAGTGCAGAACCTTCAGGTATCTGCTAGTAAGCTGAAGTTGAAAAGGAAGTTTACCTTTCAGCATGACATTGACCCAAAGCATACATCTATATCAACAAAGAAATGGCTTAACCAAAAGAAGCTCAATGTTTTTGAATGACCTAGCCAGACCTGAATCCAGCTAAAATCTGTGGGGTGACCTGAAGCGAGCTGTGCACAGGAGATGCATACTGTCATATTGTTGAAAAATTCAGAAATATTTGAGCAATACAATTTGACAATGTTTGTGTTAGTTTCTAAAAGATGAAAATAAACAAGCCATTTAAACCATTTGGTAAAGGATATGATGAGTACTGTACCACTGACTTTTGACACATGACTTTCTTAATCTCTGACCTTTGTCTAGGGTCCTAGAGGAGATTCTGGTAGCAAAGGAGAAATGGTAAAATTGAATATACACCCACAGAATTCATGTGTTTGGGTTTTTTTTTTCAATGTAATATTTCAGGAATAGAAAAATACAAAACTCTAAGCGTTGTGTTTTCTTTATTTTGTCATACAGGGTGCTCAGGGGCCGAGGGTGAGGTTTCAATACATACAAACTCACAGACACACACATGCACAGACTCACAAACACAAACCTTTCACACTCATTTAAAATATGCTGACTGTTTTTAGGGTGCTCCTGGACGTCGAGGGCCTCCTGGACCACCAGTAAGACAGATTTTAATCTACTCTCATATTTCTTTTTGGCCTACATGCATATAGGAACATGCACACAAACTTAAGCCCTAACTGGTTAATTTTTCATTTTTTAGGGACCTCCCAGTATCCCAAAATCCTTTGTAAGTATTTAAGTAGGTTTTTTTTTCACCGATCAGCCCATCTGACCAAATGAGTATAAAAAATGGATTGATTTTATGTGTATCTGTGCGTTCATTTTAAAGCAACAGGACGATACCAGTGGAACTCTGTCTGAGTTTGTTGGTTCACATGCTGCTTTTAAAACCAAGGTGTGTATAAAAATGCACATATTCCAATACACAGAACTACACAATACATAAACTACACTACAAAATAACAACAAAACACTTCGTCTAACAACAAAACAACATTGTCTCTGAAAGACAAATTAACAGCCTGCTATTGTCCTGGAGAAAAAGCTGGATTTCATGTAAATTCTTGTCTGGGACAAGAGCGGGATGATAAAAAATGTAGTCAGTGATGATGGCTTTTGACAGCAGCCATCTTAAATCGGTCTCAGACTCTCCAGATTCACTGTAGTTTAGATGGTGTGCATAATGAACTTTGAATTAAAGCTAGTATACTACTGCCCTATCTTGTCTCAGATTTACTCTTCCTGACAAGCCTTCTGATCCTACTCCAGAATAGTTTTTATGAACTGAGTCTTGTAGTGTGTATGTAACAATGTCCGCTGTATGCCACTCAGAATCACAGCAGATCCAGGGTAAGCTTTTTATTTCAGGCTCATGCCTGTGGCATAGTAGTCAAAATAAAAATAACTTAAAACTATTCCAAGACAAATAAACTTGGCAGCTTTCCAGCCCACTTAGCATTTTCAGCTTCATACCCGCTCACATCACCATACATACACACACTGAGCTCACTGCTCAGGGGACAGAGATCACATGTTAGTCATTAGCTTGTCCTCAAACATTACCCTCCCACTGCAGACTCCCACTAAACCACACCGCCACTTGCTACATACAGTGAGAGGGGCAACAATGTTATTATACAACTGGTACAGGCAATAGCCAATCACTGATAGGATAAAAAAATATTTAGATGGAAAAGATTAGCTGGCAAGTTCCTTAAGATGCATTATGTCTAGATGTATCTTTCAGTTATTTTTTTGTGTTTGGGATTTTTAGGATTTGTGTAGGTGTTCCATGACTTATCTTAGTGTACATGACCTCACAACAAAAAGACAAAGAATTCTGGAAAAAAAAGTGTGAATTGTACACTGTTTTAAAAATATGTCTATCATAATTGTTATGACACAGAATGTGAGCTGGATGCAAGTGTGGGGAAAAGTCACTTTAATAGGTATATGCAAAAGTCAAGGAACAACTCAAACACGTGAAGCCAAAAAACTCGGTAACATAGGCAAAGTTTGTAGCAATGGCAAAAACTAGGTAACATAGGCAAACAATATTCACTAGGGCAAGGCAATAATCCGTAATCCAGAGTCATAGCAAAAATCCAAAAACCAGCATAGACAGTCCACAGAATAAATGCTTGGTAAGTGCAGGAACTACGTGAGTGTACAAATACTTCATGAAGTGCGAGTGAAAACAAAGGTCCTTAAATAAAGTGGCAGTGAGTGAACAGTGAAATTAGAAACAGATGTGTGATCAAAACGTAGGTGACTGTGAACGTGGGAGTGTGGGAGTGTCATGGGATGTGTAGTCCGTGGTGGCCATGTTTGTAGGCCACCGTGCATGGTGGGAAGTGGAGTCAGTGTCGTGGCGTGAACATGAATGTGAGGCAGAGTTCGCGGTGGCCGTGTTTGCCGAACATTGTGCATGCTGGGAAGTGGAGTTGCGGTCACGGCACGACCTAACAGAGCCCCCCCCCCAAAGGACTCACTCCGGGAGCATTATCTTGGCGGGGCCTGCCCCTGGGTCGAGGTCCTGGAAACTCGGGGTGATTTTGGTGGAATTCTTCAACGAGGTCCAGGTCTAGAATGTCCTGGACCATGACCCAGCTTTGTTCCTCTGGCCTGTAACCTTCCCAGTCTATAAGATATTGTAATCGTCCTTGTCAGTGGTGGGATTTCAGGATATTTTTTACCTTGTAGGCCAACTTTCCATCGACCTCAAGTGGCAGTGGTGGTGTGTTGGTTGGGTGCTCGGTGGCGAGGATACCAGGGCTTACCGGCTTGAGAAGGGAGACGTGGAAGGATGGTGCAATGCGCCAGTGTTGGGGAAGGGCCTACTTATAAGTGACCTCGTTAGTCTGTTTGTTGATCTTGAAAGGAGCAGTGTACATGGGACAGAGCTTTTTACATGCATGACTGGGCCGCAAATCACAGGTGGAGAGCCCCACCCTATCTCCTGGTCGATACAGTGGAGTGCTGCTTGTTCAAGACATTGGTGGGTAGTGGCCCAAACTTGTTCGCTGTGCTTAAACCAGTTGTTAACTGCCGGTGTGTCCGTGGATGTGGCGTTCCAGGGGAACAGGGGAGGTTGGTAACCCAGAGCACACTGGAACGGGGTGAGTTTAGTGGCTGAGTGGCGAAGGAAATTCTGAGCATACTCAGACCAGGGTAGGAATCGTGACCAATTGGAAGGGTTCTTTCCACAAAATGAACGAAGCATCCGTCCCACCTCTTGGTTGGCCCGTTCCACCTGGCCATTGGACTCGGGGTGGTAACCCGAGGTGAGACTGACATTCACGCCCAGTTTTTCCATAAACCCAGTCCATACCCGTGAGGTGAACTGGGGCCCTCAGTCACTGACGATATCCTCGGGGAGACCAAAATAACGAAAAACGTGGGTAAAAAGGAGTTCGGCGCAAAAGAAAGCGGACGGGAGACTAGGGAGAGGGATGAGGCGTAGGGACTTGGAAAATCTGTCGATGATAATGAAAATGTTGGTGTTACCTAATGAGTTGCAACATGTGGGGCCACCAGTATTTGTCTTTCAGCAGGTGATAAGTGTATTGGATGCCTGGGTGACCTGTGCCAGGAGCAGTGTGGGCCCACTTTAACAGTTGGTCACATTGGGCTCGTGGTACGAACAATTTGTTTGGTGGACAGGCTATGGGGATTTGGCTGTGAGGGACCCGAGCCAGAAGGTGGTCCAACTCCCATTGTATTGCCCCGATGACAAAGGACGGAGGCAGAATAGGATCAGGGTGTAATGGTTGGAGCTCCCCAGAATGTATTCGGGACAGGGCATCGGCTTTAAGATTTTTGGAACCAGGGCGATATGAAAGGGTGAAACAGAACCTGGCGAAGAACAAGGACCAGCGGGCTTGGCGTGGGTTAAAGCGTTTGGCGGTGCGTAAATACTCCAGGTTCTTATGGTCCATGAAAATGCACAAGGGGTGCTCTGCCCCCTCCAGCCAATGTCTCCATTCCTCCAAAGCTAGCTTAATGGCCAGCAGCTCCCGATCCCCCACATCATAGTTTCTCTCCGCCGGGGACAGTTTTTTAGAGAAAAAGGCCACTGGATGGAGTTTTGGCCTCTCCCCAAAGCGCTGGGACAGGATGGCCCCTACTCCTGTCTCGGAGGCATCAACCTCCACCACGAAGGGACGAGAGGGATCGGGGTGCTTGAGAATGGGAGCTGTGGTAAAGGCGGTTTTTAGTCGAGACATGGCTAGCTCGGCTTCTTGATTCCACTTGAGGCGGTGCAGTCCGCCGCGTAAGAGTGCTGTGAGGGGCAGAGCAATGGAGCTGAAGCCCCAGATGAAACGTCGGTAAAAATTTGCAAAGCCTAGGAAACGTTGTAGCTCCTTAACGGTAGTGGGAGTGGGCCATTGTGTGACTGCGGTGACCTTGCACTGATCCATGGCGACCTCTTCGGGGCTAATGACATACCCCAGGAAGGTCGTGGTGCGCTGGTGGAACTCGCACTTTTCCCCTTTAACATACAGCTGGTTTGAAAGGAGCCGTTCTAGGACTTGGCACACATGGTTCACGTGGGTCTCATAGTCTGGGGAGTAAACCAGGATGTCGTCGATGTAGGTGATTACGAATTTTCATGCAGCACGTCGTTTATCAGACACTGGAAGACTGAAGGTGCATTAGTCAGCCCATATGGCATAACCAAGTATTCGTAGTGTCCAGTGGCTGTGCTGAAGGCCGTTTTCCATTCCTCCCCCTCTCGTATATGTACGAGGTTGTATGCACTGCGTAGGTCGAGTTTGGTGAAGTAGCGAGTTTTGCGCAGCTGTTCCAGGGCCGAGGGGATGAGTGGAAGTGGGTAGGGGTATTTAACTGAGGCCTGGTTCAAACCTCTGTAGTCTATGCAAGGTCGAAGGCCCCCTCCTTTCTTGGCAACGAAGAAGAAGCTGGCGGCCGCCGGGGAAGTGGAGTGATGGATATACCCCTGTTGGAGTGCCTCCTGGATATACTCCGTCATTGCCTTGTGTTCTGCCTGCGACAAAGGATAGATGTGCCCCCGGGGTGGATTCATGCCTGGAAGCAGGTCGATAGCACAGTCGTAGGGGCAATGAGGAGGGAGACTCCTGGCCTTGCTAAGCACTTCACTGAACTCGTAGTACTCATGGAGTATGTTGACCTTTGCTGCAGTTTCGGGGCTTTCTATGGTGGTGGCAGAGACAACCAGTGTGGGGGTATGAAGGCAGTGCTGCATGCAGTAAGACAACCAGCCCATGATCAAAAACAATAATTAACCATGCCCAGCACTACTACCTTGTCTTAGTGTCTCCTACTCTGCTTTTTTTCCCCTAACTGCATCTGCCTTGGTAGTTTAAAATTATTCCTTCCTTCCTCTCTCTCTCTGTCTCTCTCAGGTGGCAGATCTGATGGATTTTCCCATGGATCGAGCTCCAGAGATCTTACAGACACTGCACTATCTGAGTTTGCTAGTTCTCAGTCTGAAAAATCCACTAGGAACACAGGATCATCCGGCTCGCCTCTGCCGGGACCTTATAACCTGCCAACACAAATTCAACGATGGTGTGTGTGTGTGTGTGTGTGTGTGTGTGTGTGTGTTCATTTCAATATACCTTGTGTATAAACATCAGCCTATATGTTATACTGACAAAATGTTCTTGCATATACAGCTTGTGAATGACGCAACATTTGAAACATAATTCAATAAACATTGTATTTAAATATCCTCTCCTTTCTATAGGCACTTATTGGATTGACCCAAACCTGGGTTGTCCCACTGACTCTATAGAAGTGACATGCAACTTCACAAGAGGCGGGCTCACCTGCCTTAGACCAATTACTGTGTCCAAGGTATTGAGTTTAACTAATCAGAAATTAATTTGAACATAATCAGAATTATCATGATATATTCAAATAATGTAAACCTGCATGAACCTGATATAATTGTTCAACTGATTTAATTACATATAGTATGTCTATATATAAAATGGCAAATTAACAGTCGTATATTAATGCACTAGCTCTATTACATTGTGGTGGTAATTAACAAAGAAAAATGAATAATCATTGACAAATTGCTCTGATGAAGCATATACTATACAAGGTTGTCCATATGTTGTGCTCACACTCTGGACATGCTGCTAGTTTTAGATAGCTCCAACTTTGGCAAGTCTAACACTACAGATACCATCTCAATAGTGTTAGTAGTTAGTAGTAGAATGCAAATGTTGGGTCATAGGTAGTAGCTGCAGGTGACAAAGTCACATTGTGTCATCAACAGGAAAAGTCATCAGTTAATTTAGGAAATTGCATTGATTCACCTCTTACTCTTGTATCATAGATTAATTTCAAAAACCTTTAAATAACTAAAATAAATAGTGATTCAGGATAGTTAATAATGACAGTTTTCTATCAGTGACAGTGCTGTGATGTTTTTTAGCTGGAGTTCAGAGTCAGACATGTCCAAATGAACTTCCTGCATCTGCTGGGTTCAGGGGCAGAGCAACGTATCACCATCCACTGTCTTAACATCGCCATCTGGAGCTCCACCCCTACTCAGACTCCTTCCAAGAATGCCGTGAGGTTTATTGCATGGAATGGAATGATGCTGGAACCAGAAGTGCTGGAGGACACATGCTGGGTGAGAATGCCACAAAACACATGAAGTGATTCTGATTAGCTGCTTCTAGCTAATTAGATAGCTTTCACTTTCTGATTAGTTGGTTTTGCTGAAAGACCTTTTAACCCTCCTGTTCTGATAGGATGTCTCACTGACCCAGGCCATATCATATTTTTATTACAACATTATTGTATTGCTTAATCCTACAAAGAAATTTGCACACAAACCTTTTTATATATAACTGATTTTATTATACACTTCTTATTATAGACTTCTTAAAACTGCCTATGTTCATAATCACATAGAGAGCACTGAATGCCCTGGCTCCTTCTTCTTTAAATTACCTACACACCATCCTGGGCCAAGTTTCCCAAAAGCATCAGAGCCTTGTGCCATTTCCATGGTAGTCATGTCACATAAATATCCATGGGAAAACTGTGCTCAGATATTTCAGAAAACCTAAAACTGAGAAAGGTTTATCTACCTTTTACTTCTAAAATACATCATTTTTGAAAAAATGATTGTTCACATTTGTTAGAGTAGTTGAGCCATGTATGATGTTGGAAAAAATGTTAGTATTGTTCCACTTTCAGTAAAAATTTAAAATGGTTTATATTGTTTTAAGAAGAATAGGGTTAATATTTTTACTCCCTTTGTTTCTATATACAGCAACGTGACGGCCGTTGGAGGAATGCTGTCTTTCTGTTCAGAGTGACAGACGCCTCGCTGCTCCCCATCAAAAACATCGTTAATCTGCCAAAAACTGCGTCCATGTCACGCTATCACCTGGAGGTTGGACCTGTGTGTTTCCTGTAGTGTGTGTACATATGAATTGGTATGCATTGGTATGTGTGTCCACACTATAACTGGCTGAAGCTACCCACGTCACAGCCGCATTAGTATTCAGCCACTGATTGGACTGCAGAAACAGGAAGAAGGTGGCGTGACCGGGGCTTCTGGGGGATTTAGCACTAAAAGACTGTGGAGGAGAAATCCACCATTCTGGCCTCAGATGTCATATGAGAGAAGACTCTAAGAATATGACCGAGTTTGCATAGGTGCAGGACATCCAGGCCAGGGAGATACTGCCATGCTCTCTCTCTCTCTCTCTCTCTCTCTCTCTCTCTCTCTCTCTCTCTCTCTCTCTCTTTCTCTCTCTTTATTGAATATTATAAGTTATTATAATGCTTGTCCTAAGGAAGTATGCTCTATTGTAGAGAAGATTTAAGAATTGGTAAAAACTTATATTATAAATTATAAGCTCATAATTATATGAGCTTTTATACAATAACAATATCAGCAATGCAGAAAGTGCAATACAGAAGGAAACTGTTTATTAGATGTTGATTGAATATCAAGTGGGTAAATTTTATGGAAGGTATTTCAGGGGTACTCTCAACAATCAAAAGTGTGTAATTTAACAGTATCAGACAGGGAGGTATAAGTGTGTGTGTGTGTGTGTGTTTGCGTGTGCATTTTAATGTGACTGGTCAGGGAGATTATTCTTTAGCATAAAGTGTGTGTGTGTGTGTGTGTGTTTAGAGACGTGTGTAAAGATGTGTGTGTAATGGATAGTTCTCTTGACATTACAAGTTACATACATCAGACACACCTCCTCACAAAAGGGTCACGATGGTTTAGTGGCATTTCTCAGGCAAAATGTGAGGAGGCTTGCAATGGAGTGTGTCTTATTGGTAGTGGGGCGTGCTCACTCGGTGGGGCGTGTCTACCTCTCACCATTGCAGCTGGATATTATTTAAAGTGTTCAAGAACGGTGCTGAATTTTAAAAAGTGAATTTTGGTGCTTCAAAAGAAAAATAAGTAGCAATTCATAGAAAGAAAAAAAAAACGCTATGCGTGTTGACATGCTGCAGATTCAAGATGCAAAAGCTGCCATTCATTCTGAAATCTTTGTTTTGTAGCTACAGTACCAGAAAATAATAATAATATTAATAATAATAATAATAATAATAATAATAATAATAATAATAATAATAATAATAACAACAATAATGCTTACTGTGGTGCATCCACTTTGCCTGTTGAATCTGCGTAAACTCATTGAGCACAGTATTAAGAAACGAGATGCCAATTTTAATGACATTTTGTTATAAATTGTGCTTGAATAATTTGATTCACCTGTATGAAATACAGTTTTTCTATGTTAGTGGTACAACAATGTTTTTGTTAATATTGTAAGATGACAGTTATTTAACTGACTTCTTTCTGTATTTCGGAGCAACAATGGTCTGGTACTTTAATCCCGATGGCAATGGCAATGTGAAAGTCTGCAAAACTTTAAATACAGGATGAGAATGATTTGCTCGGGTCTTCCTGATAGTCCAGTATGGCCACTGATTTCTGATATCTAGGTTTCTAATAAGTCATGAAACCTGTCACTCACTTGGCCACTACAGACGCAATAACAGCTAGGCCATGCCAATCATTTCAGAATTCAGCATTCCGTAATCAGGTTGTTGACATTTGTGCCCATTAGGTCCTGTCTTTTTAGGACAAGCAAATGATAAATGAAAACAGGTTCAGAACCTAGAATGATAATCTGCCTTGCTGGCAGTGGGAATAAAAATAGCCAAGCTTTCTTACTAAATATGTAATCTAACAAAATCGAACAAAATTAGGATCAGAAAAACAGACAGGATTATACAAGGTAAGAAGGACATTTTCATGCAGGAAAAAAACCCTGATGCTCATGTTTTGATGAATTCATAGCCAAACTATGTGAGGGACAACATTAGCACTAAATTAGTCAAAATTGATTTAAAAAAAAACCTGCTACAATCACAGAGCATATAAAGCTTTGTGACTGGGCTTCATGTCCTTGAATCCAAGATCCCTAAGGCTGTTGTGCATCCAAATATCAGAAGCACTCTCCAAGTCAGCTTCAAGTCAGTAACAAAGGAGCATGCTGTGAGTGGTTAAGGTTTTTTTTTGTTTTGTTTTGTTTTGTTTTGTTGGCTAAACTATGTTTGCTCCAAGCCAGTAAAATCATATCTGCACAGCAAAAAAATGCTCTATTAGAAAGCTATCTGCTTCCTCTCTCTTTACATAATGTGTATAATTATTATCATGTATACAGTGCATTATTTTTTAGCTAATTTAACCTAATTTATATATTATTCAAATGCTTAGAAATCAAAGAAGGTTCTGTTTTTTGTGATCAGAGAACATGTCCAGGTGACGTATCACAATAGCATCCATAACTAGTTGACAAATTATTTTTTAATCTGTAAATTTAGGATGCCAAAGAAGGATATAAATATATTATTGTTGTTAAAGCAACACATAAAAATGCTTTACTGTTACTTTTTTCGTCATTTTGTTATAGTTTTGTCTGCTTATCAACTCCATACTCTATGGCAGTAATTCTCATCTCCAGTCTTGGGAACCCACTATTCTATTGTACAGGGTTAGAAGTTTTCCCTAGTGTAGACATACATGTTGGGAGCAGCGAACACGTCACACTGTGCCATGCATCAGCTCCCCTTGAGTGCAGCTGAGATCCCATGCTGTTTTAGACAATTGAATTATATTAGCTTTTCAAAGAAGTTATGGCAGTGTGTGAATTTTTGCAGGCAACCTCTGTGAAATCCAGTTACCTCACTCTTCCTGACTTCTTGTCATCTTCCTGTCATTCTTGGGTCCCATCTGTAATAATGTTGACCATTTGCATGTAAATATGACTAAAAAAAATTGTCTTCTCCCACCTCACCAAAACATTGTCTTTTCATCCTTTGTATTTATCATTTTTAGACCTATTTGCCATGCTTATTCATTGCAGTCTTACATGCTTGGTTCTGGAACTAAGAACTAACTATTTTACATACCCAATAAAGATGTTCTTACATGCTTCACCGTGTTCTGTGGTTGTTAGTGGTCAAAAGTAAACTTTTTTTTTTTTTTTTACATGGACAGCATGTAAAATTGCTAGGAATGTTCATGAAAAGTTTCTGAAAGAACAAACATTTGCCCAGCTGCTCTTTTGTAATGAATAAAATAGTATAATCATTGTAGGAATATATTTTGTTTTTGAAAAAAAATTAAAGCATGCATTTCAAAGTATATCTAAATTGGCCCCTAATTCAGATAACCTCATTTGTGTTGGCTATTCATTTTGTGTGAGGTCATTGTAATATAATGTAAATATAATATAATGTAAAATAATGTAAAATAATATAACACAATGCTATACACTGCTATGCCGATGACACTCAGCTTATCCTCTCCTCTGCACCGATCTCATCATGTTTAACAGATACCTCTTTATGGATGGCAGCTCATCAGATGAAACTTAATCCCATCTGAGCTGCTGTTCATCCCAGGTAATGAATCCCCATGTCAGGATCTCCCTAGACAACTCTCAGATCTTACCATCTGTCACCACACACAACCTTGGGGTAACCATGGACAA
Source organism: Cranoglanis bouderius (assembly GCA_023630585.1). Lineage (NCBI taxonomy): Eukaryota > Metazoa > Chordata > Actinopteri > Siluriformes > Cranoglanididae > Cranoglanis > Cranoglanis bouderius. The sequence goes on from CM042541.1 coordinate 639,132, forward strand.
TCAACTATCCTTCTTGCCTCACACTGACACATTCTTCTGGTTTCTCCTTTACAACATCATAAGGTTTGTCCATTTCTATCCACAGAGGTGCCACTCTGATGCTTGTTCAGTCACTTCCCATTTTGAAACTGGACTACTGCAACTCGCTCCTGACGTTCTGTTCCATTTGGCCTCTGCAGCTCCAGAATGCTGCCACATGACTTGTTTTCATCCTTTCTAAGTTCTCCCACACCACAACATTGCTACACACCTTCCACTGGCTTCCTGTAGCTGCCAAAATCAGATTTAAAACACTAATGCTTGCCTACAAAGAGAAAAATGGACCAGCAACACCATGAGTTTCTTGAACTCATGACCTTCTAATCAGTAGACCAATGTCTTACCCACTGAACTACTGCAAGGACTACTTACATTGTGTACCCATAAAAAAGTTAACATAATTGTATCAACAAGCAGAGATGTTTGTTTGCTAGCACTAAGGCAGAAAACATTTGTGACAGGCTTGTGGCTGGAATGCAACTGCATCATCTGGTGTGGGGTCAATGAATGGTGTACCCTGAACGTATCTGTGCTAAAGAAAAATAGAGAGATATGCATCTGTGTTAAACTAAATATTTAAACAGGTGGGTGAAAATAGGGAGTTACATATTGCACATTAGATGTCATACCTATCCTGGCACACATTTGTGTTTTTTCACTGTTGGACACAATTTTTGTAAGTACCACTTGAGAATGATATGGCTAAACTCAAAACTTTCATCACACCAATAGAAAGACATTTCTTTAATGGGTTACCCTTCTGCAACAGAAGTTCCTCTAAGGTATTCCAGAGGAAAATGTCTGAACTGTTCAATTGTGTTAAATTGTGTGGTGTGATCCTTGGCAAGATAGCAGAGGAACATGAGTTAAGACTGAACAGACCACTGAAAATCCTGAAATAAGCTCTACTGTATTAAAGACAGTCACAGTTATATCTAGGAGACCACACTGATGAAATAACTGGACCCAGAAACGGTGCTATTATGGAGCTTGAACAGCCGTCAAACATTCAAGGTCTACAAAGAATTCTAGGCATGGTTCAATGCTTTGTCTGATATCTCCCATACCTGTCAGAGGTAGCAAAGTAATCTGATGACTTTCTTAATAATGACACTATCTGGATGTGGAGTGAGGTGTAAGAAGGCCTTCAGAAAGATAAAAAGCTTGACCTCATATGCCCTGGAACTTGTGTTAATGATCTTACAAATCCCAGTATTATCAGTGCTGATGCTAGTAGTATGAACTTGATGTTCAAAGCAGCAACAAGGGGATCAGCTGAAACCAGTGCACTGTTCTAGAACACCCACAACAGCAGAAACAATTTATGCTCACTCTTCACACAGATCACAAATCTCTGTTGTCCCAGATAAACAACAGGAATATGAATGCTGTGCCACTGAGATGCCAGAGACTTTTGATGAACAGCCACTTATGTGCTTAGACAAGTTGTCTAGACAGCCCCAGAAATGTGGAAGTTCAATTTCAAATTCAATTTTATTTGTATAGCGCTTTTAACAATGGTCATTGTCCCAAAGCAGCTTTACAGAAATATACGAATTCAGGACATAGATTTTAAATTTATGAATTTATCCCCAATGAGCAAGCCAGAGGCCATGGTGGCAAGGAAAAACTCCCTGAGACGATATGACGAAGAAACCTTGAGAGGAACCAGACTCAAAAGGGAACCCATCCTCATCTGGGCAACACTGGATAGTGTGATTATAAATAAATAAATCCCTTCTATAAATGTGCTAATACTACATGGTCAAATAGCAGTTGTGAAACCATGAATATACATTACAGTTTTTATATGAAGTCTGTTTTGTTGAACTTCACCACTGTTCACTGATGCAGACTTGAGTGCCAAACTGTTTGTGGTAACTGCAGTCCTAGCCATCATAGCACAACTGTTTATATGAATTGAGGTCCAAAGCCATCTTGATGGTTTTTAAGTGATACCATCCTCAGTAATCTCAATGATCTTTAGGCTGCACCGTGTGGGGTCATCCTCAGCAGCAGCATGTGACTTCCAATTGATGAGATCTCCAACCAGAAGTAGGGCATCAGGATGGATCAGGCAGGTCCAGAGAGCAGAAGGGGTCGGGATCACTGGCATCTCAGGAGTATCATGTGTAGCTCGACAGAAGGGGAGAGAGAGAGAGAGAGAGAGAGAGAGAGAGAGAGAGAGAGAGAGAGAGAGAATTAGGTATGCTTATTGTCCCGTAATGGTTAAGGACAATGTACTTTGCATGAGTGCAAGCTGGTACTCCGGCAAGACTAGCTATGACAGCATAACTAAAAGGGAGAGCCAGAAGGTAACACAGACATGAGGGCTCCCTGGGACATAAGGCGGCCAGCCACTCCACCATCAACAAACCTGGGTGAACACGTGAAAGTGGGGGGGCGACAGCATCCAAACATCCCAGTTCACCACAACACTCTATGCCTGTGAGACCTCAAGATCTGCTCCTTTACCTAAGGAAAAAACTATTCATAAAAGGCTTGTCTAAACAAATATGTTTTCAGCCTGGACTTAAACACTGAGACTGTGTCTGAGTCCCGAAGACTAATTGGAAGGCTGTTCCATAACTGCGGGGCTTTCAAAGAGAAAGCTCTTGCCCCTGCTGTAGCCTTCACTATTCGAGGTACCAACAAATAGCCTGCACCTTTTGATCGAAGTAGGTGTGGTGGATCATAAAAGACCAAATGTTTGCTTAGGTACTAAGCAAGGCCATTTAGCGCTTTATAAGTCAATAGCAGTATTTTATGATCAATGCGAAATTTCACTGGGAGCCAATGCAGTGTGGATAAGATAGGGGTGATGTGGTCATATCTTCTGGTTCTAGTAAGGACTCTTGCAGCTGCACTCTGGACTAACTGGAGTTTGTTTATGCTCCTACTGGAACATCCAGACAGTAAGGCATTACAATAATCCAACCTAGAGGTGATGAAAGCATGAACTAAGTTTTCTGCATCATGTAGTGGCAATATATTTCTTATCTTAGCAATATTTCTGAGGTGAAAAAGGCTATCCTAGTAATATTATCTACATGGGTGTCAAATGAAAGACTGGAGTCAATAATCACACCAAGGTCTTTTACTGCTGCACATGATGAAACAGAAAGGCCATCCAGAATTACTATGTAATCAGAAAACTTACTTCTAGCTGCATATGGTCCTAGTATAAGTACTATCTTGTCTTGTCAGAATTTAGTAGGAGGAAGTTAATAAGCATCCACTGTCTAATGTCCTTTACACATTCCTCGACTTTATTAATCTGGTGTCTGTCAACTGGCTTTGCTGAAACATACAACTGTGTGTCATCAGCATAACAGTGGAAGCTAATTCCATGTTTACAAATAATTTTACCCAGAGGTAGCATATATAAAGATAAAAGCAGTGGGCCTAAAACAGAATCTTGCGGAACACCAAACTTTACCTCAGTATTAGAGAATTCACCATTTACATCTACGAACTGATAGTGATCAGTCAAATAAGACCTGAGCCAGGAGAGGGCCGTTTCCTTAATGCCAACAACGTTTTCTAATCTAACAAGGAGAATAGTATGATCAGTTGTATCAAAAGCTGCACTAAGTTCAAGCAACACAAGCATGGAGACAGAACCCTGATCATAGGCCAGCAGTAGGTCATTTACCACTTTAACCAGTGCTGTCTCTGTGCTATGATGAGGCCTAAATCCTGACTGATACATTTCATGAATGTTATTCCTGTTTAGGTATGAGCATAGCTGCTGTGCTACAAACTTTTCTAAGATCTTGGAGATAAAGGGGAGATTTGATATTGGCCTATAGCTGGACAATTGACAGGGGTCGAGGTCAGGTTCTTTAATCAGGGGTTTGATAACTGCTAGTTCAAATTATTTAGGTACATAGCCAGTGCTAAGGGAAGAATTGATTATTTTTAGAAGGGGTTTGATTATTTCTGGAATAATCTGTTTGAAGAAACATGTGGGTATGGGATCTAGTATACAAGTTAATGATTTTGATGAAGAAATTAATTAAATAAATTTGGTCTCTCTAAGGGGAGTAAAGCATTCTAACCATTGATCTGATATTGCTATATTATTACTTACAAGGTTAGTTATAAGACTGTCTGGTTTTAAATTAATATTCTGAATTTTTTGTCTAATATTTTAAATTTTGCCAATGAAAAAATTCATGAAATCATCGCTGCTATATAATGATTGTGTGCCTGTTTCTGTGGCGGTTTTATTCCTAGTTAATTTTTCTATAGTATTAAATAAGAAATAATATTTTTGTTATCTTCAATTAAGGTAGAGAGATAGACTGATCTAGCAGCACTAAGAGATTTCCTATAGTTCAGGAGGCTGTTTGAAATACTATCAATTTGGTTTGACGCCATTTACGTTCTAATTGTCGAGTGATCTGTTTTAAGGTACATGTGTGATCTTTATACCAGGGTGCTAGCTTTTTCTCTCTAATTACTTTTCTTTTAAGTGGAGCTACCTTATCTAACGTGTAGCAGAACATTGACTCTAAGCATTCAGTCGCCTGATCAAGTTCTATGGGATCAGACGGTGATCAAATCATAGTTGATATCTCTGGGAGGTTATTGATAAAACTCTGTGCAGTAGCTCACGTGAATGTATGCTTGACACAGTAGCGTGGCAAGGTGCATATATTATAATCAACGCGCAATTTACACGAGATGAGATAATGGTCCGAGATAGATTCAGACTGCGGAAATGTGACTATATTTTCTATATTTAATCTGTATGTTAGTATAATATCAAGAGTGTGTCCACCATTATGAGTGGGTCCTATTACATTCTGATTGACCCCTACTGAATCTAGAATAGACACAATCGCTGTTCTCAGAGGATCTTCTGGGTTATCAAAATGAATATTAAAGTCACCAACAATTAATGCTTTATGTAGAGAAACAACCAGGTTCGAGATAAAATTGGCAAATTCAGAATGAATTTGAATTCAGGATGAAGGAATTCAGAATATGGCCCTGGGGGTCTGTAAATAATAATGAGTGGAATCGACTTGATAGACTTATTTTTTGTTGTTACATATGTTATACTAGTATGAAGAACTTCAAATGAGTTGAAGTCATGACTCTGTTTTTTTGTGATGCCTAGATTTTCATTATAAATGAGTGCGACACCTCCTCCTCTGCCAGTTAGATGGGGCTGATGTATATAACTATATCCAGGAGGACTGGCTTCATTTAGTGCTATGTACTTGTTGGGTTTAATCCATGTTTCTGTTAAACACATTATATTAAACTCCTGATCGGTAATGGTTTCATTAACAATAAGTGCTTTAAACATAAGAGATCTAATATTTAACAGTCCTAGCTTCAGATCAAAGGTGCTGAGTGTGCTTTCAGTATGGTCTAATTTTATGTTAATTAGGTTACTAAAACAAACTTTCTGAAAATTTCTACATATTTGTTTAGCTCGGGGAACAGACACAGTCTCGATATTGGGGAACCTAGGTGACGACTCGGTTTAGCCTGCTTGTCTGCTCCCTGACCTTGGCTCTGGATTAGTCAACAGTTAACTAGGCCTGTTCTGAGACTATGCTGCAAGAAATGAGAGCAGCACTTTCCTGAGTGGGATGGATACCGTCCTGCCCTAACAGGCCAGCCTTGCCTTCAAAACTACTCCAATGGTCTATAAATCCCACATTGTTTTCAGAGCACCACCTGGACATCCAGCACTTCAGCGACCATAACCTGCTGTAAGCTACATCACCACGCCACATTGGGTTGGGGCCAGAGCATATTACTGCATCGGACATCGTCTTCGCTAATTTACACACCTCTAAAATGTTACTCTTAGTAATCTCTGACTGACGAAGGTGTATATCATTAGCTCCTACATGAATAACTATCTTTGAAAACCTGTGCTTGCCTAAGACCCTAAGATTACCTGCTATGTCCGGCACCCTGGCTCCCGGTATACACCTAACTAAAGCTGCTGGAGCCCCTAAAAGCCTAGCTAATTTCACGTGCCTTAAGATAGAGTCTCCTATAACCAGAGCTCTTTCAGTTTTCTCAGCGGGTGCTTCACTAAGGAGAGCAAACCTGTTGGACACGTGACGCGGAGAGGAGTGGTGCTCCCGTGGGCGAGCCTTAGCGTTAGCTTTGGCTTTGCGATTATACCACTGAGTCATCACCCATTCGCCCCGCTGTGAGGGCTTTAATGCCAGAATTGGGGGATTGCTATCTCCGCCTGAGGCATCCAGACTTTCCCCTACAGAAACTACACTGCTTTCACTCTCACTAACCCTCTCTAGAGTCTGGATGCGCACCTCTAATGCTGCAATCTTCTCCGTCAGAGAGCTAACTAGCATACACTTAGCACAAATAAAGCTATTACTAACGATGGAGGAAAAATGACTAAACGTCCTGCACTCAACACACTGAACAAGCTGAAGATTTGCCATACTGAGTATTTAACGTAACTTAGTCGAAGATAAGTTGATATTATTTTAGACGTATCCGACGTGGATGAACTCACCTTGCTGTCTTTAGTCAAAGAAACAAAAGCGTGCATACGACAGAAGGGAAAGTGAAACTACAACAAATGGAAATGATAGCGCAAAAATATTAATGAAAAATAAAGGAACAGTATAATTTAAACGCCGATATAAGCTCCTGGCAAATGATTCGACATCACAAGGGCCAGAGTCATGTTATAGCCAGGGTTATTCCCATCCTGAAGAAACCCACTCTGGATCCCTCTGATATCGACAACTACTGACGGGTATCACTTGTCTCTTTTCTTTCTAAAATCCTCGAACAATCAACTGTCTCTCTATCTCTCACAGAACAACCTCCAACATCCTAACCAGTCCGGCTTCATACTCAATCTCTTGGTGAGGTTATATACTCACATGGGTTTTCATACCACTGCTATGCGGATGACACTCAACTCATCCTCCCTTTCCCTCCCTCAGGTCCTCTTGTTTCTGCTCAGATCTCAGCATGTCTGGCAGACATCTCATCATGGATGGCAGCTCATCAGCTGAAACTTAATCCCAGCAAAACTGAAATGCTGTTCATCCCAGGTGATTCATCACCTTTCAGGATCTTGTGATCTCCCTGTACAACTCTTTGATTCCTCCTTCGGTTACTGTATGCAACCTCGGGGTAACCATGGACAGTCAACTGGACTGGACTACTGCAACTGACTCCTGGCAGGTCTGCCTCAAAGAGCCATTCAACCTCTGCAACTGATCCAGAATGCAGCTGCTTGACTTGTTTTCAACTTGCCTCAATTCTCCCACACCACTCCACTGCTACGCTCCATCTACTGGCTTCCTGTAGCTGCCTGCATCAGATTTAAAACATTGATGCTTGCCTACAAAGCCAAAAATGGACCAGCACCCACTTACCTCAAATCACTTATCACACCCACACTGCACCACTGCACCCTCTGAACCTCTAGCACCACTAGACTGGTGCCAACATCTCTCAGGGTACAAGGAAGGCATGCATCAAGACTCTTCTCTGTTTTGGCACCTAGGTGGTGGAATAAACTTCCCCTAGATGTCCGAACAGCTGAGTCACTGGCACTTCAAATGACGTCTAAAGACCTACCTCTTCCTAAAGTACTTAAATTAGCACTGTTCATTTAAAAAAGTGTTGTCTGTGTGTTTCTCTTCCTATATTACCTGCCAACAGAGTTTTAGCCTGTGACCTAGTGAACCAGTATCAGGATGTATTTAATGATAGAGACTTCAAAGCACTTCTGTAAGTTGCTCTGGATAAGGGCGTCTGCCAAATGCCACAAATGTAAATGTAAATTAATGTGGAATGGAGACCAAATAACATAATAAAAGAGGATTTTTTAAAATCCTTTACTTTTTCCCTGTTCTACGTCTACATGAGGTATACAGTGAAGGTCAAAATAAGATCTTGACAGAAATACACCTATTTTTAACAATTCCCTTTTTAGTTCAGAGGGGAAATGAGGAACGGGACGTAGGCTTGCAACAACTCAAAGGGCTCTTTATTCTCTCTGTTTTACTGTTGCTTTTCAGCATTTAACACACACACACATGGTCAGCTCTTGTTCTCCCTCGCACTCTGGCTTCTATGGGAGGTAACTGAAAGCACAAAGAGACACAAACAAATCAACTTTCACTAATTCAAGGTGAGAATCATCAACCTGCCTCATCTCCGTCCACAGCCGACACTTGACCATGCCCCCATGTGCCCCCATGTACCCCCACTGCCTGACTCAGGCTGGGGAGCCATCCAGCCTGCAGCTGACTCTGCCCCTTGGCGGGAGAGGTAATCTACCACCAGCATCTGCGCCCCCGGCCTGTGGACCACCACGAACTTGAGTAGATGAAGTGTCAGATATCCTTATGAAGATATGAAGGCATCCTTCATGCGGTGAAGCCATAGGAGTGGGGCATGATCAGAACACAGGGTGAAAGGGCAACCCAGTAGGTAGTACCAGAGGGTGAGGACTAACCACTTGATGGCCAGACACTCCTTCTCGATGGTGCTGTACTGTGTCTCTCTCACTGAGAGCTTTCGGCTGATGTACAGCTCCTCTCCCCCCACCACCTTGTACAAAATGGCAAAATGGCCCCCAGCCCTCTGTCCGAAGCATCAGTCTGCAGAACAAAAGGGAGAGAAAAGTCAGGTGAATGCAACAGCAGGCTGCCACACAAAACCGCCTTTACCTGGCAGAAAGCCCATTCACAGGCGTCCTCTGTAGTAAAATGAACACTTTATCTCCCTGTTTAAATGCCCATAGCTGAGTACCCCTGTTATACAGGTGGGATTAATGTTCTTGCACCTGTAGCAAATTTTCCTGTGTTAATTGCCCCAATGTGTGGAGTTTTGCTCTCAGGTCAAAAATGTACTGAATTTTGTTTTTGCTGTTAGAAGGTCCCTCCTCCCAATTTTCCCTAATGATGTTTAAGATGCTGCGAGGCTTGCGCTCCTACAGTAATTCAAATGGGGAAAACCCCTTGGAGGTTTGCAGGACCTCTCGGACTGCAAATATCAGGCCACTTATACCAATTCTGCACATCATTGTGAATAAACTTTTAAAATTCATATTTTAAGCATTTTATTAAACCATTAAATCAGCCCATCCATCTGCTGAGGGTAAGTGCTGGAGTGAATCGATTTAATCCCCAATAATTTGTAAAGTTTGTGAAGTGTCTGTGACATGAACATAGTGCCCTGCTCAGTCAGGATCTGTTTCGGGACACCGACTCAGGAGATAACATGGAAGAGCACCTCTGCAACACTATATGCTGATATGTTGCGCAGAGAAAGTGCTTTCAGATATCACGTTGCATAATCCACCAGGACTAACACAAAGCGTCATACTCGCGTGCACCTTTCTAATGCCCTGACAAGGTCCATACCAATTCTTTCAAAGGGGGCCTCAATTAATGGTAATGGGCACAATGGCGCTTTTGGGGTGGCCGACAGATTCACCAGCTGACATTCGTGACACAACGGGTGAACATCGCCGCGAATGCCCTGAGATTTCTCAGTGTTTTATCCTGCCCCAAATGCCCAGCCATCAGATTATGGTGAGCCACCTGGAATAACAATTCCCGATGGCTCTTCGGGACCAACAATTGGGTCGTTTTCTCTTTTGCCTGAGTGTTCTGCATCACTCAATATAACCTTATAAGGTTATATAATATAATCTTAAATAATTACAAAGTAGGGGAAAGAGAGCGCAACATTGAACTCGCTGAGCATCAATTACTTTCACTTGGTCGAAGGCATGCCTGAGGGTTTTATCACATGTCTGCTCCAGAGGGAACTCCCTGGATATGCCTCCAAATGGTCTTCTGCCAGCCGGATCGCCTCACATAGCGACACCGGACAATGGCACTGGACCCTTAGGTAGTTTGGCGACAAACTGCTCCAGCAACACTAGGCTGACCACATCCTCGGCGCCGTGCTCCTCCACCAGCAGCCATCTTCAGCAGGTCTCTTGGAGCTCCTGAGCAAATGTGAACGGGTGGACGAGCTCACTGAGCGCCAGCGCCAACAGTGCTATTTGGGGGTGCAGCCGACCTGCTGCAATATCGCCCACTTCAGGTCTGGGTACTACAACAAGTTTGTAACTGGAAGCTGTTACCAGAAGCTGTAACCGACAATAGTGGCAGCAGACGTCCCAGCCCCACACTTCCATGGCATGCTGAAAGATGATGATGAAAGCTTCCGGGTCATCCTGCGGCCCCATCTTCGGTAGGGTGATGTGGTGACCGGTGCCACAGCCGTGGGGCCAGCTGCTGGGGTACCGACCAGCTGGATCAGGCTCCAGAGCAGGGCTTTGGAGCAGGGCCTGGGAGCGCTGATCCTGCTCTTTCCGCAGCTCGAGGAGGGCCTTTTCAAAAATTCAAAAAGAATTTTGCCTTCTTATGAGGACTCCATGGCGGTGGATCTTCCTCACTTCTTGGGTTTCAGCACCAGCACCTTTTTAGTTTGGAGGAGAAATAAGGAACGAGAGGCAGGCTCGCAACAACTCAAAGTGCTCTTTATCTGTTTTACTTTCGCTTTTCAGCTTGCGCATTTAACACACCCACACATAAGGCTCTGCTGGCTGGCTTTTGCTCTCCATCTCACTCTGGCTTCTATGGGAGGCAACTTCAAGCATTAAGAGACCCAAATAAATCAAGTTTCACTAATTACACGCAGGTGAGAATCATCACGCATTACCTGTCAGTTCGACCTGCCTGTTCTCCGTCCACAGCCAACACTCGACTACACTTTGATATATCTTATCTAATATATTATGATATATCTTACACCAGAAGAAGCAATCATTTTAAAACTGTTTTATTGAATTTACAGTGATAAACATGCACATCATCCCAGCATCACAGATCTTCCTGAGCTCAACACAAAATTAAAAATTGACATCAAAAGTTAAATGACATCAGTTTCAGCAGTATACAACATTTACTTGTATAAATTACAACTTATACAAATTACATCTTCAATGCTCTGTAAAACGATACCAAACATTGAATTTGTGTAAGTGGCTCTTAAAATTCTTTATCGTAACAGTACTTTTATTAAACGAATCATTTTATTTGAGTGTTCATAATCATCCTCAAGTATTTCATTGAGAGGAACATTGAAAGGAAGTGTCATAATCTGAGATTTAATATTTAAACACCGCTACAAATTTTGAGACATGAGTACAAAAATACATTGGAGTATAACTACAAAGATGAAGTATTAAAATTTTACTTTTAAAAACCCCCCAACAACTACACTTTAGATGTTTGAAACTGGACATATAGAAATACATCTAAACTTTGATAGATTTTCTGTTAAATTAAAATTTTCTTAAGTGTGTCTACACTATATAAGATGTCACATATAAATCTACATGAAAACAGTATATGCATTTCTCAATTTGGTTGCAGGTAAATAAAACAATTGGACTATTGCATTAAAAAAACCCTGTACAACCATTTATTCAAGTATAAAAATGAATATATATATATATATATATATATATATATATATATATATATATATATATATATATATATATATATATATATATATAAAATGTACTGTTTATTTTTTAGATTTTTAGTAGTAATAGTATATTACCCATACTTGTGCTTAATGATCTACTGGACACAGTATTTATCAGCATATTTTAGTGGGCCTTAATATTAGCAGTTGTGTTTCTGCCAAAGAATCTTATGCATACTTACTGTTAAAATATGTTTAGCATATTTAACTAACTAAACAAGCACTTCTACTACTTCATACAACTTTGTTTTTAATTTGATTTTAGTATAACAACCCTGGCAGGCTTCCCAAAGTTCCCATGCATTACACAGTTTAGTGGTTTTCATACTAAGAGACACAATTTAACTCAGGATGAACTGGATAATTATGAAAATGTGTGTGTGTGATGAAGGATGGCAAACAATAAACTGGTTCAGTTCAAGTGAGCTCCAGAGAGAATGGTTTATCAAAGAGAATCGAATGACTGATTACCTAAACATTAAAGGGTAATTCATGTGCTTCAGGTAATTTGGATGAGTAATATGATATATGCTTGCTCTCCTGGTGGAGTCCCATTGAGGTAGAAACAGATATTGGATTAAAAAAAAAGGCTTTAAAAATCAACATTATAAAATAGCATTCTCTCTTTCATACATAACGTTATATCACATGCATTTACACAATTATCCGATATGTTCATCTTTTTCCATCACACACAGTTAACATGCACAGTCAATGCCCTGAGAGTGTGCATTTATTAACATTAGTATAACAGCACATTTATGACATAACTAAAGCTAATCCTTGAATCTGAATCTGTAAGAGGAAGGGAAAAAGTGTGCAGTACTATGGCAGAACTGTCAACTCTGATCCAGAGGAATATTCATTAGCACTTTTGTTAGCAAAATCATTCCCATTTCCCTTTTGTGCGTTAAGATTGCAAAATATCTTCATCTCAGATAGTTCAAAAATATCATTGTTACCTGTGCTCAATTCATGAGGATTGATGTTTGTTAGCAGATTTGTGTGTTAGTATTCATTTCCCTTTTTTCTGTTATGTAAATATCAAAAGTCTGTTACATACTATACCTCAGTATTGAACTTGTGCATTATCATTAATGTGGACACCATTAAATACCATAATTAGCCCACATAATCCCATTTGGCAGCACATTTGTAAGCATATTCAATACCTTGCTCATTTGTACATTAGGCATGTGCCAATATAATCTGTTATATGCTTTATATTGATATTTAGCATGCAATACTTTCATTTAAGAGGAAAGATAGTTGGCCTTTTATTAGTGCATTCATATTTTTGTTGGAATCCCAAGACATCAATACTTGGGGTAAAGAACCCTCTTAATCCTGCCATCAGCTTTGTTCTTGTCCAGCCATTTGTCACATGGGAAGACAGTGGTAACCCCATTGGCTGTGTTGGTGATCTCAACCCGGTTCAGCAGCCATCCAGGACTGATGCCTGAGTTATCATGCTCAATGCAGACTCTAAGCAGCTCGCCCATATCCAACAATTCTATGCTGAATCGGTCTGTGCGGCCACGCTCAAATAGATTACGTAACTTCTGCTTCAGTTGGCGGTGGCCTGAGTCACCGCTGGTGCCGAAGACAGTAAGAAAGACATTGGCATCTGTGCCTGCACCCTTCTCATCACCTGTGATCACAATGAGCTCGTATGTGACAGGCACAAGTTTGCGTGCCTTGCTAGCAAAGCTCTCAATGAACTTTGTGCACTCAAAGGTCTGGAAGTCATCACGCTTGGATGAGAGGGGGATGAGGGTATTGCAGCGGAAGATGTACCTGAAGATGAGAGACAGGGAAGGTAGGGAAGGATAAGGAATACTTAATGAAATGTACAGTGCACCATACACATACCAGTGTCCTGCCCATCAGGAATAGTATATACAACAGGGCTGACTGGTATAAATGGGCCAGCAGGGCTAAGTATAAAGTTTTCCACTTTTTGGAATCCACAAGTGATTCTTCACTGTTAAAATGTAATTTTGGCACAAGGCTTGTGTAGGTAAAAAAGATATAGGAATTTGTGAAAATATGAGACAGAACAAGCAATTCCACCGCACATTGCATCTCAATATCATTTAAAGTTTAGTGTAATACCATTAGCAATGTCCCAGGACTTTGGTCAGGGATCACTAACCTGTTGCCAAGGTTCTTCTCCGTTATGACGACTTCCTCAACCCTCCAGAAGGCTTCTGATTTGCTCTTCTTGCCATCTTTGGGGATGTGGCCCAAGCAGATACTGACAATGTCACCCAGAATCTTACAGGAGAATTCAAATCGGTCCATGGCACCTCTATAAACAAACAAACAAACAAACAAACGCACACACACACACACACACACACCATTTAATTATAAAGTAATTTCTAGTTTGTTCACCTCTCACCATATTCTTTCAGTTTCAGTTGCGATCTTTTCACCAATTGTTAATTAATCATGACTTAAAAAAAAAAGTTTGCAGTTGATGATAGATAAAATAAACCAGTAGTGTGCACACACTAGACATGAACAAAATAGCAGTCTTGACTCTCTTTCATGTATATGAGCAAAACCTTTTTGTTGTTTTTTTTTTACCGTAAAAAACGTTTCTTTTTGGTGGAGTTCTCCATCATGAGTTCTTTGGATCTTCCCAGTCTTCCCTCCAGAATGATCCAGGCATTCTCTTTTGTCTCAGCATCATCCGTGTCCGCTGTTATTGTGACAACCTCATACTCTAACAGAGAAGTGACAGGGTTTACACTTTACAGTAAAAACATGAAATATATGATGGACACTGGTTTGAAGCTTATCCCCGAGTAACATCTATACCACCTGAACATTTAAAAAAATATAGTTTTAAAATGGTCATGCTGATGACGTATGTTACACTTTTAAATAGAAACTCCTCAAACTGCATGTTCATTAAGGCAAAAACTGCTTTATCCTGGTCGGGTTCGCGGTGGATGCAGAGCCTCTCCTGGACACAAGGTGGGAACTCACCCCAGATGGGACATCAGGGCACCATGCAGACACACATTCACACACTCATTCACATTTAGAGTCACCAACTCACTTAACAGCATGTTTTATGATGGTGGAAACACATGCCTGTTAGGAAATCATGCTCACATGGGGAACTCATTCAAAATTCCAAAAACCTTTAGCCTTCCATAAAATAGACAAGACCTTCTATTTTGCTCAATCTTCTGCTTGCACTTACACTGGGTGTTATCAAGTGTTTTTACACACACAAACCTTTAGTAAATTAGAGACAGGAACAGGTAAACATGCAGTGATTTTTGAAAAACAATAAAAATAAATACTGTCGTAATATGGATGAGGACATGTGTGTACTGATGTGTGTGTCTTTGAGCAGCCTACTTGTTTTCTCGTCAAAGTCCAGCACGTCATTGTTAGCACAGGCCAACTCTCTCATGATCTGCCCATCATCCTCCTTCTTTGCAAGCCAGCGGTCGCAACGAAAACGAAACTTCTTCCCCATGGTTTCATCATAAATATCCACAGACTCCAGATGCCACCCTGGAGCGAGTCCTGTCACGAAACAAAGATATACACACAGTTACACACATAGGGTTATTCAGGAAAGCACAGAGTCATACACAATAGGCACACAGGTACAATCAGACACCATATAGTAGCACTGTCAGAACAAAATTTCACTGTTTAAATATACAATATTGCAGTACACCATGAAGTTAGCTCTGGCTGTATACATTTTAAATAAAATACTGTAGAATGTTTTTTTTTTTTTTTTGTATTTGAATACAATTGTTAAAGGGGTTTCACAGTCCTACCACAGACATACAGTGGTGTGAAAAAGTATTTGACCTGAATTCCTGAAGCAGCAAAGCATCCCCACACCTTCACACTTCCACCACCATGCTTGACCATAGGTATGATGTTCTTTTTGTGGAATTCTGTGTTTGGTTTACACCAGACGAAACGGGACCCCTGTCTTCCAAACAGTTCCACTTTCGACTCATCAATCCACAGAACATTCTCCCAAAAGGTTTGAGGATCATCAAGGTGTATTTTGGCAAAATTCAGATGAGCCTTAATGTTCTTCTGGGTTATCAGTGGTTTTCACCTCACCACTCTTCCATGGATGCCATTTCTGCCCAGTGTCTTTCTGATAGTGGAGTCATGAAGAGTGACCTTTACTGATGCAAGAGAGGCCTGTAGGCCCTTTGATGTTGTCCTTGGATCTTTTGTGACTTGCTGGATGAGTAGTTGCTGTGCTCTTGGAGGAATTTGGAGGAGTTTTTCCATTTGGAGATAATGGCTCTCACTGTGGTTCTTTGGAGTCCCAGAGCCTTTGAAATAGCTTTGTAACCACCTTCTTCCTCATAATTTATGGAATTTCTTTAAATTTTGGCATAGTATGTTACTGGGTAAGACCTTTTAACCAACTTCATGCTGTTGAAAAAGTTCTATTTAAGTGTTGATTTGATTGAACAGGGTTTGCAGTAATCAGGCCTGGTTGCGTCTAGTCCAGTTGAACTCCATTATGAATGCAGTTTCATAGATTTGGGGAATTGGTAACTATGGGGGCATATATATTTTCACACAGGCCCAGTTGGTATTGGATAACATTTTTGCTTCACTAAATACCATTATCATTTAAAAACTGTATTTTGTGTTTACTCAGGTTGCCTTTGTTTTATCTTAGATTTGGTTTAATTTCTGAAACAATTATTATGAGATATACACAAAAACCTAAGAAATCAGGATGGGGCAAATACTTTTCACAGCACTGTACATATGCTAAAAGTCATACATTGCATACATACACACAATTACATTTTGTCAGACCAGAGCTATGGGTTTAACTGTGCTCTTGTTAAAACATTCACCTGTGTTGTCATGCCACACCCGGATTTTGGAGAGTTCTCCAAGACTGAGCATGTCCGTAAAGCGAAATGTGTCGGTCAAGCTTTGCTCAAACTTGTTGGTATTCTCACTTTCTTTTAGAGCAAGAGTTCCTGTGTCTCCGTTCTCACCAAAAATAATCATCCATATATTAGCATCTGTCCCAGCACCTAAAACATAACTAATCACATTTCAGCTCCTGTTCCCACCCTTAAAACATAAACAATAACAGTACAAGTCATTTACGTGTGCATTTGGTTAGTGTAGCATTCATAGACTTGTGTGTAGCTTTGGCTAGTCTGTAGTTATGTGTAGTATCACCTTTATAGATTTGTGTATAGTTGTATGTAACCTGGAGTTGTGTGCAATGTAAGGGTTTGTAGAGTTGTGTACCTGCAAGGTCACTGGTTTTGACTGCGATACTGTATGTTGTGAGTTGCACCACTTCTTCATCATCAATAATTGCAGGCATCTCACACACAAGTGTGCGATTGGGTCCGTATGTGCGGGACATCCAATCCTCATACACAAACAATGCCACCTCATCTGTCTCAAGGTTATGTAGAACAATCTAGACACACAAACACACACCCAGGATCATGAAAGAATTTTATTCATGTATGTTCCAGGAATTATTTACAGATGGGTAACAAATTAAAGGTAAAAACAGAACAGTGCCTTTGTAAAGTGTTTAGACTACAAGCCATCAGAACAGCTTCAATGAGCCTTAACATCGATTGTACACGTTTTTGGAACTGTCAAATGCTCCCTAAAGCATAAGAGAGCTATCAGATTTCCTTTAATTTGTCACACATTTGTATTTTCATTCAGAGATGATGTGTAATGAAGACACAGACACACCTTATCAAGGAACCAGTCAGGTCTGCTTCCAGAGCCATCAATACGAACACGCATTTTCCGGAGTGGAGCGATGTCCTCGATCTCTAGATTAAACGTGTCAGTCTGACATCTTTCAAACCTGGGACCACACACCCACACACAAACACCTCATAGCCTCCTCTGTGTTTTTCTTGTGTGTGTGTGTGTGTGTGTGTGTGTGTGTGTGTGTGTGTGTGTGTGTGTGTGTGTGTGTGTATACCTGTCTTCTAATTTAGGCAGTAGGATCTCCTCTGACATGCCGTACACTCCAAACAATGTGAGGTAGATCTGTGTGTCTGTGCCAGCATGCTGGACATCACCCGTTACCACGGTTACCTCATAGATAACCTACAGGACAAGAGGCATTATTTTTAACTAGGATGAGCTAGGGAAAGTCATGGATAATTAGTGAGCATGCCATAACATCAACATATATTCAGAATTTGTGGATGTAGATTGCATCACTGATATTCTTTTAAACCATAAATAATGTATGAAAAACAGTTGAATACATTTTACAGTGGCAAAAGGATAGTAAAGTCCTTCTACTTCACTTAGTGGCCATCTTGGCAATTCACCTAGGCAGTTATTTTCAAGCTCTGATCTATTTGAATGGGGACCCATATAACAGGTCACTTTTCAAACACATATACAAAATACCACCGCACAATGTCTACATACACGTGTCAATGCAAGAATCAAGCCAGGTCCATCCTTCCATTTTCCATACCACTTATCCTACACAGGGCCGCAGGGGAGCCTGAAACCTCTCCCAAGGCACAGGACACAATCGTACACACACTACGGACAACTTGGAAATGCCAATCAGCCTACCACACGTCTTTGGACTGGGGAAGAAAACCGGAGTACCCAGAGGAAACCCCCAAAGCACAGGGAGAACATGCAAACTCCGCGCACACAGGGCGGATGTGGAATTCAGACCCCCAATCCTGGAGGTGCGAGGCAACAGTGCTAACCCCTAAGCCACCGTGCCCCGACAAGCCAGGTGTTTTCTGATAATGTTTTAACCAACAAGGCGATTGGCTCTTTTTGCTTATGAAATAAACCCACTATGTTACGTGCTACCCTTTTCAAATATTAATCAGTGAGCCTTTTCTGTCACTGGAAATAACTTTCTTAATGATAATCACAGTGAGCTTAAAAAATAAAGCTAAACAAAGGAATAGTGTTTGATATGTAAAACGATTTCTTTTAATGCAGGCAGTTTATGCTACACTACAGGCAAAATGATAAAAGGAGCTAAACCACATGAAAGATCCATCCATCATTACACCACTTCTGCTGAATACAAATGATGCCTAAAGCCTAAAAGAAGCTGCCTGACAGTTTGGTCTCATCAGCAACCAGAAAAACTCCTTTTGTCTTATATTCAGACAACTGGTATTAAGAAAATAAAATGTAGTGTTCATCATTGCAACAAAGTCAATAAAATAGTCTGACACTTTTCAAAGTACTTGTAATGTAGTTAGTTAACTAGCTAATAGCTTTTCTAGCAACATTACTGTCCCATCTATGTTTATAAGTAGCTGAGCTAAATGTTTATATGCAATCAACATTTGTATGACAGTGTCGAGTTTCAATACTGACCATTATAAATAGGTTACCGGTTGTTTACTGTTAACTATTTTCAATACACTGATTCCTTAGTTCCAGATCAGCAGGTTGTTGGTACTGTAACAAAAATAGTTAAACATTTAATATTTAATATGTAATCAAAGATGATAGCATTTAGTTGAGCCATCTTTGAACATAATGGGGCAGTAGCTTCATTAGTTAGCCAGACTAAGTCAAGCTAGAAATGGAGCATGCTCAAAACCAGACTCCAAAAAGGAGGACAGCCAAGAGAAGAACAACTCCTGATACCAAATGCAGCAAAATACCACAAAACTCAGATTCAGACACCAGTACAAGCCAAGAACATCATTAGATGATGACAGTGGCTATGAGCTATCTAAAGATGTGCCTGTAAAAAACCAAAGGCAGTGTCTCCTATTGGTCCACCAGTGAAAACGAGGCCTTAAAACTAGTAAAAGACACAATGATCTAGTACATTATCAGTAACCCACCATTCATTCGTTACCAGTAACTGCTTTATCCTGGTCAAGGTCATGATTGGTTAAATTACTATTTTGTCTATATTTTGAGAAATAGGTCCAAATAAACCAACTAAATCTGAAAATATCACAGGCAGGCGAAAACAATAATGAATGCCAGAGCATGTTTGGGTCTTTGCCTGGTGGGATGCATACACTGAAATTGCCAAGCTACTGAACGCCATAAAGTTAAAAATAATGTTAAAGACTAAAAAAAAAAGATGCCAAGGAAAAAGTGCTAAACAACTGAAGCAAACTCAGTGTCAAGCATCAGCCTTAGGCATTCGGGACAACAGCAGACCTTTCACCTTGTAAGTTCATGAGTGCAATGGCTACATGACTGCCATACTGACCCAGCAGCACAGTGACCTTAACCATGCTATACGATTCGGTGAAACTGAAGGAAGTGTCACAGGGTGGGGATTATGTTTGAGGGCAATTCAAGCCACTGGCCTGGCTGAGGAGCCAGCTTCTACCCTAGTATTGGACCAGAAATTCATGGTCAAATGCTCACATGCTATTCACACATGCTGCTCACAGCGAAGTCACAGCCACCTGTTTTCATGACAGTCAATAAAAATGACATCAACTGGGATCAACAATGTGTCAGAGTGTGAGAAAGAGTGTGTGTGTGTGTGTGTGTGTGTGTGTGTGTGTGTGTGTGTGTGTGTGTGTGTGTGTGTGTGTACCTTGCGTGAAATGCTGATAGTGTCTGCATCAATGACATTAAACACACGTGCAGTTAAACCTTCACCTCGATCTATAGCCAGCCAGTACTTGCATGGGAAAACATACATGATCCCTTTGGTCGGCACAGCAACAGAGAACTCATCCACAAACCAGCAGCTTTCCGCGGTGGCACCATCATGACCTAACTACACACACACACACACACACACACACACACACCTCAAATTAGTTGTGCTTTCTTGAATTCTTCTGTGCTTGTATTAACAGTGGGTTTTGAAAAATTTAGTCCATTGCCAATAACCATTATTATTATTATTATTATTATTATTATTATTATTATTATTATTCATGAAATGGGGCTTTGCATCTCAACTGACTGTGTACATGTGTATATGTTCTCACCTCCACTTTTTTAATCTCTCCTACATCTCTACCATAACAGGTAAAATAGTCGAGTGCTTGGGGTATGAAGGCACTCTTCTCCTCCAGCTCCAGCCACATAAGCTCGGTCTGCCTCTGTTTAGACCCCTTAATGATGACATAAGCACGGCTGTTTGTCCCTGCTTCACGATCAGATCCTGTTTTCACTGTCAAGTAATACGGTATCACTACACACACACACACACACACACACACACACACACACACGCACACACACAAGCAGACATACTGTAATATAACATGGCTGTAATAAGCACTGCGAGTATATTATTAGTTATTGGACTATTGTGTGGGCATGTGTATAGTGTGTGTGTGTGTGTGTGTGTGTGTGTGTGTGTGTGTGTGTGTGTGTGTCTGTGTGTCCTCCTACATGAGGGTTCCTCTTCTTCCTCTTCCTCTTCCTCCTCCTCCTCAGTGGCTCGTTTTTTGCTCTTTTTATTCATGTTGCTGTCCAGGTTGGTCACTTTCCTTATAGGGCAGAATGAACTCTGTCTTTCTCCTGTGAATCCCTACATAACCACAGACACACACTTGTACAATGATTCAGTCATGAACTGATAACATTTAGAGTGAGAGGGGTAGAAAATAAATTATGTAATAATTAAAATTTTAAAAATTGACTGTTTTTTTTTTTTTTTTTAAAGGTAAAAGGGTAAAAGGTGCATCCTGAATTCAAGCAGAATTTGTATTTTTAAAGAAATTTCTATGGAGAGACAAATATCTATAATACGATAATAAAGTAATAAGCCACAAGAGGGCATGTGTCACAGTGGTTTTATCACGAGTAAGGACATTCTTAGGCCCTTCTAACCCCCTTACCTGTGATAAAATCATTCCCCTCAAGTTGTTTATTGCTTTTAAAAAAGTGACAAAAACAATATGAAAATATCCAGTGTTCAAGAAATAATGTCATTTATTATTAACAATATTCACTAAGGTACATAATTTAGACACTAAGAGCTGTACTCAGAGAATGAGGATTTAATACATTAGCACACAGTATTTAGATGTAACTCCAGACTTAAGCACTTATTCAGAAGTTATGTGAGAGTTATGCAAGCACGGTGGATTTTGAGCAAAACGGAGGCGTGTCTCACTTATGCAAGATTCTGAAATTGAATTTAAGACTATTTTTCTTGTATGATATCAGCTTGAGGAAGGAGCAGTATTAATCATAGCTGACAGTTCTGTTTCACCCCTCCTAATGTTGTTAACACCTGGATAGTCTCTTGTGTGCATGCGTATATCATGCTCATGCTCTGAACTATCAGAGCTCCATGTGCTTCCCTCCCTTGCCTCACTGCCAACCGAATATCCATTCAGCTGCACCAGTGCTAATGGGAGCAGAGCGGTGCTCCCCTCCATTTTTCCTCTCATAACTGGAGCTAAGTCAAGTCAAGTGTTTTTTTTACTGTCATTCCTCTATATAGCAAGACAATAAATACACAGAACAAAACAATAAATACACATGACAAAACAATAAATACACAGGACAGTAAATATACAGGACAATAAATACACAGAGCATGGACTGTAAACTGTAAGCTATTGTGTAATGTATCAGCACAAGTATAGCAGCAATTGGCAGCAAAAAGGAGTAATAACAGCACTAATAGGCTGGAAGGGACTCCCTTTATCAGCTAATACTATCAGTTGCACCTTTTTGTGAGAGCAGACACCGCTCATATGCCGCCTTCGACCTGCAGACTTGCAGTTATTGATCCCAGCAGACAGCATTATGCTAAGCATGATCTGCCATGGATCTATACTCATACAGCCAGAGCCATTTGTGAGATGTAACCCTCCGCTGGGAGGCCCCCTGCACCACGTGCTGGCACCCTGCACTACTGCTATGCTTATGCCATCAGCCAACTCACCAACAGTGACTACCAAGGTATGGAGCACTCCCCTGTGTAACTACAGAGTGGTCCACTGGGTGACAGAAGTCATCACTGTGGCTTAGGAAAAGGCTGGATGTTCAGCCCCCATGACATACTTCATGAAGTATTTCACCCTCATTGGCACTACTGAGAGTTGTGCTGCTCCATGAGATCTGCATCGCAGCTATGAGGGCATCATCATTTACCCTTTCCAGATTCTATAAAGTCACCACCTCCCCCAACAGCGTGAGTGCATCAATCATCTTTGAACACCTTTCCATCCAATTGACCATGTATGAGTAGGTTCCTTATGATTTTTAAAAAAAAATATAATACATAACTATGATTCTATTAACTAATTAATAGTATCTGAAAACATTTTGTTGTTTTTTTTGCACAGACCTCGGAGAAAACATTGCTTATCTCGAGTCAAGGACCGATTTTTAAAGTTACTGTACGTACAGTTGGTATAGAAAAGAATCGCCCCCCTTTAAAATAATCACATTTTGTTGCTTTTCAGCCTGAAATGAAGACAGACACAGTTTTTGTTTTATCCAGCTGTATTTACTCAGTGCAACTTATAACATCCAAGTGAAAGATATAACACCAACATGTCAGAAAATTTTTTTGAAAATTAAAAACCAGAATCACTGAGTTGGAAAAAGGATCACCCTTGCCTTAATTTGTCTTATTTTTTTAATTACAGCCTTTAGTCTGTTGGGATATGTCTTTACTAACTTTGCACATCTAGACTTTGCGATATTTGCCCACTCTTCTTTGCAGAACTGCTCAAGTTCAGTTAAATTTGATGGTGACCGTTTGTGGACTGCAGTCTTCAAGTCATTGCACAGATTTTCAATGGGGTTTAAGTCTGGGCTCTGACTAGGCCATGCAAGGACATTCACCTTTTTCTCCTTCAACCACTGTGTGGTCAGTTTTGCTGTGTGCTTTGGGTCATTGTCATGTTGGAAGGTAAACCTTCTTCCCATTGACAACTTTCTGGCAGAGGGCAGCAGAAGTTCCTCAAGAATTTGATGTTATTTTGCCCCATCCATTTTCCTTCTATCCTGACAAGTGCTCCAGTCCCTGCTGCAGAGAAACACCCCCATAACAGGATATTACCACCTCCATGCTTTACTGTAGGAATGGTGTTATTTGGATGGTGAGCTGTATTGGATTTCCGCCAGACATATCGTTTGGTGTTGAGGCCAAATAATTCAATTTTAGTCTCATCTGACCATAACACCCTTTTCCATGTGGCCTCAGAATCTTCAAGGTGCGTTTTGGCAAAGCTCAGTCATGGGTCTCTTTTTTCTTGCAACCCTCCCATACAAGCCACATTTGTGGAGAATTTGTGATATTGTTGTCACATGCACACAATGACCACTCTCTGTTGTAAATTCCTGCAACTGCTTCAGAGTTGCTGTAGGCCTCTAGGTAGCTTCTCTGTCCAGTTTCCTCCTGGCTCTTTCATCCAGTTTGGAGCGACGTCCTGATCCAGGGAGGGTCTGTGTTGTACCAAATACCTTCCAATTCTTAATAATAGACTTCACTGTGCTTCTAGGCATTGATAAAGCCTTTGAAATTTTTTTGTATCAATCTTTTGACAGTGCCTTGCCACCCATAGTTGATTGTTTGCTTCAGCTGCACTACAAAATGCTCCAGGAAAGCTCTTTTCATGCTGAGCTAATCAAAATGACCATAGCTGAACACAGTTGAAAGTCAAATGGCTTTGTGTGCCATTGAGAAGGTGATTAGCTACACCTGATTGAGTTTACATGTCATTTTTAGGAGTCACTTTTCCAACTCAGTGATTCTAGTTTTTAATTTTTTAATTTTTCCTGACAAGTTGGTGTTATATCTTTCACTTGGATGTTATAAGTTGCACTGAGTAAATACAGTTGGATAAAACAAAAACTGTGTCTGTCTTCATTTCAGGCTGAAAAGCAACAAAATGTGTTTATTTTATGTGATTCTTTTCTATACCTACTGTATGTATGGATAAAGTTATGAATTAATGCAGTGTGAGTGTAAGCATAATATATGAGGCAAGCTCATCCTGTCGGTATGTTTTGTTTTTTGCAGGAGAGTGCATTGAATTAACAAAAACACTGGCAATATTTGATTAATTCCACAACTCAAAATAGCACAATCAAAGTGTGATAAAATGGATTATATCCCCCGCACACATTA
This sequence comes from Cranoglanis bouderius, assembly GCA_023630585.1. Classification (NCBI taxonomy): domain Eukaryota; kingdom Metazoa; phylum Chordata; class Actinopteri; order Siluriformes; family Cranoglanididae; genus Cranoglanis; species Cranoglanis bouderius. Next base: position 663,790 of record CM042541.1, read on the forward strand.
TGATTTCATGACATAACAATAGATGGTGATGCATCAATAGATGGTGATGCATCTAGTTCTACAAAACTAGAGACTAAAAAAAGGCAGTTGTCAAGAAGCTAATGTCTAAAACTTTGGACAATTCCTCTCAAGAAAAATCTGATAACCTCGCAGGCGTGAATTACACGCAGCTCATTTGCAGCTAAATGGGCACTCAGAAAATCGATTTATGCAACTGTGTAATATGAAAACTTTCCCTTGACATAACTTTTGGACTCAAGTTGGCAAATTAAGTCACCAACCCTGAATTCTATTGATTTTTTCACATGCATTTAAATTTTTTATTTTTATTTATTTATTTTTTTGCTTTAAGGTCACAAAACTAGAGCCCACTGTTTCATTTCAAATCTGAGTTGCTGAAGTCTAGAGACAAAATATTGTAAATGCGTGAAAGATGGTATGTATTTTAAAACACACACACACACACACACACACACACACACACGCACCTTGACATAGAAGACTCTATCAATACGTTTGTCTTCCTTCTTGCGAGACAGCCAGCGCTCACACTGGAAAAGAAACACTTCATCCGTATCTGTGTCCAGAACCTCTACCTGATCCAGGTACCAATCAGGACTTAGCATGCTGTTGTCGTGACGTATGCGGATCTTGAACACCTCACCAAGATCCACTGCTTCAATACTGAACGTATCCACCTGACCAATCAGAGGACAGTCAAAGAACAGTCAATGGGTTATCCACTCCAATAGCAAGTCCAAAACAATGCGTCCTTATTTGTTGATCATATCTACCACAGTATATGTGCAATTACCATGGACAAGAATTTTGACATATTTCTCTACACTGACAAAAAAGAACATAAAATCTCATTTAAATAATAAAGAAAAAACCTTTGAAACTCATATATAAAAGCCATCTAAGCTCTAAAATTGAAAATTTGTGTTTACGTGTGTTTAAAGTATGTGTTCAAAACATGTGTGACCCACACATGTTTGGAACACATACTTTAAACACACATAAACAGAATTTTTTTTTTTTTTTTTTTTGCTGGCACATGAATACAACAAAACCTTTGGGAAAGTGTAAATAACCAGGGTGACTTTATACTCTATTGCTAGGGTGTTGGAATGTTACATAAACTTACATAAGAACAGCTTCAGTTAGACAAAACCTGATCTATCTATGTCTTATCCTAAGATCATGTTAGAGTATATAGAATGTTCCATTTAGTGAGTCTTGAGTTCCGGTGTTTTTTGTTTGTTTGTTTGTTTTCAGTATTGAGATACATGTCGAGTAATTGCAAATACACTTCAGTCTTTGTGAATAGAAATTGGGTTGAATAAATGGAGTATTTATATATTAGGCTCAGGTTGACTTCAAAAGTATAATAATTCCTAAATCTTGTATTAATAAATGAGACTGCAGTAATTTTCAAGTGAAACACTCTTTGCACTGTGTGTCTTACCGCTCCTCTTTCAAACTTGTTTCTGTTGTTCTCTGATTGGCTGAGTTTACGTTCCCCTGAATCCCCCATGTCTCCATATATAGTGATAAATACATTTGCGTCTGTGCCTGCCCCATACACGTCGCCCGTGGTCACAGTCACTGAATATATATGAACTGAACACACACACACACACACACACACACACACACACACACACACACACACACACACACACACATTTTTTGAATGTCCACTATTGCCATAGAAAATTGCTATGAATAACTGTCGTTTTTATGAAGATACAGCATGCATTTTAATTACAGTATTTACACATATTTAGAGCTAATTTTGCAAATGAAGATGATCTGTAAATGTCCACAAGATGGCATGTGGTAATAAGCAGTGTTTTTTCCTTTCTTTTCTTCTCTCACAAAACTGGCAAGTGTGCAAGTAAGGATTTGCAAGAAATTAGTTGTAATTTTAAACCACTGTTTTTCAGATGGATGGAAGGTTGTGTTTCTAGCCAATCAGATGAAACACTTCTCTTATGAAAGTGGTTCATAAGTATACTTGGTATCAGAGCATCGTTGTTCAGTGATCAGTTTTGTGATTGAATGTTTTGTACACAAAGCTGTTAACTGATCATCATTTGGTGGTGAGTTGGATTCACTGGATTCACAGGCATCAGCCAGATTTACCTGTTAAACCCAGGAGAGCCTTCTGGCTTGCTCGAGGGTGTCTGGCAAATACTTCATTGAGAGACAAATTTAACTCCCAAGCCCGAAAAGATTCCCTTGTACTGACTGAGGTCAGTGACATTGGGACTGAATGAGCCATGTTAAATCATCAACTGCATAAGCGGCTGCAAGAAGCTGTGGCCTGAAGGCTGTCAGTGCCTGTCATGGCCTTAATCCTAGGGCATGCTGTTGGACCACAGTGGTGACAGAAGGCCTCACACTGAAGAAGGAGGGATCCAATTCAGTTGATCTTGAATATGATAGAATACTGGTCACAATTGCATGATCAGATGCCATCTCATAGGTGTTAATAGTAAAGAATTGAACTAAACTAATGCACACACATACTTGTGTCTATGTATGAATTCTATATATGTACTGTTGTAGATTACATACTCTCCAGTGCATCATCCACTTCGGTCTGAATTTTTTTGAGTGTTCCATCTCGAGACAACTTCTCAATGATGATGTCAGAGGGAACCAGCTCCCGTATCGTCTCACCATCTTCCTCTGAGTGTGCTAGCCAACTCTCGCATGGGAATATAGCTGTCTCAGAGCCCTACATACAGTACACATACACACATATTGCTTATATTGAAAATCCACTATAAACTATCATGAGTACTTGTGGACACCTGATCATAACACTTATGGGTTCCATAAACTGTTGCCACAAAGTTGGAAGCACACAATTGTATTTGAATTGAATTTCCTGTCAATAAAGGGCCCAAACATATTCCAGCATGATAATGCCCCTGTGCACAAAGGAAGGTCCATGAAGGCATGGTTTGCAATGGTTGGTGTGGAAGAACTCAAGAGCCCTGACCTCAACCCCACACCAGGCCTTCTCACCCGACATCAGTGCCTGACCTCACTAATCTCCAAAGCCATGCTCCAAAATTTAGTGGAAATGTAGGGGAGGTGGGAATGTGATGGTCAGGTATCCACAAATGTTTGGCCATATAGGATATATATCTGTAAAATACTAAAACACTGCCCTGACAGCCTGGATTGCATCAGATCTAATTTGACATATTTTCCAGTCCAGTCTACTGACATACTGTATCCTTGACACAGATCTTGCACATGAAGACAGGACACAACTAGACAACTAGTCAAACTGACAAATTGACATTATGTCTCTAATGTTTTGTGTAATTCGGTAACAGAAGCTTGTTGAGACTTGGCTTTTTTTACTAAGTGAGTGTGAGTATTAGATCAGTGTCAGGTATGAGCATTTGGGGCTCTGATATTGTTATTGCACTGACAATGAAAAAAGTGCATTTGAGACATCCTTAAACTATTGACTGTAGTAGTCAAAGGTTTAGCATTGTCAGGATTTAAAAGGATTCAAGAGTATTACAATATTCAAGATTCAAGTTTCAAGATACAATTTTTAAAATATTTCCCCCCCCAATCTAGATAGAGCATTTTGGCACATTAACAACATGAACATCAAAACAGAAACCGTTTACTAACTTTTGTTGTAAAAGTGTTGTAGAGTGATAGCTAGATTAGCTCTGAGAAAGAGAAAATTCAATACCTTTCCTTTTCTCAGCAGTCTCCTGATCTCCACTCTGTCAAGGTGCCAACCCCCATTCACGCCGCGATTATCATGACCAATCCTGATTTTCTCAATTATGTCACCGATGTCCTCCAGCTGCAGAGACAAAATTGTCAATACATTCATTCCCATTGACTCTGTCATTATCATCCCTACCATGACATGGTGACAAAAAGTCAATCACACTAGAACTAATTTATAAATAATGGTATTTTTGCTTAAAAATATATGTGCCAAAATTGTTGCCACCACCACTACTTTAAATAAATGCAAATAAATTGTCATAAGTTTATAAATGGGGGGGGAAATGCAATACAACTTTTTGTGATTGAAAAAACATGGTTATATAAAACCATAGAATCAGATCATCAAGTGCATGTGTGTGTGTGTGTGTGTGTGTGTGTGTGTGTGTGTGTGTGTGTGTGTGTGTGTTTTTACCTCTACAATGAACATATCCTCAGCTCCTCGTTCAAAATACATGCACCTCTCTCTCTTGTTGAGGCAGAGCGATTTCTGAGATGTACAAATGCCATTCTGCCCATACAGGACAATGAAGACGTCAGCATCTGTCCCCGCCGCAAAAATGTCACTGGTGAAGATTTTAATCTCATATGGAACATCTGGAACATGACAGTTCAGATGGTATAACATCACTCAGGAGAGATCTTACAGGCAGTTGGTGGTTTGTAAAATTTGGGAAACACAGGTGTCAGCTACTGAAGTATATATCTGTGTGTGTTGGTCATTTGGTCTGGCCTCCTGTTTAATTCTCAGTCTCTTCATATAAAAGCATCAAAAGACTTTTCCAAAATCAGATCGGCAAAAGTATTAGCGTTTGGCAGCTATGCTGCTAAGTAACTAGCTCAGCTTAACCGAAGAAGCTGAAGAAATGCAAATAATCATGTTATACTTACAGTATATCTACGATATTTGCCAATTGCATTGATAAGATAACTAAGCAAACTATACTAGTTGTATAAAACTGTTAAGCATTATGTTACTGACAGACTACTGCAGTAAGTTTGACATGTCAGTCATGTTCATTACCGTCTCAGTTATTGGCAGCTGGTTACAAGGTTCTGTCCCTTTAAGAGATCTCCCAATCATCATATGTAGAAGCAATGTAAAAACCACCCACACACCAATTCACCTCCAGTGAAGCTGTGTGTCTGGGCAGTATTCACTTTCACTGGTTTTAACCCTGCTTCGCCTGTCTGACCTTTCCATTATGGATTTCATCACTTGTCAACGAGGAACATTAACCCTTGCTTTGTGCACCAAAGACAGTTTTGAGATTAACCCTAATAAACTTGCTCTGTGTGTGTGTATGTGTATGTGTGTGTGTGTGTGTGTGTGTGTGTGTGTGTGTGTTTCGTACAGGGTGTGTATAGTCTCGTCTGTAACTTGTTGTGGTAGAGGTCTCTAAAAATGGCCCCATCATCTTCTTTTCTATCAAGCCAGCGGCCACACGGGAAACACAAACATTGGCCCAGAGATGGAGCGTCAATCTCCACCCAGTCCAAAAACCATCCAGGAGAGCTACCTAATACACACACACAGATAGGCACACGCACACACACGCACACACACGCACACACGTATGCATGCACACGTACACTGTAAATAATTGTCTGTAATATTTACACCAAATCTAAGGGATTCAATAGGAAAGAGTTAGAACAAATTTCTATCTAAATATTTTCCCAATAGAAGTCAAAGGTCAAGTTGAAAATGCATGTAACATTTACATTAATGATGCATATGCATCCAAAGGCTGAAATGTGCCTTGTTATCGCCATGTAAATGGTCTATATTTTATGATGACATAGCCTGTATTTGCATATATTAACAGTCATTAATAGTTATGCATAATTAATGAGTGCTATGCATGTACTAAATGTTATAAAATCCATACAGATCTTCTCTCTGCCCAAATAAAAACATATTTACTATAAACTATATATGCTAATCTCTACTCTAGCCAGAATTCTCATTTGTATGGTTTGTGGTCAAGAATAGATCATATTCATAGCATACATACTACATACTAAAGTTTCATTAACTGAGTTCATACACCTGATTAATATAATAAAGAAAAGCATGTACTTTTGTTTTTTGCTGTAAAAAGAACAGCGATTTGTTACAGTGTTAACACACATGCAAATACACATGCACACAGAAAAAATGTATGTGAATAATATGTTTACATGTACACACATATGCTATGAACATTTATATGCAAGTTTCAGATATATCCATACTCAGAATAATGTTTGCATTCGAAAATAGACATGTTAATAATTTATATTTATCACTTAACAAAATGCACAAAATCTACATCAAATTAATATTTGGTGTGACCACCCTCTGCCTTCAAAACAGCATCAATTCTTGCACACAGTTGGAAGGAACTCTGTAGGTAGGTTGGCCCAAACATCATGGACAACTAACCACAGTTCTTCTGTGGATTTAGGCAGCCTCAGTTGCTTCTCTCTCTTCATGTAATCCCAGACAGACTTGATGCTGTTGAGATCAGGGCTCTGTGGGGGCCATACCATCACTTCCAGGACTCCTTGTTCTTCTTTATGCTGACGATAGTTAATGACTATCGCTGTATGTTTGGGGTCATTGTCACGCTGCAGAATAAATTTGGGGCCAATCAGATGCCTCCCTGATGGTATTGCATGATGGATAAGTATCTGCCTGTACTTCTCAGCATTGAGGAGACCATTAATTCTGACAAAATCCCCAACTCCATTTGCAGAAATGCAGCCCCAAACTTGCAAGGAACCTCCGCCATGCTTCACTGTTGCCTACAGACACTCATTCGTGTACCGTTCTCCAGCCCTTCAGAATAACTACCTTCTGCCTTGTTGCTGTGCTCAGCCTTGCCATGTTGTATGACTTTTGACAGCAAACTGTCTTCAGCAACCTCACTTTGTTAGCTGAGTTTGGCTGTTCCTCACCCAGTTTTATTCCTCCTACACAGCTGTTTCTGTTTCAGTTAATGATACATATTGAATTGATGATCATTAGCACCTGTTTGGTATAATTGTTTGATCATACACCTGAATATATGCCTACAAAATCCCTGATTTTGTGCAAGTGTACCTGGAAGAATTGATGCTGTTTTGAAGGCAAAGGGTGGTCACACTAAATATTGATTTGATGTAGATTTTTCTTCTTGTTCACACAATTTGCATTTGGTTAATTGATAAATATAAACTATTAACATATCTATTTTTGAAAACATACTGCCTAAAACTTTTGCACAGTACTGAATATATATATATATATATATATATATATATATATATATATATATATCCATCAAAGTACAGAGATGTAGAGGTGTCAACTAAATAATAATGGTCATAAAATGGAAACTTGTGGTTGTCAAGTCAACTCAGGCTCCGAACTCCAGTTCCCAGAATACACTGCAGCCTACAAACATGGCTGCCGCAGACTACAATCCCCAACTCCATACGCCAGCACATTCTCAGACTTCAGAGTTCTAATTATCACACATCTGTTGCCCATTACACACATACACTCACACCACCCTTTATAAAGGACATTCAGTCACTAGGACTGTGAAGTAATGCTCATTGTACATACTCTGACTTACCAAGCTTTTATCCCATCTCACTATTCTGGTTTTGATATATTTGATTGTTCCTGGTTTTCTGAGATTCTGTTTTTGTCTACACTGCCCTGTTTGCTGATCGCCTGACCCTTTGCTTGCCTTGACCTTGAACTTGCATAACATATTGGATTTGTTTGCTGAACTGCCATCATTAAACCTGTTTCAACTGCACTTACATCTGTCTCAGCCTATCATTGTGACAGTGGTACTACCATGGCGTAGAGTTGATAGTAAAAGTCTACACACCCCTCTTAAAATGTCAGGTTTGTGTGCTGTAAAAATAAATAAATAAACCAAGATAAATCATGTCAGAACCCTTTCTACCTTTATTGAGAAATTGCAACTTATAAATTAAAGTGAAAAACAATAATCATTTTAGGAGGGAAAAACTGAAAAAATCTTCTAACCTGATTGCATAAATGTGCACACCTGTAAACTAATTCTTAGTTGAAGCGCCTTTATATTTTATCACTGCATTCGATTTTTTTTTTAGCAAGAATCAGTTTGGCACATCTTGACAATATTTTGCCATTTTGTTTTATTGCAAAAGCATTCAAACTCAAATTAGCTGGGCATCTCCTGTGCAAAGCCCTCTTCAGGCCACCACACATATGTTCGAGTTGATTTACCTCTGGACTCTGGACTTTGATCTTGTTTTGTTGAAGCCATTCCTTTGTTGATTTGGAGGTGTGCTTCAGGTCATTGTCATGCTGAAAGGTGAAATTCCTCTTCATCTTAAATGTTTTAGCAGAATCCTTAAGGTTTTGCACCAAAATTGACTGTTATTTGGAGGTGTTCATTATTCCCTCCAGCCTGATTAAAACCCCACTTCCATCTGAAGAAAAACAGCCCCATACCATGATGCTGCCGTCTCCATGCTTCCCCGTGGGGATGGTGTTCTTTTGGTGATGTGCTGTGGTTTTTTTGCACTAAGCATATCTTTTGGTATGTATTTGTATATTTCTTTTTTTTTTTGCAAACTTTAGCTGGGCTTGGATTTAAAAAATAATAATAATCATTTTAATATTGAAGAATATTGAATTCGGGAGATTGCTGTCACATATAGGGTGCAACCAGTACTTACACTTGCCAGAAATTGCTGCAATTTGTTTTTTATGTTGCTGCAGCCTCCCTGACCAGTTTTGTCCTGATCTCCTGATCAAATCCAGAGGGACGTCCTGTTCTTAATAATGTCACTGTTGTGTCATATTTTCTCTATTTGTTGATTATTGTCTTTACAGTGTTCTGTGGTATATCCAATGCCTTGGAAATTTTTTTGTAACCCTCTCCTGACTGATATTTTTCAACAATGAGATCCCGTACCTGCTTTGTAAGCTCTTTGCGGCCCGTGGCTTTTTCAGTTGCATGTTACCAAGATGATGTCAGGAAAATCCTATAGGAACAACTGTACTTTATTTGGGGTTAATTAGTCACTTTAATTGATGGCAGGTGTATACTAATTAGTATTTAACATGAGTTTGATTGTGATTGGTAGATTGTGAACATTGTTACATTCCCAATTATAAAAGGGTGTGCACACTTGTGCAAGCTGGATATTAGAGTTTTGTTGGGGTTTTTTTTTTGCTTTTCTTTTTTTCCCCTAAAACATTTCTACTTGTTTGTCACTTGATTTTTATATGTTGCAGTTTCACAATAAAGTTTATTTTAAGGGAAGATATTTGCAGGTGTACAATTACAACCCCAATTCCCTATTCTAAAATGCAATAAAAACAAAAATCTGTGATTTGTCAAGTCTCTTGAAACTTTAATTAACTGACAAAAGTACAAAGACAAGATATTCAATGTTTTCACTGACCAACTTAATTGTATTTTGTAAATACAAACAAATTTAGAATTTAATGCCTTCAACTCACTCAAAAGAAGTTGGGACAGAGGCATGTTTACCGCTGTGTTACATCACCCTTCCTTTTAATTACACTTTTTAATGGTTTGGGAACTGAAGATACTAATTGTTGCAGTTTTACAAGTGGAATTTTTACCCATTCTTGCTTGATACAAGACTTCAGCTGCTTAACAGTCCTTGGTCGCTATTGTCTGATTCTCCTCTTCGTTATGCGCCATAGGAGACAGATCTGGACTGCTGCCAAGCCAATCAAGCACATGCACTCTGTAGATGGTGAAAGACCTAAATTCTTTGCAATCTTACGTTGAGCAATGTTCTTTTTGAACTGAATGACAATTCTCTCACAAGGTTTGGCACAAAGCGGTGAGCCACGACCCATCCTTGCTTGCAAAGACTGAGCTTTTGGTGTATGCTCCTTTTATGCCCAATCCTGATACCCTCCACTGTTACCAGTTAACCTGATCCTCCAAAATGGTGTTACTTGAATATTCTATAAACTTTTCAGTCTTATTTTGCCTCTGTCCCAACTTTTTTTTGAACGTGTTGCAGGCATCAAATTCTAAATTTGTTTATATTTACAAAATACAATTAAGTCGGTCAGTGAAAACATTGAATATCTTTTCTTTGTACTTTTGTCAGTTAATTAAAGTTTCAAGAGACTTGACAAATCACAGATTTTTGTTTTTATTGTGTTTTTATTGCATTGGAATTGGGGTTGTATATATAAACCGAGTAAGAGCAGTAGTAGAGCATTTGTGAGTGAATGTGTGTGCACCAGTGTATACCTGCGTTGTCATGTCCGATGCGGATTCTTTTAAGGCTGCCGAGGTCCACTGCCTCTATAGTGAACTCGTCGATCATACCCTTCTCAAACTTGTTCTTATGGTTCTTTGAGGCCTTCAGATTAATTATACCTAATTACACACACATACATAATCTACTCTTAATAATGGCATACTGTTCAATTTCTTTTCAAATTCAACTACTCCACAACATTTGTATGTTTTGTAGTTATTTCATCTTACACATTCATACACACAGTGTTGATGCTTACCTGTGTCATCATTTGTCCCATATAAAACAGTGTAAACATTGGCATCAGTTCCGGCATTCTTTTTGTCTCCTGTCTTTATTCGCATGGTGTATGTGGTTGACATGGCTACCAACACATAGATAGTAGATAAAGCACAGTTACTCTATACATTTACTGTTAGCTATATTGAACTATAACAATACTGACAAACAGTGGCAGGGATAGTAAAAAAAAATATGTTGATATATTTATATATAAATGATATATTTAAGCAGAAATTTCAATTTAATAGACCCTAAAGATACAATCTTAGATAAAACATGGATCTTCCTTGAAAGCTTCAATCACAGTTTATTACTAGCATTCATAAAGCAGCACTGCACAGGTTTATGATTTAAGACAAGTAGTGATAATTTTCTGATAAAGCAGATCAGTTGTTGTGCTTACTTTTGGTTTGTACTGACTTAGTTTCAAACACATGCTGAAAAGTGCTCTGTTAACAAATAAAAGTGAGCCTGAAGCTCTGCTGAAAATCCACCTGCCTTCTGAGTGTTCCTCACACACACACACACACACACTCTGGGTTCTACACACAGCCTTTGGGACGTAGCCAATCCAATCAAATAGAGAAAGTCATGATTTATAAAACTGTCCTGTGATGCTTTATATGTCTTCTTTTTTTTTTTTTTTTTGCTGTGGGCTCTATGGGCTGACCTTTTTGTTCAAGTCCAAGCTGCGCCGGAGATCCTTGGTCAGATTCCTTCGTCATAAATGCCTTATCCACTGGAACTAGCTCACGTGCTAACTGTCCATCATCTTCATCCACTGCTAGCCATCGCTGACAGGGGAAAAAATACCTGAAACACATCCAAAGGTCTGATTACAGTGTTGAGAATTTATGTAGTCAGTTCTAAAATCAGAGTCTGTCTATAGACTGTAGATCAGTGGGTGTGTCTATTAGTGGGACAGATGGGTCTTTAAGGGGCTTCCGGTGATGCCACTGTACATTGCCCATCTGAGGTTTTACTTAGGGATCCAACAATGTGATAAAACATCAATGCTCAGTGCCCAGGGAAACTGACTTTATTGGCAGCCCTGTAGCCTTACACATTGTACAATATAGAACACTATTTTGAGTATATGCAAAATAGTGTATATGAAAAGCTAAAAAACCCAAAGGATTTCCTTTTGGTTGCCAAATTTAAAAGTAGTATTAGGTTTAGGGCATAGCATTATTTAGCTATCATACTAAAAAATAAAGAAGGCAATAGAAGCACCTCCTAAGGATTGTAACTGTGTAGATTGTGTAATTGTGATAGTAAAATTTTTGTGCTAATGTTTTCATGTGCACGTAACTTACGTCGTCTCTTCCTTCATGTCCACGATTTCCACACGGTCCAGGTACCACCCTGCACTGGCCTGTTTGTTATCATGGCGAATCCGCAGCTTCCTCAGCTGCCCCAGTTCGATTGCCATGAGGGTGAACACGTCCACCTAAGAGGAGTCAAAGGTAAAACTGGCAGCATGTGTGTGTTTGTTTCAGGTTTTTGTGATTCCGTTTATAATATAAACGTTTATAAAACATAGGATGGCATATGTGGCTTTTAGTGTGTGTACCAGCCATAGATATACATATTAGACACCCATGAAAGGATTCTATGGGTAATGACATGAGGTTACCTAGATGCCATACTGGTATTGCATCCTTTCTGTGAAAAATAAATGGCTGTCTATAGACATAATCTCAAATGATGCATACAATAACAGAGTCATTGATGTTAATTTGTGCATGTATTGTTTCGCATTCAAGGATCAAAGCTATTTATTTGATGAAGTTTAGCTAAGCAAGTAAAGCCACTCAGTTAAAGTGAAAAAAAAAATGCAAGTGTATAAGAAGCTACAGGTCACAGTGTATTGTTGATCCAGATGATAAGACTTTGGTATTTTATTAAAGTTTTCAAACAAAAGATTGTAGTATATTATTTTTTAAATATCAACCTAAGATAAAAAATGTTGTCACCTGTCCACGCTCAAACTTATTGAAATGGTTGGATTTGCGCAGCTTTCTCTCGCCTGTGTCCCCCATCTCGCCATAGATGTTGATGAAGACGTTTGCATCTGTCCCAGCACCCCACATGGTGCCAGTGAATACATGAACCTCATATGTGTTCTCTGGAAAATACACACACACACACACACACACACACACACACACACACACACACACACACATAAGTATAATACATAAGTATACATACAATGGCCAAAATCTGTTAAACATAATGTGCTGCAGTTCTTGCCAAAATATACTAAAACACAGTACTGAAACTTCTCTCTTGTCTCTCTCTCACTCTCTCTCTCTCTCTCTCTCTCTCTCGCTCTCTCTCTTTCTCGCTCTCTCTCCATACCCTCCAGATCTTCGTAATCCTCAGCCATTAGCTCCACCACAATCTCTCCGTCCTCCTCGTCCCTAGCAAGCCACCGACTACAGGGAAAGTTGAAGGTCTTCACCACCTCTCTTAGCTCTCCTGGATCTTCGTCTTCCTCCTACACAGGGATAGAGAAAGAAAGGAAGCAGAAAGACAGTTTTCTATAGTTTGAAATCTTGTGTGACATTATTTCTCTTTGTAAAATAATTGCTACGGCTCAAACAATTTATGTTCATAAGGAGTCAAAGGTCTTGTCTATCTGTAGCCTTGCTCACCTTTTTCTTCTTTTTCTTTTTCTTGTCTTTCTTCTCCTCTTCTTTCTTCTCAGGTTTTACCATGGCCATGATGAGCCGTTTCACTTCCACATACTCCAGAAACCAGCCAGGAGCCAACCCTGCTCCATTGTGCCCAATACGGATCTTATAAACTCGCCCCACATCCAGAGCCTCGATCTGACATGGCCAGTTGGAGGAAAGAGGTTGCAAAATTGTAATGCCTTTGAAATACACATATCCAAACTTATCAAGATTATTTTAATTGTGTTAGATGTAGTATATATATATATACTACAAAATAAAGGAAATAAGTATTTGACCCCTTCGACTTAGTACTTGGTGGCAAAACCCTTGTTGACAATCACAGAGGTCAGACGTTTCTTGTAGTTGGCCACCAGGTTTGCACACATCTCAGGAGGGATTTTGTCCCACTCCTCTTTACAGATCCTCTCCAAGTCATTAAGGTCATTTTCAATGCCCTGGCTGAGGGAAGGAGGTTTTCACCCAAGATTTGAGGGTATATGGCTCCATCCATTGTCCCTTTGATGCGGTGCAGTTGTCCTGTCCCCTTAGCAGAAAAACACCCCCAAAGCATAATGTTCCCATCTCCATGTTTGACGGTGGGGATGGTGTTATGACTTGGGGTCATAGGCAGCATTCCTCCTCCTCCAAACATGACGAGTTGAGTTGATGCCAAAGAGATCTGACCACACCTGACCACAACACATTCACCCAGTTCTCCTCTGAATCATTCAGGCAAACTTCAGACGGGCCTGTACATGTGCTTTCTTGAGCAGGGGGACCTTGTGGGCGCTGCAGGATTTCAGTCCTTCACGCCGTAGTGTGTTACCAATTGTTTTCTTGGTGACTATGGTCCCAGCTGCCTTGAGATCATTAACAAGATCCTCCCGTGTAGTTCTGGGCTGATTCCTCACTGTTCTCATGATCATTGAAACTCCACGAGGTGAGATCTTGCATGGAGCCCCAGACCGAGGGAGACTGACAGTTTCTTCCATTTGCGAATAATCGCACCAACTGTTGTCACGTTCTCACCAAGCTGCTTGGCGATGGTCTTGTAGCCCATTCCAGCCTTGTGTAGGTCTACAATCTTGTCCCTGACATCCTTGGACAGCTCTTTGGTCTTGGCCATGGTAGAGAGTTTGGAATCTGATTGATTGATTGCTTCTGTGGACAGGTGTCTTTTATACAGGTAACAAACTGAGATTAGGAGCACTCCCTTTAAGAGAGCGATCCTAATCTCAGCTCATTACCTGTGTAAAAGACACCTGGGAGCAAGAAATCTTGCTGATTGATAGGGGATCAAATACTTATTTCCCTCATTAAAATACAAATCAATTTATAACTTTTTTGAAATGCGTTTTTCTGAATTTTTTTTTTGTTATTCTGTCTCTCACTGTTAAAATACACCTACCATTAAAATTATAGACTGATCATTTCTTTGTCAGTGGGCAAACGTGCAAAATCAGCAGGAGATCAAAAGTACTCTGCTCTCTTGGATATCAAACAATTGCAAACTCAACACAGGTTTATCCAAAAAAATCTTTGTTAAATATAGGTGTGCAACAATTACTGGCACCCCTATGAATTCATATGAGAAAATATATTTGAAGTATATTCCCATTGATATTTTACTTTTTTCAGTACACCTGCATGACTAGGAACAAGAAATTGTTCAACCAGGATGTCCTGTTTCACAGGGGTATAAATATGAGGTAACACATAGGCCAAATTTCCTTAGTCATTCATAACAATGAGTAAGACTAAGGAATATAGCTGTGATGTGCGGCAAAAGGTTGTTGAGCTTCACAAAATGGGAAGTGGCTATAAGAAAATAGCACAAGCATTGAAAATGCCCATTTCCACCATCAGGGCAATAATTAAGAAGCTCCAGTCAACTGGAAATGTTATGAATCAACCTGGAATTGGACATGTGTCTATATTGTCTCAACACACTGTGAAGAGGATGGTTTGAGTGGCCAAAACCTCTCCAAGGATCACAGCTGGAGAATTGCAAGAAGTTAGTTGCATTTTGGGGTTAGAAAGTCTCCAAAACTACAATCCGAAGTCACCTACATCACCACAAGTTGTTGAAGGGTTTCATGAAAAAAGCCTCTATTCTCATCCAAAAATGGGATTGGGTTCTATGGTCGGATGAAACCAAAATAGAGCTTTTTGGTAATAAACACCAGAGGTGGTTTTGGTGCACACAGAGAGGTAGCCATATGGAAAAGTACCTCATGCCCACGGTTAAATATGGTGGTGGCTCTTTAATGTTTTGGGGCTGTTTTGCTGCCAGAGGACCTGGACATTTTGTTAGGATACATGGCATCATGGACTCTATCAATATCAACAGATATTAAATGAAAACCTGACTGCCTCTGCTAGAAAGCTTTAAATGGGCCGTGGTTGGATCTTCCAGCAGGACAATGATCCAAAACATACATAATTATCAACACAAAAATGGTTTACTGACCACAAAATCAAGGTCCTGCCCTGGCCATCCCAGTCCCCTGACTTGAAACCCATAGAAAACCTGTGGGGTGAACTGAAGAGGAGAGTCCACCAGCGTAGACCTCGAAATTTGAAGGATCTGTAGAGATTCTGTATGGAGGAATGGTCTCAGATCCCATGCCATGTATTGTCCAACCTCATCAGGCATTATAGGAGAAGACTCAGAGCTGTTATCTTGGCAAAGAGAGTTAGCACAAAGTATTGACTAAAAGGGTGTCAATAATTGCTGCACACCCATATTTAACAAAGTTGGGTTTTTTTTATAAACCTGTGTTTTATTTGCAATTGTTTGATATCCATGAGAGCAGAGTGTTTTTGTGATTTTTTTTTTTAACAAAAGATACAATAAAGACACTTTCTTTATAATAAATAAAGACTTCTTTGCTCATATTTACTAAGGGTGACCAATATTAGTGGAGGGCACTGTATACACGCTGGTTTCTACTGAGGCTGGCTTGACCACAGTCTGAATGCAGGCTGTTTGCTGCACTTGATGTAAGTCACACTCACGTCTAAAATTGATTCAGAAGCACAGTGTGTTGTGCTGGCAGTGGCATAACCAGAAATTAATTTCTGTGAGATGAGGACGTATACAAAATAAAATCACAATTGTTTTCTCATCTGTACAATTAAACTAGTTGCTATTAGTCACTTTGTAAATGCAAATGTAAACTGGTAAATGTGACAAACCTGTGCATTTCAGGTGGAAGTCAGACATCAATAGTAGCATTGATGACACAAATTATTTAATAATTCAAGGCAAAATCTACTGTCAAACAATCTTTCCATATTAATAATGTTGCCATAATATACCTGTATTACAGTTCCACTGAAAAATGATACCTTAAATTATAAATCTTAAACTACGTTTCTTTTGTAATAAACTCCAGCAGGCTACTTCACTGGCTCTCACCTCCATATCTCTGTGTTTATAGTGCAGTTATCTGGTGAGTAGCTTTCAAACATAATGCATCATCCCTACTGGCTAATTCTGTTTCTCATCAAATCAGCTGAGATTACTGCCCTTCAGGGTCCCACAAAAATATTGATGTGGCTGGAGTTTGACACCCCTGCTTTAAAGGGCAAAAGTAAAAGCATGAGTTCTGTTGTTATGTAGGTTAAGCAAAGAAGATGTGGTTTAAAAAAAGTTTGTGTTAACTCAAAAAATAAAGACAGTAGAACCTGAACCTATTCTATTCTGAACCTATTTGGCATCTTGAGGTTTGTACAATACACATTCTCACACACCTTAAAGATCTCGGTGGTCCCTCTCTCAAAGTTGTTCGAGCGGCTCTTGAGCTGAATAACTTCAGTCTTGCCCTCTTCACCATAGATTTGCAGAAACACCTTGGCATCGGTGCCAGCTGCAAAAACTTCCCCCGTCACAACTGTCACCTCATAGTTAATTACTGCAATCACAAAACACATATCAGTTAACAAGTACTCTTATTTGTATAGAACAACTTTGGGCACACTGAAGAGAATCCCAGAAGGTTTCAAAAGTATTTTATCCTCAGGATATGGATTGTAGTATGTGTTATGGCTTTACAGTCTCCCAACTGATCCCTGACATGGAATGATACATTCAGCCCACTGGAGTGTGGTAAATAAAGTGGACACAGAGTTTCTATCACTATAGCATAAAGGTAATCTTGTGACTATTTCTGATATTTGTATCACATTATGTCATTATACCATCATTAATAGTCCCAATAGTTTGTGTGTGTGTGTGTGTGTGTGTGTGTGTGTGTGTGTGTGTGTGTGTGTGTGTGTGTGTGTGTGTGTGTGTGTTCTTGTACATTTTTCAATATCCAGTATTTCGCTTGGGTAGATCTCAACCTCCACTTTGCCATCAGCCTCGTCTTTGCAGAGCCAGCGGTGACTGGGGAACATATACTGAAGTCCATGCACTGGCACCCAGATCAACACACTATCCAGGAACCAACCTGCCTGCAGGCCCTCATTTGTGTGGCCAATCAGGAGTCGATTTATCTGCAGGTCCCGCCCACAGGGAGTCGAGGTCAACACACAAATTCAATTTTTAAAAAAAGTCACAGCACATAGACACAAGAAGAGTGCAATAACTTCACATTTCATTCTCAATCTATATCTATCTACACTGATCCGCCACTTTATTAGGAACACCTGTACAGGTGCTCATTCAAGCAATTATCCATACAGCCAAACATGTGGCAGCAGTGCAATGCATAAAATCATGCAAATTCTGGAGGAAACTGGCTGGTTGGATGTTTTGAGCATCTTGGAGAACTTGCCCCAGCTCTTCAGCATAATGTGGCTCTTACTTGCTTCTGTATCTGCAGGTAAAATCTTACATAGCCTTGATGATATCTTTATCTGAACACTGGACTATTACTGAAATATGTTAAGTTTTTAGTGACATACAACCATTTTTCAGTAACACAAAAATACACACAAATTTGGATAAAATTGTCTTTCAAATGAATAAGAGTAAATACATGTATGCGTTAAGTTCACTGTTACCGGCAGCTGCCAAGTGTTCTCTCCACTGTTTGCATCAGAGTATGCCAACATACACACATACTTTTCTTCAAGAAAAAGAAAGTGTGTGCAAGAGAAGGAAATTAAGAAAGACAAAGATGGTAAGAGAGAAAAATGAAAGAACATTCAGTAAAAAGTGAAATTACCTGTCTGTGAGTTTGAGCTAATCAAATTTATATATTTTATATACCATGTTGATACAAATAAGTTTATAAAGTGAAGCACAAAAAGAGTTATTTATAATTAATAATAAAAGTTAAGATGATAAGATGTGAAAATTCACCTGGCCAAGGTCAAAGGTCTCCACAGTGAAGATGTCAGTCTGGCCGGTCTCAAAATAGTTATTGTGGCTAGTATCTGAGGCAACAAGCAGGATCTTATTGGTGTCGCCTTTCTCGCCGTAGAGTTTAACAAACACTTTTGAGTCTGAGCTCGCACCGCTAATGCTGCCTGTCTTTATTGCGATGTGATAACTCACATCTTTAACACACACACACACACACACACACACACACACACACACACACACACACACACACATTTTAATTGTTGATTTTGCCACTGGGCTAGATGGTAATGATTTAGTGTGTGTGTGTGTGTGTGTGTGTGTGTGTGTGTGTGTGTGTGTGTGTGTGTGTGTGTGTGTGTGTGTGTGTGAACTCACTGAACAAGCGTTGGCCATCCGCACTGGGCACCAACTCCCGTACTATCTGTCCATCGTCTTCACTACGATCTAACCATCTACAGAGAGACAGAGAGTAAGAAAGGCAGGTATAAAGACAGAGAAAGAGAGAAAGAGTGATTGTGTCTAAGAGAAAGTCACTATTTGTGGTTGTATGTGGTATGACTGCTAATGAATGTCTGCATATGCATAAATTACAAAAGTACAGCACACACACACACACACACACACACACACACACACACACACACACACACACACACATATATATATATATATATACACACACACACACACACACACACACACACAGCGGGGGAAAAAAGTATTTGATCCCCTGCTGATTTTGTACGTTTGCCCACTGACAAAGAAATGATCAGTCTATAATTTTAATGTTAGGTGTATTTTAACAGTGAGAGACAGAATAACAACAAAAAAAATCCAGAAAAATGCATTTCAAAAAAGTTATAAATTGATTTGCATTTTAATGAGTGAAATAAGTATTTGATCCCCTATCAATCAACAAGATTTCTGGCTCCCAGGTGTCTTTTACACAGGTAACGAGCTGAGATTAGGACCTCTGTGATTGGCAACAAGGGTTTTGCCACCAAGTACTAAGTCGAAGGGGTCAAATACTTTTTCCCCCCACTGTGTATACATATATATATATGCTTTATTTTTGTTGATGGTATTTTGCCCCATCCATTTTCCTTCTATCCTGACAAGTGTTCCAGTCCCTGCTGCAGAGAAACACCCCCATAACAGGATATTACCACCTCCATGCTTTACTGTAGGAATGGTGTTATTTGGATGGTGAGTTGTATTGGATTTCTGCCAGACATATCATTCGGTGTTATTTAATTTTAAATTAATTAATTAAAATAATTCAATTTTAGTCTCATCTGACCATAACACCTTTTTCCATGTGGCCTCAGAATCTTCAAGGTGCATTTTGCCAAAGCTCAGTCGTGGGTGGCTTTTTTCTTGCAACCCTCCCATACAAGCCACATTTGTGGAGAATTTGTGATATTGTTGTCACATGCACACAATGACCACTCTTTGTCATAAATTCCTGCAACTGCTCCAGAGTTGCTGTAGGCCTCTTGGTAGTCTCTCTGACCAGTTTCCTCCTGGCTCTTTCATCCAGTTTGGAGTGATGTCCTGATCCAGGGAGGGTCTGTGTTGTACCAGATACCTTCTACTTCTTAATAATAGACTTCACTGTGCTTCTAGGCATTGATAAAGCCTTTGAAATTTTTTGTATCCATCTCCTGGCTTGTGCCTGTCCACAACTTTATCCTGGAGATCTTTTGACAGTGCCTTGCCACCCATAGTTGATTGTTTGCTTCAGTTGCACTATAGAATGCTCCAGGAAAGCTCTTTTCATGCTGAGCTAATCAAAATGACCACAGCTGATCACAGTTGGAAGTCAAATGGCTTTGTGTGCCATTGAGAAGGTGATTAGCTACACCTTATTGAGCTTACAATTCATTTTTAGGAGGGGGGTGATCCTTTTTCTAGCTCAGTGATTCTGTTTATTTATTTATTTATTTTTCTGATATGTTGGTGTTATATCTTTCACTTGGATGTTATAAGTTGCACTGAGTAAATACAGCTGGATAAAACTGTGTCTGTCTTCATTTCAGGCTGAAAATCAACAAAATGTCATTATTTTAAAGAGGGGTGATTCTTTTCTATACCCAGTGTATATATATACATTATGATTAGGTTTAGGTGTAGTCTTTAGCATTAGTGTATTAGCATTTAGCATAGGTGTAGCATTAATTAGCTGCATTAATATGTCAATGAAATGTCCTCACAAGGAGGCTGAGATAAGTGTGTGTGTGTGTGTGTGTGTGTGTGAAAGAGAGAGAGAGAGAGACAGAGAGAGTGTGAGTGTTTGTAACTCAGCACTATCCTCTGGTCTAGCTAGTGTTTCCAGCGCATCGTGTTTCCGTCGTTTAGTCTCCATTAGTAACCAGGCACTGTTTCCTCATCTACATAAGGACTTAAACACCACTCTCACACCTATGCACACCCTCTCACTCCCTCACTCTCCATTCACTCTCTCTCTCTCTCTCTCTCTCAGACACACACACACACACACACACACACACACACACACACTTTCCACGCAGACACTCATAGGTTGGTAACTATTTGATTACGAGGCCTACAGCAATGACTCTACAAGACTCTGGAACTGGACTGGACACCATTCTGGACACCATTCTTCCAAAAGAGTTTAGGTTTTGATGATGGTGGTAGACAGCACAGTATAACTGTGACTGACATATAACTATGTCAGTCCAAAATCTCCCATATTTGAGCATGCATAGGTTCAATTTCAGTTCAGTTGGGTTTGAGATTTGGTGACTGTGAAATCCATAACATCATTTTCATACTCATCAAACCATTCATAGCTTTTCATGTGATTGGATGTTTGACCTGCCTGTTACAGGGAAACTCCACATTGGTGGACTCTGGTTGACCCTCTTCTCTGATCAGCACTTTATCCAGGAACCAACCACAACCTCCACCTCGGCCATCATGACCAATCCTCACCCTCCTGAGGGTCCCGAGTGATACAGCCTCTATCACAAACTCATCTGCCTGAGGCAAACAGAGAGAGAAAAAGAGAATTTGAGAGAAAGTGCATTTGGAATGCTTTGGTATTTTGTTTGTAATTGCTATACTTATGTCAGTTGATCTATATTGACAAAGGAAGAGAGAGACAAAAGATAGGTATCACAAATGTGTGGTCATAAGATAAAGTCTGTCCTTTTTGTCCGACTGATCCCCCTTATGTTGGCCAAATCTATGCTTTGCATGTCACTGCTGTTCCCATAATTTTATTTACTGAAAAAGCTTCCAAAACATACCTGACCAAACTGAAACTCTGACAGTGGAATAAAAGTAAATTGCTTGTCTCATAGCTGAAAGTAATATTTGTGTTTGGAAATTGACAGAAGTCATTCAGTGGTTAGCTTAGCTTAGTTAGCTAACTTGCTAGTCACCCTTAGATAGCTAAAATGGGCAAAAATGGGCAATTACAGAACTGGAAAATCTATTTACTTTCTCTCTGACAAAATAATTCTTAAATGAACCTATTTTTAAATAATAGTATTTTCTCTCAAAAACACGTGCTTTCAACATGAAAGAGAATTATGGTGTTAAAACTATGATTAAAAATATAATTAAGTCTCAATCGGGGCCAAGTCTGAAATGTCTGGAAAGGTTGAAAATTTGCCACTAAAAGGATGTTTGAGTGAGGGCAAAGAACCCCAAAATTCACAGTTTCATCTAAACATAATTAGCAGTGTTTTGTGGAAAATGGGCCCAAATTCAAACCTTTTGGCGATTGACAAAAACAGAGGACTGCATACTAAAAGTTACTCACTTTAAAAACACAATAATGTGAATATTTTCACTGCTTAAAATTTGTTGTCACTTAAAAAAAAAAAAAAAAAAAGTACTGAATATGAGAATAACTTACATTGCCCTTCTCAAACTTGTTGACATTGGTTTTGCTCATAAACATGAACCTCTCTCCTGTGTCTCCCAAGTCTCCAACCAAGCTCATGTACACACTTGCGTCTGTCCCACTGCCAGTTACATTCCCTGTGCAGATAGTGACTCGATATTTCACCACTGAAAAACAAAATAATGGTACAATAACACAAGTTGATAGACGAATATGTCAGAAAAGCAAAATAAGAGTATTTTTTTTCTTTTTTCCGATCATCAAATGTGCTCAACAAATAGTGAAGTGAAAATTTAGCCATTAAGCTTATTTAGAATTAACTATTTCTTGTTGGGGGTTTTTTCCCAATCAAATGCCACAGGCAGTTGAAGTTAAAGATTTTCACATACCAAAGGTTTACACATTTAATCTGTATTATTCAAGGAAACATTATTTACAGCCTCATGTAAAGTTGATTTAGCATCTAGTGGCCAGTCAACATTTTCACTAGACAAAATATGATATGTTTTTATCTTATAATTGCCATTACACCGACAGTGTTAAATAATTGTTTGTTAGCTAGGTCCTAAGGTGACTCTGCATTTTCACACCAGCTATATATATATATATATATATATATCTCACCACATTTGGCCAAGCTAAGCTTCTGCGTTGTGAGAGCAGATAACATACATAAAAATCATAATTCTATTTCTATAAAGTATGAGATAAACAAACACCAGTCAAGCTCAGTGAAGAAAATGCACATGTGCAGTGCAGGTGTGCATTACTAGCTTTATATATAATATATATTATACATAACATAGAAATTGTATTAGCTTTTTATAACTGATGAAATTAAAAGAGTTGGTTGTATTTTGTGGTTCTCTTACATGGCAGTGGCTCTAGAACATGGAGTCCTGTAGCTGGCAGTTCTCTGATGATCTCCTGGTCGTCCTCGTTGATGTCCAGCCAGCGATTACAGGCAAAGTTATATTTCTCTCTGGTCATGGTCTTCATTAATGTAACCTGCATGCACAAACACACACTAAGGTCAGCACAGATACAATAAATTCATTCATACGAAACTAATAGGAAACTAATCATTCTCACTCTGCCTAGGTGCCAGCCGGAGAATGGGTGTCTCTTCTCATGCCAAATTCTCAACTTCCTTATCTTCCCAATCTCAGGCATCAAAATCTGCCACAGCCCACCAGGGGAAGACATTGTTAAATAAACACAGGTAAAATTGCACACCGGACCTACAGATGTAATGTAATAATAATAATAGTGGAACAAGTCGTTTTCAGTACCATGAACTTGTCACACTGGCTCTGCTCGAAGCTGTCTGATTTGCTCTCCAGCTTCATCTCGTCGCTCTTGCCCTTTTCCCCATACACTTGTATAAATATCTGTGCATCTGTACCAGCTCCTTTCATATCCGATGTAAAGATCCACAGTGACCATGGGTACTCTACATATCAAAGAGAAAGAGTGTTTTTTCCGTGTGTATTAATGTTAGTCAGTTGATCATCTTAGTCAGTATCAACAATGACATGTCACATTTTTCTTGAAAGTCTTCTATTGAGCCACTAAAGAATAATGACTGAACAAACCATGTTGATGTTCCCTTGTTTGTAATGGATTTAGTGGAACCTTTTTCTATTCATACAGATAAAATCTGAATAGAAATGCTAGAAGCTCAAAACAAAACCTAAATCAAATAAAACTGTTACAGGTGTTTGGGGTGAAAAAACAATGTGATAAATAGTGATGAAAATCATTACATTATCTTATTGCTCCTGAATAATCAAATAAAAGTAGACAGAAGACAAAAATCTGAAGACAGAAATCTGCTTGAAAATATGTATAAAATTTGGAAGCATAGCCAATGACTGTTGGTTCAACTGAAAGTTATTTTTCATCCAACCGCCAACATTAGCATTACAATGGTGTATGTTGGTGCAGTACTTGGGCGAGAGAAGATCATTGAAAAGAAATGGTGGGTGGGTGATTGAAAAGCACATGGCAGACGAACAAATATCTCACTCTTCAGTTTGCGTTTGCGCAATGAGACCATTTCATACAGCTCCCTCTCTACCAAACCATCTCCATCATCTTCATCCAACCAGCGGCGACATGGAAAAACCTGCTCTATCCCTGTATAAGGGCAATACACTGTCACCTGAGAAAAACATAAAAGACAATAGAAATAGAATGGCTAGGCATAATATTAGCTTCTTATCCTGTTTAATGTTCTGTCCCTTTGATCCAGGCAATCTTATTTTATTTCATAGGAAGACAATTGTTAATACTTTTATTTCAATGTATTTAAACAATATGAAAAAAGAGTTTGGAAATATATATTTTTAAATAGCACACTCTATTTAACGTATGCTCACAAAGAACCTCAAAAACATATTTACACAGAGACACACCTTCTCGCAGTACCAGCCGCAGCTGATTCCAGCATTGTCATGGCCAATGGTGACTCTGCTGAGTGGACTGATCAGATCCATAATCTCAACATTAAAGATGTCAATCTGAGCGCGCTCGAATGTTCCACCTTCCAAAAACATCTTCCCGCTGTTTTTGATGCCCTTCTGGCCATACATCACCAGATGGATCTTTGAATTGGTGCCAGCACCCCGAATATCTCCAGTCATCACCTGGACATTATACACCATCGCTACATACAAACAAACACACATATAATGACATTACACAGGGTATTATTGAATGTTCTCTCTCTCTCTCTCTCTCTCTCTCTCTCTCTCTCTCTCTCTCTCTCTCTCTCTCTCTCTCTCTCATTCACATACATACCCATCGGTTGGGTAGCTCCTACTGCCACATCTCTCTGTATTTTTCCATCACCTTCAGCTATGTCAAACCAAGCATCAACAGGAAACTGATACATCTCCTTATTACCCAAATCATCTATGACCACCTGTAACACACACACCCACACACACACACAAAATAAAGGCCATATATAAAGCCCACCTCTGGTAAATGCAAATGGAAGAAAGTTACATTTGTACTGCACACTACTTCAATTATTCTATCATTAATAATTATGCTCAAGTTTATTTGTGAGAAATAATTAAGCAATATCGCACAAGCAAGAGTGCTGTTTTAGTGACTATCAGCATGGCTGTGATTCGACCGTACACATAAAGCTGCAGGTCATCACAACCGTGCTGATATTCAGTACAACAGCATGATTATGAATGATATTGCTTTTATACAATAGTTCTATAAACAGGAAATTCATATAGAGTAACTGACATGTCAGACACAACATGGCCAAATATTTTGTTTATTTTTGCTCCGTCAATGATTTCCCAAAGTAGCCAATGCTGGATGGAGTGTAGCATGTTGCCATGCCAACACACAGACAGATGGCCTATAGTAAGTCTGGTAACTGGTTCAATGTAACAACTATTGCTACAATTGGAACAGAATTATGTAGTGAACACAGACCGGATGAGTGATACTAACAGTGATATATACCAGTGCTGTTACAATAAATGTCAGCACTCTTGGAATACAACTTGTCTAATCAAATGAGTGGATCTGAACTAACTGTTGTATAATTGAAAATAATCTTTGATTTCATCATGTTATGAAGCCAATAGCACCAAAGTGCTTAGCTGCTGCACCATTTTAAAAAATGCTGTAAAGTAAGAATACTTTCAAAAATAGACATGTTAATAGTTTATATTTATCAATTAACAAAATGCAAAGTGAATGAACAGAAGAAAAATCCACATCAAATCAATATTTGGTGTGACCACCCTTTGCCTTCCAAACAGCATCAATTTTTCTAGGTACATTTGCACAAAGTCGGGAATTTTGTAGGCATATAGTCAGGTGTGTGATTAAACAATTATACCAAACAGGTGCTAAACACAATTGAAACACAATCATTAACTGAAACAGAAACAGCTGTGTAGGAGGAATCAAACTGGGTGAGGAACAGCCAAACTCAGCTAACAAGGTGAGGATGCTGAAGACAGTTTACTGTCAAAAGTCATACACCATGGCAAGGCTGAGCACAGCAAGAAGACAGAAGGTAGTTATACTGCATCAGCTAGGTCTCTCCAAGGCAGAAATTTCAAGGCAGACGAGGGTTTCCAGATGTGCTGTCCAAGCTCTTTTGAAAAAGCACAAAGAAACGGGCAACATTGAGCACCGTAGATGCAGTGGACAGCCAAGGAAACTGCAGCAGATAAAAGACACATCAGGCTTACTTCCCTTCCAATCGGAAGATGTCCAGCAGTGCCATCAGTTCAGACCTGGCAGAAACCAGTGGGACCCTGGTACACCCATCTACTGTCTGGAAAAGTCTGGTCAGAAGTGGTCTTCATGGAAGACATGCGGCCAAAAAGCCATACTGCCGACGTGGAAACAAGGCCAAGCGACTCAACTATGCATGAAAACACAGGAACTGGGGTGAAGAAAAATGGCAGCAGGTGCTCTGGACTTGTTGCTTGTGTTGCTTCCTGTCTGCAGTTTGCTAAAGATCATGTGGACAAGCCAGAAAGATATTGGAAAAATAATTTGTGAACAGATAAGCCAAAAATAGAAATTTTTGGTTTAAATGAGAAGTGTTTTGGCCATTCCAAAACACTAACTTTATTCTTCTTTAACCATTCTTTGGTAGAATGACGTGTGCTTTGGGTCATTGTCTTGTTGCATGACCCACTTTAGTATTTTCAATTAGAATTCACTGGTATAATTCAGAATTCATTATTCCATCAATGATGGTAAGCCGTCCAGGCCCAGATGCAGCAAAACAGGCTTACCGTCATTGATGGAATAATGAATTCTGAATTATACCAGTGAATTCTAAAGGAAAATGGCAGGACATCTGTCCAAGAACTGAATCTCAAGAGAAAATGGGTCATGCAGCAAGACAATGACCCAAAAGCAGACAGGTCATTCTACCAAAGAATGGTTAAAGAAGAATAAAGTTAATGTTTTGGAATGGCCAAATCAAAGTCCTAACCTTAATCCAATAGAGATATTGTGGAAGGACCCGAAGCAAGCAGTTCATGTGAGGAAACCCACAAACATCCCAGAGTTGGGATTTTGGTGGTTTTCTTCACATGAAACCCACCAACATCCCAACATTGAAAGCACATCCCAAAGACTTTCAATGTTGTTAAGGTCAGGACTCGGTGGTGGCCAATTCATGTGTGAAAATGATTCCTCATGCTCTCTGAACCACTCTTCCACAATTTGAGCCCGATGAATCTTGGCAGAAAAAAAAAAAAACATTGATGAGATAACCTGGTCATTTAGTACATTCAGGTACATGCCCATCGCTTTGGAATAGGGTAAATCTGGACTCATCAGATCACATGAACTTTTCCATTGCGCCACAGTCCAATGTTTATGCTTCCTAGCAAATCGAAGTCATTTTTGTCTGATTAGGCCACACAGCTGTTTAGTCCTATTTTTGTCTGATTAGGCCACACAGCTGTTTAGTCCCAATCCTGTAAGTTCTTCTTGCATTGTGCAGGTGGAAATGCTCTTGCCTTCACTATTAAACATAGCCATGACGCCACCAAGCCTTTTAAAGATCTCCGATCACGATCATTCAAGATTTTGAACATTCATTTTTCCGACCATGTTTCTTCCTCAACGTTGACAGTTCACCACTCTCCTTCCAGGTTTTAATAATGCATTGAACAGTTCTTAAACCAATTCCAGGGATTTCAGCATTCGCCTTAGTAGTTTTCTTTGCTTGATGCAGGCCAATAATTTGCCCATTCTGAAACACCTTTTCTTCTTTTCCATGACCTTGGGATACCTCTTCTGACATGGTTGTTTAAGAAATGAGAAGCTACACACTGCATCAGTTAGGGTTAAAAGAATTGTTGCCAGTTGAAACCTATTAATATAATATTAATCACTGCAATAATGATCCAATCATAGGCTCTTAAGTATTTGCTTATTTAAATCCAAACAGTGACCTTTTTTTTTTTGGTCAGGCAGTATATATCACAACTATGGTTATTGCAAAAGTAGTTGCTTGAAAAACAGCCTTTTTATTAGTGAAACGATACTTAAGGATTATTTTAGGTAATGCCATGGAGAAAGGCACATTGTTATGGATTTCTGGAATAAGATCCATACATTTAATGGGTGAGATAATCAGAATTGTAAATAAAAAATAAAATGTGTTTTCAAAGCATAACAGAAGAGTAAAATAACAGAAGAGTAGTATTAGTAAAAGAATGATGAAACAAGACACACACCCTAGAGTAAGTAGTGATCAATACGTTCTATTTTCTTTTCCAGTATATGACCTTTAAATGGAAAGGACAAGAGAATACATTACTGTGACGTATGCTTTTCGAATTACTTTTCCATGACCTGTGTAGTCAAATTTTAATAAACTAATTCAGGGGGGAAAATAACCTCTAAATGGAAAGGACATTAGAATACATTGCTGTGCGATATGATATTTAAACCATGTTTCCAAGAGCTGTGTAGTCACATTTTAATCAGCTAATTCAAGGTAATCCAGAACACAATATAATGTGATAGCGATATAAAAGTTGATTGTGTGTGTGTGTGTGTGTGTGTGTGTGTGTGTGTGTGTGTGTGTGTGTGTGTGTGTGTGTGTGTGTGTGTGTGTGTGTGTGTGTGTGTGTGTCTAGGGAGCTTCTGTCTATGACCATATCATGTTATAGTCTCTTGTGTAAACTCTTAAGAAACGAGCTCACTAATCTAATCAAAACTGCATGAATTAAAAATCACTCAGTATGAATTACAGACAGACAAAAGCTCTGGACAAATTAATCATTTATTAAGTATCTGAGTATGTGTATGGGAGTATGATTATGCATCCAGACGTCTGGATTCTCCACTAAGAACTGTTTTTGTTTTATCCGAGAGGAAAAACTATTGAAAATTATATTACAAATAGAGTTATTATTTAATTATAAGTAACAAGCCCCCAAAAAGTCAAAATATTGTGTCATACCATGAATCATTGAATATCCATTAATGATTGACAGGATGTTTAATTTCTGTTTGTATGTTTTTTAAAAAAACAAAAATGAATATGTAGACTTTGATTATATTGACTAGCAGGCTATGCCGTGACATTCATAGAGTCAATTGATCTTAAATGTAATCTGCTATAGATCATGTGTAACAGTTTGTATTACTGACTACTCTGAAAGTGCATATGAACATTATGGTAGAATAGTGTATTCCTAACAATATATAACTTTTAACTTTTTTCAAGAAGGATTTTAAGATCACTTCTTATTTTATAATCAAACAAAAGTAACTTATTATCTGGATAATTAGATATCTGTTAATATCTGGATAAATGAGCAGGAATATCTTAGGAATACTTCAATTTTATACAACTATATAAAGTCATTTATTTGTCTTAGATTTAAGTATATTTTAAATATGTTAATAAGCAAACTATTTTTTAAAAATGTTGTATTATTTTTTGATATTTAATAAACAATGAAAAAATATTATGTTGATATTGAACTCCTGACCTGTGGATTGATGTACACATGTGATAACTGCATTATATGTGTATGTCTATTTGGATCTGCATACAGTATGTAAAATAATTGTGTGTGTATGTGTGTGTGTGTGTGTGTGTGTGAGCGCACGTACCTTATCACAGCCCCAGCCTGCTGAGCCGCCCTTGTTGTTGTGTCCAATGGTGATTTTTGTTAGTCTGCCCAGGTTTGGATTCTCAATGGTGAATTTATCTTCATTTCCCCTCTCAAATGTATCCTTCCCTTCACTCACAAGCTTCCTCTCCCCTACACACGTGTGAAAAGACATCAATCAGAAAAATACTCTGTAACAAAAACTCCGGCACTGCAAAACATGTGCATTATGTCAAATAATTGCACATCAAATGCTATATTATTAACACACACACACACACACACACACACACACACACACACACACACACACACACACACACACACACACACACACACATACCAGTATCTCCATGCTCTCCAAAGATGGTCAGATAAACATCTGCATCCGTTCCGCTACCTTTGATATCCATTGTAAACACGCTGATAATGTACTTGTTCTCTACAAGGCATAAACACAAATGCGCACACACACACACACACACAGACACACACACAAATGATCAATGTTTTATAAAATATTTTATAAAATTAGCCAGTGAACATCTCTACATCTTGATTCCCATAAAATGCATGGATCTAACTTTCATACTTCCATAACAACTACTCATACTACCTCCTCTCTATGGGGTGATGGAGAGCACAAAGCACTTCTGGACGTTTATGTGGGCCTCTGCCAAATGCTGTAAATGGATCTATGTATATTTATGATATCCAAACTTGGGTTATATAGATCGTTATTTGCCAACATTCTAAACTCCACATCTGAAGACTTTTTTCCTCTCTGGTACTCATTAATTGTATAGTACTGCTTTGCCACTTTTTCTTAGTTTCTTTATGCCTTGTTTCTTGTTCTGATGTGGCTATAGGTTCTGCCTTCACTAGTGTCTTTCCTGGTTCTTGATAGGAATTAAATCAAAACAGTTATTGCTAATGAAACTCTTATTTATGACCAGAATGGTACTGTACCACTGACTGTATCTTACGTTTAGGGATGTTCATAGGATTGAGGCTGCCCAGGAGGTATCTCACTGTAAGTCCATCCCCCATATCCCGGGCCAGCCAACGGCTGCAGGCAAAGAAAAGGCGAAGGTGTGGCCTGTTCATGTCCAGCAATGTGACTCTGTCCAGATACCACCTGGCATTCATTCCTGTGTTATCATGCTCGATCCTGAAAGATAGGAAATGCATCGTAGAACACAATGTGCTATACAATGTGTGTGTGTGGTGTGTGTGTGTGTGTGTGTGTGTGTGTGTGTGTGTGTGTGTGTGTACCTGAGTTTTTTTATGG
Organism: Cranoglanis bouderius; assembly: GCA_023630585.1. Classification (NCBI taxonomy): domain Eukaryota; kingdom Metazoa; phylum Chordata; class Actinopteri; order Siluriformes; family Cranoglanididae; genus Cranoglanis; species Cranoglanis bouderius. Next base: position 694,931 of record CM042541.1, read on the forward strand.
GCCCGACATTGTGTGTTTTAATTCGGAACACGTCAGTTTTATTCTTTTCGAATGCCACACGGCTCCTATGGTGCAAATTGAGGAATTAATTAGACAGAATAAAAAAAAGAGAGAGAGACCACTTTGAATTTGGTTCTTGCAAAAACCATGTCTTATTAACAATAAATTTTCTGAATTAAAAATCATGCCCTCCTGTTTGCATAATTATAAATGGTGTCTTCAAACTCTGACCAAATTAAAGGAATTTTGCAGTGCCTTTCAACCTAATCTTTATTTACCACATCTGTAGGAAAACTTATAATAGAGATCTAAAGGCAGTTGTTGAAAATGACTATGTAACACAAATTTTAAAACTAAAATTAAAACTACAACTATACAATAAAGCCATTACTAGGAGAGGAGAAAATGTTCAATGAATTAATTAATTAATTAATTAATTAATTAATCTGTCATGATGAGACATACAGTTGCAATCAAAATTATTCAACCCCCATTGCAAATCAGGTTTATTGTCAAAATTTACAGACTTTCAGCTGTCAAACAAACAAACAAATTTCAACAAATCAAACAAAAGTACTTGAAATAGTTCAACACAATGAATGCTTCAAGTGGTTTCCCCAAATTCAACTGAAAATGCCACTTATAACGACTTCTCCAGTTTCAAAATTATTCAACCCCCTGAATAGAATCCCTCACAACAGCACAAATATGCAAAACAGGTGTTGTCTGAAGCACACTTGATGCAACTAATCAAGGGCTTGACACGTGAAATACCTGAACTGGCTAGGGGCAGAAAATACATGAAATACCTGGACGAGGCAGAAAAAGGAAGCCATCAACAGCTGCAACCAGATTTCTGAGAAGGCAGGTTGTGAAAAACCCTCGAGTAACTGCAAAAGACCTGCAGCAAGATTTGGTAGCAACAGGCACTGAGGTTTCAGTGAGCACAGTATGGCGCATACTAAACGCAGAATGTTTCCATGCCAGAACTCCAAGACGTACACCACTACTGACCCAAAAGCACAACAAAATTCATCTCAAGATCATATAAATAAGCCACAGAAGTTTTGGGATTCTGTTCTGTGGAGCAATGAAACAAAACTGGACCTTTTCGGCACGATAGATCTGCGATATGTCTAGAGAAAGAAGAATGAAGAAAGAACACTCTGTCCACAGTCAAGCATGGTGGTGGCTCGGTGATGCTCTGGGGCTGCTTTGCATCCTCTGGCACTGGAAACCTGCAGCATGTGCAAGGCAAGATGGATTCATTGAAGTATTAAGAAATCCTAGAAGAAAACTTCATGCCGTCTGTGAGGAAGCTGAAGCTTGGGCAACAGTGGACCTTCCCAAAGGACAATGATCCCAAGCATACCTCAAATTTCACCAAGGCTTGGTTGCAGAAGAGGTCCTGGAAGATTCTACGGGGCCATCACAGTCACCTGACTTGAACCCCATATCAATTGCTTTTGTTTGATTTGTTCATTGCAAACAGCTGAAAGTCTGTACATTTTGACAATAAACCTGATTTGCAATGGGGGATGAATCATTTTGATTGCAACTGTATGAGAGAGCGTCTTACCAAAGCTAACAAGTTCTTAAGACCGTTTATGCAAGCAAGACCGAAGCAATACGGTTAAAGGTAAAGGCTTTATGTGTTGGTATTGCATAATCTAAAATTTATTCTCCTGAAAAAGCTCATGAAGGTTGTGTTTCAAAACATTTATGTTTTGAGTAAACAGGTTATTTTCTGTGCTATTCTCGGTAGAGGGAAATATGTTAAATATTTGTCTGTAGTCATCACCTATACACTACAGATGCAGGATATTAGGTTGAAAAACATTTTAGTCAAGTCACACACATAGCAACACCCAAAAAAATTATAGGTTAAATTGCTCACAGCTCTCCCCACGCACACATAATAAAATCCATATTCATTATAACAATCATACTCAACATTCAACACGGGCAAACCTTATTAGCAAACTTTGGAAATGATGCAATTTAGGCAGTTGAAGAAGTTCTGCTAAATTTCATCTTAATTCCAAAATGTTGCATTCTGACCATCAGATTCAGGTAAATCAAAGTCCAGAAAAAAAGCCAAGCTGATATACACCATCATTTTCCCAACAGTCTGATTAGTCTAAAGTATTTTTATCATTTATCATTTAGTCATTATGCAACATAAGTGAAATTGTCATCTGAGCAAGGAAACACTCTCAGATTAATCAATATTTGCTTAATTTCTTGACTTATTGATTAATGCATGGAGTGATAAAAAAGAAAAAAAAGAGTTTCAAGAGTCTGGTTATAGCATGCACATAAATTCTACACACACACAAAAAAAGTGCATGTAGAAAATTTATCACACATGCAGACTTAGCTTTTAATTTTTTGAGACTGGAAGTAGATTCATATAACCATCCTATCCCATTGGCTGTGAATAAGATTAGGATGTCATTTGATCTACTTCTCCTTCTTATTATTGATGAGTATACATTGTAATGCTGTATAGAAGAGAGTCAATTTGCTAGTTTACTATGACAGAATGGTTAAGTTGGTTTTAATATTGTTTGTGATGCTTTTTGTAATTTGTGTGCAAGAGTATGTGGTGTGCCTGTTTGTGTGTGTATGAATGGGATGGGAGGTCATGATAAAAGCACTCAGAATGCTCTATATACAAATACATCATCAAAGAATAATGCACTGCCACACAAGTTATTGAGTGGCCTTTTAAATAAGGTAATACCTCCTTTCAGTGCTGAGAAAACAGAAATACAGGCAGAATTAACATAATACACAATTACAGAATACACAATTAATCATCACTCCATTGTTCATCTTTACATTCCATTGCATTACCTACTATGTCTAAACATGTCTAATTTTATTCAATTTAATTCTATGTGAATTTATAAATTTCCCTAGACTAGAAACATGGGTCTTTCCAGTCCATCCCTTGGTGACACCTAAAACACCAAAGTAATGATTACCTGTGTACAAAAAAATGTACACTGGTTTGGGTTTCACATTTATATCTATCTTTTTAACATACGTTTTTAATGAAATTGACAGTAAAATGGCCCAAACCAACCATTAAACTCCATTCATTTAGATAGCATTCACCTGTTTTTAACCTTGTAATTTCAATGGACTGCATCCTATTTCACAGAGAATTTTAGAATAGAAAATAAAAACTTTTCTTGAACTGACTGGATGGAAATCTTCAGATGCTTGTCTGAGTTTCTGCATGTTAAAATCAGGGTTACTCTGGCTTATTTTCTATTAAAATAGAATAGAATAGAATCATATAAAATATCTTAAAACATAACAGTTAATTCATGGATGATCTCCTCCAAATCTTCAAAAGGTTGGTGAACTCACTTGCTGGCAAGGAGAACCTTTGGTGTAACACCATATTCTCCGTACAAGGTGACAAAAACATTAGCATCGGTGCCTGCTGCTTTCACATCACCTGTAACTGTCACCACCTCATACACTATAAAAGAGAAAACCATAAAGAGAGAAAGTCAATTTAGTTGACTCAACTAAATACTGAATGTTTCTCCAACACCAAATAATAATGAACACTGTCAGCTCTTCATTTTTCCCTATCTGACCTGCTTTAACTACCCGTGATCAGAAGGTCGTGAGTTCAAACCCTAGCACTGCCAAGCTGCCACTGTGGGCCCTTGAGCAAGGCTCTTAACCCTCAACTGCTCAGGTGTATAAATGACATAAATGTAAGTCGCTCTAGATAAGGGCGTCTGCCAAATGCCATAAATGTAAATGTAATAAATGTACCCGGTTTTACTATTGTGTCTCTGCCCCAATAAGAAGTGCTGATAACTGATAACCACCTTTCTACTAGAAGTCGCACAGCACTGACATCTTTGACTGGTATTATTTAAATAACACTTTAAATACTTTATCTAACCATTTCTGATCAGTGTCTGATATTAAAACATGACATTATATTGTTTTTCTTTTTAATAATTACTCAGCAATTTCAGCATTTACAGTTCTAGAAATTCCACATATACAGCTAAATCCATGTCAACATAAACTGTCCATTCAAGTTCTTTCAGGCAGATTCTGCACAGAAGGTGCTATGTAGATTTCAGCATCACATTGAAAAGTGATGTTGAAATACAGTTACCCTGAACAGTGTTTGCACTGCTGGATGTAATTCAGAATGGAGCAAGAACACAATCCCTCTATCCCTTCAGTGTTAATCTGTAAGGGCAAAATAGGTGAAAGTAAAAGGCCATAACTTAACTGAGGCAGCCAGGCAAAAGAAAGATTCAGTCACCTTCGTGTAATGGCTCTCCCTCTTGGACAACCCTAAGGGTTGTGGCTTTGCCAAGTAAAAGTTTTTAGAATCAGGTCTTTGAGGCCTAAAACCAAAACCAGTTTTATACAGACAAGGAGTTGATCACAGACTAGAAATCTTACTCATAAATATTGCCATAAAAACTGCCTGAAGCAACCAGATCTGATGAACCATTTAAACAATCTCTTTTACCACTGTTTTTCATAGGTGGTTAGTATAAATTCAAAACAAATTTGCAATCATAGAAGCTTGTGTAAACTCTTTGCACCATTTAACTCTCTGTGATGATAATGATTACTGTAAGTTTTTTTTTTTTTTTAACATAAAGCAATAGTGATTTATTAACAATAGAGACTAGTATTATTCTGTGAAAACCAGTTTGAGTCATGCAGACTTTATGTCTAGTCCATATAACATCAATTACTTGACAAAGACTTCTCTACAATCTCACCCAGAAAAGCCACACATTATTCATCTTATTATTTGTTCTTCAGGGGATCATGTCCACTCCCAATATTCTCACAAGATCACATTTCACCCCAGAATATTCTCCAGTTCTACAGTTGGAGGAGCTGTTAAATGGACAGAAATAACCAGAAGTGTGGGGAAATGTAAAAGAAAAAAATTGAAAGAATTATTGATCTGAGAGTTGAATAGGACATCTGTTTGAGTCTGAGGGTCTGAGTTTCATTCTGGTCTTGTCCAATCTAAGATCAACTAGTGGACTTGTTGGTTCAGTTAGAACATTTCTTTGGTCAGCAATAAACAGCAGTTTGTTAAATCTGACTCTTGAATTGAGGTGAGATAGACTCCCTAGAAATGAAGGTCACTATAAATGACCAACCAGCTTGTATTTGAAACATTCCAAATGGCAAATTAAATGGTTTCATAACCAAGGCTCTGTGTTTTTTTTTATTGGTGATACTGTCTCCTGGAAGTTGTCCTTAATTGCTATGCCTGACCAATTTCCTCCTAGAAATGTATGAACATAAGGAGGCTGCATGAAAAGGCCAATTAGGGTATTGTGTTTCAGCCCATAGAGAGGTGGCAGGCTGTTCAAATCCAATACGGGCCACTTGCCAGCTTATCCCTGTGCCACCATGCCTCTGCCATGACTGGCAAATAAGGAAATATAAGAGTTTGCCAATCAGAGAAAGCTCCTGGGCACTAGCTAGCAGAGGTGGTTTATGGATAACATTTGTGGACGCCTGACCATCACACCTTCCCAAAACTATTGACACAAAGTTGGAAGCACACAATTGTATAGAATGTCTCTGTATGCTGTAGCATTACAATTTCCCTCCACTGGAACTAAAAGGCCCAAACATGTTCCAGCATGACAATGCCTGTTCCAGCATGACTTTTGTGCCAAAAGTGAGGTGCATGAAGACATAGTTTGCCAAGGTTGGTGTGGAGGAACTCAAGTGACCTGCACAGAGCCCTGACATCAACCACACTGAACACCTTTGGGTTGAATTGGAATTTATCATTCCACATCAGTGCCTGACCTAATTAATGCTCTTGTAGCTGAATGAGCACATCCCAAAAGCCATGCTCCAAAATCTAGTGGAAAGCATTCCCAGAAGCATGGAGGTCATTATAACAGCAAACAGTGGACTAAATTTGGAATGGATTGTTCAACAAGCACATATGGGTGTGATGCTCAGGTGTATACAATATAGTATATAAAAGCTCATTACAAGTCATCTTATCTGAAGTTTCTTCTCTTTATTATCTTAATAATGGTGCAGCAATAAAATTAGATGCTAATCAAAGATGGCTTATGGGATCCATGATTCAGGATAGCCCTCTAGTTGCTAGCCTGTGAAAATGAGCTTGAGAAAATGACAGCCAATCAGACAGGGGTCTTCCAGGAAAATGAAGGTTTCAGAAGTCTACAGAAACTGAGATACACTTGGAAATATGACACTAAAACTAAAATATGAATACTTTGTGAAATTCCATTATAAATTTCCCTTTCCTTTGTGTTTGCTTTATATACATTCAGATGAATTATACCAGAAAAATGTCCCAGGTGATACTATATGGAATAGTGTGTATTTATAGCATTCCTGTATGTTTGCAAACAAGAAAGATAAAGAAAGAAAAAAATGTGTACCTTTTTTCTTATAGTATTCATCTTCATACCCATCTGAGTCCTCAGTGTGATAATTCATAATCTCCTGCTGGTAGAGCTCAGAGTAATCTAGCTGCTTGTTCTTTTTCTTCCCTTTCTTCCCTTTCTTTTCATCATCACTCTCTGAACCCTTCTTCTTCTTTTTATCCTTTTTCTTCTTGTTTTTGTTCTCCTCTTCCTCTTCTGTCTCTTCCTCCTGGACCTCCTCATCCTCCTCAGCCTCTTCAACAGACTTCTTCTTCTTTTTTCCGTCTTTACTCTTCTTTTCCATGTCGTCCTCTTCTTCTCCTTCTTCAGCTCCTGCTACCACCTCACTTTCTGCCTCTTTCTTCTTATTTTTCTTTTTCTTTTTCTCTTTCTCTTTTTTCACCTCCTCACCATCTTCCACTGCTGGAGGTTTCTCTTTTTTCTGTTTTTCCTTTTTGACTGGCTCATTGTTGTTCTGCTCATCACCATCCTCTTCTCCATCTATTGTCTCAGCATCCTCCTTCACGTCTTCCTCTCCTTTCTTTTTCTTTTTCTTCTTTACCTTCTCATCTGTCCCTCCCTTCTTTTTCCCTTCTTTTTTCACTTTCTCACTCTTCTCCTCTCCATTGTCTGCTGTGCTCTTGGGTCTTTTTCTTCTCTTCTCACTGTCTGGTGCATCTGGGCTGGCAGAGGTCCCACTCTTTCCTTTCACCTTTGGCTCCTTCTCCTCTGTTCTGTCATCCCTTTCTTCAGTTTCGAGGCTTTTTTTCACTCTTGCCGGCATCTTTTATTCATCTAGCAGCATGAAGAGTGTTTCCTCGTCTGTTTCAGTGGTGTTGGGTGACGCCGCCTGACCCCAGGTGCAAAGGTGCAGCTGGAACTTGGCCTCAGTGTGGAGCTTGGTACAGGTCTTGCAGTGTAGTGTGGAGCTCCTGAATAATTACTGGATGAGGAATGGGTCACATGACCTTGTAGCCATCAAATGATTTGCTATACCTTCAAAACACTCTTCTTATTCTTACTCTTCATATTTATATGCATACATTATGCATACACTATTCTGTTTAGTCTTCATGGAGGACAAACAGATTTTTCCTCTTCTCCAAATCTCATACACACAGTTTCAGTCTGTATTTTCATTATATGTATATATGAAATGAATTAAAGTAGATATTAAACCTGCCTTTATAGGGCTGATATAGAGAGCAAGAATTATTTTTTTTTTTGAATATCATGTGTGTCTGATTTTCTGCATTCTGTGTTTATGCTACTCATCCTGTTCATAATGGCAGCCAAAAGCACCTGATATATCCACATAAATGTGTTACAACTTGGGGGTGAGCTAGTGAAAATTGAGAGGCACAAAGAGAGAGAGAGAGAGAGAGAGAGAGAGAGAGAGTGTGTAAGGGGAGGAGAGGGGATGGGCTTCAGAACTTTCATTATTCATTAGGCACAGATAGCTTTACTCAAGCACACACACACACACACACACACACACACACACACACACACACACACACATTGCTAAGAATACATACTTCCAATCCTATCAAAGCAATTAAATTAATGTAAATAGATAAATCAACATGATTACATTATGATGGTAAAACTGTTTAACGGAGACCCCTCACCATTAATACACAGGACCCAGTGATAGTTGTTTAAGTCCCTGTTTATGTTTCCTGTTTCCATACATCCTTACAACATCTTATATCTTTCCATTCTTATCATCTGTAATTTAATATTGAGCTGCTTCATGTTTAAGAGTAGCCCAAAATAAACACATAAGTGTGGCCAGCGTTTTATTTATTTATTTATTTTATTATTTCCAACAACTTTGTGAGTTATAAGTCAGAATTGGAGAAGGGTCTGGCTACAGACTTGCAACTTGCACTCTCCGACTTGCACTCACTCACCTGCATTTCCTCTGCAAATGATGTCACTTTGCAGTCGCCACCTGCAGTCTCCACTGTCTGCGACGTCACTTACAATCTACGCAGAGAAACATTTCCAGCTGCCTGTTTGCGTTTTCTACACGTTTTCTCCAAACACTGAGACCGAAATGTATTTTTAAAAGATTTTTGCTGCTGCTTTTTATGTTTATTGCAGGATTATAATAAATTGTATACTTAAGCATTCAAGTTGGCTACCACTAGTTATTTATAATAGCAAAGGTAATAATATATACAGCACTGTGCAAAAGTTTTAGGCACCCTATTTGGTTTAGTACAAACTTTGTTATAGATTTCTACATTATCAAGTCAGTACAAAAAAGATTTTAGATTCCCAAACATTAGTTTTCTAGCACAAAATTAAATGTTACAGAAAAAATGTTACATAATGTTTGTATGTCATTAAAGAAAGCAGCATATTATGTAAGAATATTATTATTATTGCTGCAAAAATAAGAAGCGAGTGCGAAAGTCAAAGTGTCCAGAAGAACTGTGTCTGGTTCTGCAAGATGCTCAATAAAACTTACCAGATCATTTCCTTATAAAACTGCACACACTGTACCGGAAACTACTATTTTTATTTTATTTATTTATTTTTTCACACCAAATACTGATTTTTTTCATTTACTACTGTTTACTGCTCTTTATGGTATATATTTTTTTAAATGTAGGAACATTTAATTTAATTATTTTGAAGGCATCTTTGCACTACAGCATTTCTTAGCATGTGCCTAAAACTTCTGCACAGTACTGTATACCAAGGAGTGCTGAAAAAAATGGAATATGTGGTCGATTAGATTTAATATTATGTATGGTTTACATAAAAATATTACGTTTCTCATCAAAAGGTTTATTTTATGCTAAACTATGCTAAACTTAATTTAAACAACTTTCTAATTAATTAGACTGATTGTGTAAAGTGAGTGTGATCAATTCACATAGTATTAACATAAATTAATTACATTATGAAATCCTGTGGGGATGTTGGCACTGACAGGTATTATAACTATAGTATTTAAATTAACATGATTAAGACATGTGTGGTAAAATAGTGCAGTGGTAATGTGGCAGCTACAGCATGCCATCATCCTTGGTTTGATCCTTAGTTCAGGTGAGAGCACAGAGTTCAGGCAATTGAAAGTACATGATCAAATCATGCTGGATGTACAAAAACAAATTATGTATCTCACTTCAATCATGTGGAATCGATGTACCCATTTGAATTAAGTAAATTCAACAAGCTTTTTTCCCCCAGTGAGATTACTACATGTAAAGAAAGACAACACATTTATAATTTAAAACAATATATATATATATTTTTTTTTTAAAGAACTTGGACACTCACATTAACAGAAAACATACTGACCATTCTAAAGATATTACAATGCAGTCACATCTTTCCAGTGTGTGCATTGACTCATCAAATGGAGTGTCAGCAGTTCAGAGAAGTGGCCATGTTTTTTCTTAGCACAGTGATTCAACAGTGTGGACATTAAATCACTCTTTGGCTTTTTGAAGATGTAAATGAGGACTGTAAACCTGTGGTTATAGAGGGAAAAGGAGCCAGTGCAGGTGTGGTTATAGAGGGCAGAGGAGCCAGTGCAGCTGTGGTTGTAGAGGGCAGAGGAGCCAATGTAGGTGTGGTTATAGAGGGCAGAGGAGCCAGTGCAGGTGTGGTTATAGAGGGCAGAGGTGCCCAGTGCAGGTGGGGTTATAGAGGGCAGAGGAGCCAGTGCAGGTGTGGTTATAGAGGGCAGAGGAGCCAGTGCAGCTGTGGTTGTAGAGGGCAGAGGAGCCAATGTAGGTGTGGTTATAGAGGGCAGAGGAGCCAGTGCAGGTGTGGTTATAGAGGGCAGAGGTGCCCAGTGCAGGTGGGGTTATAGAGGGCAGAGGAGCCAGTGCAGGTGTGGTTATAGAGGAGCCAGTGCAGCTGTGGTTATAGAAGGCAGAAGAGCCGAGTGCAGGTGTGGTTATCACTAAAATAATATTGACTGGTGCATCTGTAAGAACGGAAAAAAGCTACGTTCAAATCCCTCTGCAATCTAAATGGATGTGTACACTATGTTGTAGCTTTTCGTGTTTGTTTGATTGATTTTTGATATCAGAATCATGTCTATCACACGTCTATCCTGCAAACAAGCAGCACAATGTTGAGTTTATATTCCATTATGATTTTGATTCGACATTAAGCCAACACCACCACTATACCAGCTTCACTGACAATCTGTTCAATGCGAGAAAGTACAGAAGGGGGGTTGGGGGGGGGGGGTGGTTATGGGTTATGGTTTAACTATTATTAAATAATTTTGCTTATCTATTTCATGTATAGCAACAAAAAGATATTATGGTTGACTAGTCAGCTAATACCACAACCATGTTTAATTAGAGCCGCTGCCAAACTAAAACAAATGGACATAAATTTACTTTGTATTATTGTATTTTATAAATTAAAATTCTAAACACAAAGTGTAATTATATACTGACAAAGAAATCATACATACAGCAATGAGTCTTGCACGCTGTTGGAAGTCAAAATAATGAATATAACAGACGGCGGAGACTGCAAGGGGCAATTACAAGTGACGTCACTAGCAGAGGAAATGCAGGTGAGTGAGCGTGCAAGTCGGAGAGTGCAAGTGCAAGTCTGCAGCCAGACCCTGTTGCAGAATTGTGAAGTGTCCAACCAGCTGTACAAACCTATGGAATGTTCTACAAGAGACATGCCAGAGCACCTCTGAGAAATGCCTTTAAATAAAATGGTTTGCTTACCTAAACATTGGCATCATATCTTCTGGTAATAATATGTTTCATGTAACATTACATGTACATGTACCTGTGGTTTTACACCATGGATAAATATGAAGGATGATTAGAAATACCTGGATACCTCCTTGTGCATGTGCACATACATGACGAGACCTCATAGAAAATCACATATGATTTTTTGCAATAAATACCACCATCATACAACCATCTTCCCAGGTGGTTATCCAGTGTTCATGGAACCACAGATACATATGTAACTAGCATTCTATTTCACCCCTCCTAACCTCCAGGAGTGATGAGAAGCACCTGAAAGATGCCAATGATTTGATGAGGGACCCATCTTAGGACTACCCTGAGATGATAGCCATACTCACACCATTGGGAGCCATGATGTTAACATGAACATGAAGAAGGTCTATGGTGTCAAAACTGGAGTGCCACACCTCTAAATCATGAGGACAAGACACTTCTTTGTAGAGTGGAATGTTAAAGTAGAGACTGGACACCCAGGCTGTCTGCAGACCAAGGTGATGATGTCCATCACCTAGTGGGCCTGCCTCTGTTTAGACAAGGGAGCCTCCATGTCTTTTTATCACAGCAAATGAACAGTGGGTCTGAGGCTCGGATGAATGCCACATGATCTAAAAAATATCATAGAGCACAAACCTTTCCTCTAGGTTAACCTGTTCACTCCGTCCTCATGGTGTTTACTTATCTTGCACGTGGACTACAGAAAGTTCTTATCTTTCATCTGGACATTCATCATCCTCATAACTTGTGGCCCCTCTTTTGATTTACTCCATTGACAGTTTGTATAATGCACATTATCGATTAGTTTCAAGTTCCAGCCAGGTAAATTTGGTTCCAACCATTAGTGAGAGCATTACTGGAAACCAAAGTCTTGCCGATCATCCTGGGGCCACAAGCAGGATTCTATGACCTAGTAGCTGAATTCTGTACAGGGTGGGGAAAATTTGTTGTAGAGGAGAAAAGGAATGTAATATTTGGTGTGGCCAGCTGTGGTGCAGAGTATCCTGTTCCAGAAAGCTGTCTGGCTCTGCCAGGGAGAACCACAGTTAGCAATAAGTTTTAGCATTGGCAAAGACTCCCCAGATGTGTGTGTTCCACTTTTGGGTGCAGATGCCAGTCTCCTGGATGTACTAACCCCATTTAAAGATTGGGATTTTTTCTAAAATGCAATAAAAACAAAAATCTGTGATTCAAGTCCCTTGAAACTTTAATTAACTGATAAAAGTACAAAGAAAAGATATTCAATGTTTTCACTGACCAACTTAATTGTATTTTGTAAATATAAACAGAATTTGATGCCTTTAACACACTCAAAAAAAAGGTTGGGACAGAGGCAAAATAAGACTGAAAAGTTTTATAGAATATTCAATTAATACCATTTTGGAGGATCAGGTTAATTGGTAACAGGGGAGGGTATCAGGTATGGGCATAAAAGGAGCATCCACCAAAAGCTCAGTCTTTGCAAGCAATGATAGGTCATGGCTCACCACTTTGTGCCAAACTTCATGAGAGAATTGTCAGTCAATTAAAAAAGAACATTGCTCAACGCAAGATTGCAAAGAATTTAGGTCTTTCACAGTGCATAATATTGTGAAAAGATCTGGAGAAATCTCATTGCATAAAGGGCAAGGCCGGAAACCACTGTTGAATGTGCGTGACCTTCGAGCCCTCAGGCGGCATTGCCTGAGAAATCGTCATGCTACTGTGATAAATATAACCACATGGGCTCGGGAGTACTTCGGAAAACCATTGTCACTTAAAACAGCCCACCGCTGCATCCAGAAATGCAACCCGAAACCCTATTACGCAAGGAGGAAGCCACACATGAACTCTATGCAGAAACGCCGCTGAGTTCTCTGTGCCTGAGCTCATCTCAGATGGACTGAAAGGCAGTGGAAACATGTGCTGTGGTCAGATGAGTCCACGTTTCAGCTTGTTTTCGGGAAAAACGGAAGTCGAGTTCTCCGTGCCAAAAATGAAGAAGAACAACCAGACTGTTATAAGCGAAAGGTGCAAAAGCCAGCATCTGTGATGGTATGGAGGTGCATCAGTGCCCACAGCATGGGTGACTTGCATATGTGTGAAGGTACCATTGACATATATTGGCATATATTGGGATTTTAGAGAGACATATGCTGCCATCAAGGCAACATCTTTTCCCTGGACACAGAGTGCGTGTGCTTGACTGGCCTGCCAGCAGTCCAGATCTGCCTTCTATGGCGCATCATGAAGAGGAGAATCAGACAATGGCAACCAAGGACTGTTAAGCAGCTGAAGTCTTGTATCAAGCATGAATGGGCAAAAATTCCACTTGGAAAACTGCAACAATTAGTATCATCAGTTCCCAAACCATTAAAAAGTGTAATTAAAAGGAAGGGTGATGTAACACAGCGGTAAACATGCCTTTGTCCCAACTTTTTTTTGAGTGTGTTGAAGGCATTAAATTCTAAATTTGTTTATATTTACAAAATACAATTAAGTTGATCAGTGAAAACATTGAATATCTTTTTTCGTACTTTTCGAGTTTACAACTAGAATGGTCTCAGCTTCTGAATGCTTGAATTATGTCTGCCAGTCTAGAGGTCTCTTGTTGTGCTCATGCCAGATAAAGCTCGCCCACGGTCGCAGCACTCCTCTCTGGTTTGCATGTAAAACAAGCTTGCTCTTCTTACTAAGGCATCCACTGAATGGTCTCTTGAAAATGCTCAGTTTACACTCTATTTTATGACATAAAATTAGCTAGGCTTTTAGCAGCACCAGCTATAATTAGTTAGCTATATCAGGAACCAGGGGACCAGACTGTTACAGCACCAGAAGTAAGCTGGACACAGTTGCGGTCAAAAACTTCGTCAGTTTATTCAGCACACATGTGAAAAGGACACAGGGCAAACAACAGGTTTATAGAAGGCTTCGAGTCTTCGCAGGATAACGTGATCAAGATAAAACACACTCTCAAAAGTGTTAGCGCTAGCAGTAAAAAAAAAGGACACACACTTTACTACGGCAAAATCAAACGGAGAAAACAGCATCCAACAGAGAACCCATACAACAAAATAGCGGTGACTAAATAAAGTGTGCTAGCTATTTGCGCTAACAGAAAATCAAACACTTGTGCAAGCAAACCTATCACAGAGATGTGTAAAATAGAAAGAGGGCTTGAGATGAAGTCGGAGTCCAAGGTACTTAGCTTAGTTTCAAATGCCGTGAGAATCAGTCCAGAATGAAGTAGCTCAGTCGATTTGGAAGAAACAAACGATACTTCGCGTTAGCCCTGTAACACAAAAGTCCTTAAATAACGTGTTAGTGAAAATAGAAGACAGGTGCGCGGGATTAGAACGAGGGTGATTGTGACCGAGGTAGTGTGTGGGTGTTGTAGTCCCTGGCGGCCATGTTTGTAGGCCGCCGAGCTTGCTGGGAAGTGTAGTGTGGAGTGTGTGGATAAGAGTTCTGGGGATTGAAGTCGCGCTTCTTGCGCGACCTAACAGAGCCCCCCCCCAAAGGGCTCACTCCGGGAGCCTCTCCCTGCCTGGGACGACCTCTGGGTCTAGGTTTTGGGTATTCTGGATGGATGCGGTGAAATTCGTCCACCATTTCAGGGTCCAGCATGTCCTTGGCCGCCACCCAGCTCTGTTCCTCGGGCCCGTACCCCTCCCAGTCAATGAGGTACTGAAGTTTACCTTGACGTCGCCGGGATTTTAGAATCTGATGAATTTGATAGGCCGGTTGTCCGTCAACTTCCTGTGGGGGAGGTGGATTGGACGGGTTTTGAGAGGTGAGGATGCCTGTGTGGAAGGGTTTCAGGAGAGAAACGTGAAACGAGGGGGAAATGCGCCAGTGTTTGGGGATGGCTAGTCTGTAGGTTACCTCATTGATGGGCCTGATGACTTTGAAGGGGCCGAGATAACGAGGACAGAGCTTCTGGCAGGGATGTTTGAGGTGCAAGTTTTGGGTGGAGAGCCATACCCGTTCACCGGGTTGGTAGCGTGGTGTTACCTGTCGGTGGCGATCCGCTTGGGCCTTTGATTTTGAGGCTGCTTGTTTTAGTCTCCTATGGGTGCTTGCCCAGACCTGTTCACTGCGGTCAAACCATTCGTTTACGGCTGGTGCGTCCGTGGCCGTGGCGTCCCACGGAAATAGAGGGGGCTGATAACCTAGCACGCATTGGAATGGGGTCAGGTTAGTGGCAGAATGGCGGAGTGAGTTCTGGGCGTATTCCACCCAGGGCAGGAAGCGGGCCCAATCAGAGGGATTTTTGTGACAGAACGAACGGAGCATCCTTCCGACTTCTTGGTTAACCCGTTCCGCTTGCCCGTTGGATTCGGGGTGGTATCCCGACGTAAGGCTCACATTCACTCCCAATTTACCCATAAAGCCGGACCATACGCGAGATATGAACTGCGGTCCCCGATCGCTAACTATGTCTTCGGGGATCCCAAAATAACGAAATACATGCGAGAATATAAGTTCTGCTGTGTGGAAGGCTGATGGTAGATTGGGCAAGGAAATTAGACGGAGGGATTTGGAGAACCGATCTAAAATAACAAAAACGGTGGTGTGGCCTAGAGAATTGGGGAGGTCCGTGATGAAGTCTACTGCAAGGTGTGACCAAGGTCGTTGAGGAGTGGGTAGTGGCATGAGTTTGCCGGCAGGGAAGGTTCTGGGTACCTTAGTTTGGGCGCAGATGTCACAAGATTTGACCGCCTGTAGTACTTCTTGGGCCATGTTGGGCCACCAGTACTTGTGGGACAAAAGGTGGTATGTGCGTAGGGAACCGGGGTGAGCGGGACCGGGAACCGTGTGAGCCCATCTTATTAATCGGGTTCTGTAGGTAGAAGGGACAAACAATTTTGTGGGAGGACAAGCAGACGGTACGTACCTACGTGGGAATTTGTGAAGTAAATTGTCGAACTCCCAGTGCACATTACCGACAAAACAGGAGGGAGGCAGGATGTGGTCGGGTTTGGAAGGTGGTGAATCCCTAGTGTGGAGTCGGGAAAGGGCGTCCGCCTTGTGGTTCTTAGACCCGGGGCGATAAGAAAGGGTAAACTGAAACCGCGCGAAAAACAAAGACCAACGTGCTTGGCGAGGGTTTAGTCGTTTGGCTGTGTGCAGATATTCTAAGTTCTTGTGATCTGTGAAAACGGTAAACGGGTGTTCTGCCCCCTCTAGCCAGTGTCGCCACTCCTCCAAAGCTAATTTTATAGCTAGCAGTTCACGATCTCCCACGTCATAATTCTGTTCTGCCGGCGATAGCTTTTTCGAAAAGAAAGCGACGGGGTGAAGTTTTGGTTTTTCCCCTAGACGTTGGGATAATACGGCCCCCACCCCCGCCTCAGAGGCATCTACTTCTACTACGAAGGGACAGGAAGGGTCTGGGTGCTTGAGGATAGGAGCCGTGGTGAAAGCCGTTTTGAGTCTGGAGAATGCCCCCTCGGCCTCGTGGTTCCAAACCAGACGGCGGGGACCGCCCCGCAACAGAGAAGTAAGGGGTAGGGCAATCGAACTAAAACCCCGGATAAAGCGTCGGTAGAAGTTGGCGAAACCTAAGAAGCTTTGGAGCTCCTTGATGGTAGTAGGAGTGGGCCATTGTGTTACCGCCGTGACCTTACTTTTGTCCATGGCCACTCCCTCGGGGCTAATGACGTAACCTAAGAAGGTCGTAGTATTAGTGTGGAATTCACACTTTTCTGCCTTTACATATAGTCCATTTTCTAGTAGGCGTGTGAGAACCTGGCGTACTTGAGATACGTGGAGTTTGTAGTTGGGGGAGTAAATCAAAATGTCGTCAATATAGGCCACCACGAATTTTCCTAACATGTCTCTCAGTACGTCATTAATTAGGCATTGGAATACTGAGGGCGCGTTAGTTAGCCCATACGGCATTACGAGGTATTCGTAGTGACCTGTTGTTGTGCTGAAGGCAGTCTTCCACTCATCCCCTTCCCGGATACGCACCAGGTTGTACGCGCTACGGAGGTCCAACTTGGTGAAATATCGGGCTTCACGAAGTTGTTCTAAGGCGGAAGGGACGAGTGGAAGAGGGTAGGGATATTTCACCGAGGCGCGGTTGAGCCCTCGGTAGTCAATGCAAGGCCGAAGGCCCCCTCCTTTCTTGGCCACGAAAAAGAAGCTGGCTGCTGCCGGGGAGGTGGAGTGGCGAATTCCTGTTGGAGAGCCTCCTGAATGTATTCGGACATGGCTTTATGTTCTGCTTGGGACAGGGGATATATATGTCCACGTGGCGGAGTCATACCCGGCAGGAGGTCTATGGAACAGTCATAAGAACGATGGGGTGGAAGACCGCTAGCCCTGAGTTTACTAAATACCTCCTTAAGATCGTTATATTCGTGGGGTATACAGACGGTGGGTGCGTTTTCAGGGCTTTCAACGGATGTAGTGGCGACAGTGAGTGATAGGGTGTTGAGGCATTGTTGGCGACAGAAGGGTGACCAGTTGAGTATTTGTTGGTTGGCCCAGGAAATGTGAGGGTTATGTTTTCTCAGCCACGGTAAGCCCAAAACCACGGGGTATCGGGTAGATTTGATGACCCAGAAGGATAATTCTTCGTGGTGGAGAGCGCTGACACGAAGCCCCAGGGTGTGTGTGTGGCGGGTGATGTTTCCGATGGGCGTACCGTCGATGGCCTGGATCTTTAGCGGCTGAGGTAGGGGACGAGTGTCGAGGTCAAGCTGACACACGATTTCCTCGTCAATGAAGTTGCCCGCTGCTCCGGAGTCGAGCATGGCTGTAACAAGAGTACAGACACCTGAATGTTCAAGGTAGACGGGTAAAGTAAAAGAACATGAAGTAACATCAGGAATCTGACTCACCGGGGTTGAATGGGTGCGTTGTCCGCCCCTCGTCGGAGTTAAGCTTGTGGGGCGGACAGGGCAGGAGTGAAGAGAGTGATCAGCGCGGCCACAGTAGAGACATAGGTTCTCTCGGCGTCTCCTTTCTTTCTCGTTGGGGTCCAGTTTAGCATGGCCGATTTGCATGGGTTCGTCGCTAGCGGGGAGTCGGGTTGGTTCAGGGTGCTGAGATGGATGCCTACGGCTGTAGAGAAGTTGATCGAGACGAATGGCGAGATCAATTAACGAGTCCAGGTTAAGAGGCTCATCGCGGCAGGCCATCTCAGTGATTATGGCGGGATTAAGGCCCTGACGGAAGACAGCTTTTAACGCCACGTCATTCCAGCCGCTACCCGCAGCGATAGTCCGAAATTCTAACGCGTAATCCGCCACTCGAAGTGAGCCTTGCCTCAGTGTTAGGAGCCGTTCCCCGACTTCCTGGTGATCGGGGGCGTGGTCGAACACTCGCCGGAACATGGAGACGAAGGTGTCATAGGAAGCCACCGCATCTCCGCCTCGTTCTCTTACTGCCGCCGCCCACCTTAAAGCCTTGCCTGTTAGTAAGGAGATGAATCGCGCCACTTTCTCATGATCCCCCATTTCCCCACAACAGTCAAAGTATAAGGAGCATTGTAAGATGAAACCCTTACATAAACCAGTGTCACCGTTGTACTTATCGGGTAAGGGCATAGGCAGTCGAGGCGTAGAAAAGGATGTGGGAGCGGCGCGCTGCGTTGTTGTAGCCGTGACTTGAGAGAGAAGTTGAAGACTCTGATCCATTTCTCCCAAGCGTTGTTGTTGCGCGTTGATAATTTGACCGTGTGCTGCGATTGCTTGACGAATTTCCTCCGCTGCGTCCATGTCGAGGCGAAGTATTCTGTTACAGCACCAGAAGTAAGCTGGACACAGTTGCGGTCAAAAACTTCGTCAGTTTATTCAGCACACATGTGAAAAGGACACAGGGCAAACAACAGGTTTATAGAAGGCTTCGAGTCTTCGCAGGATAACGTGATCAAGATAAAACACACTCTCAAAAGTGTTAGCGCTAGCAGTAAAAAAAAAGGACACACACTTTACTACGGCAAAATCAAACGGAGAAAACAGCATCCAACAGAGAACCCATACAACAAAATAGCGGTGACTAAATAAAGTGTGCTAGCTATTTGCGCTAACAGAAAATCAAACACTTGTGCAAGCAAACCTATCACAGAGATGTGTAAAATAGAAAGAGGGCTTGAGATGAAGTCGGAGTCCAAGGTACTTAGCTTAGTTTCAAATGCCGTGAGAATCAGTCCAGAATGAAGTAGCTCAGTCGATTTGGAAGAAACAAACGATACTTCGCGTTAGCCCTGTAACACAAAAGTCCTTAAATAACGTGTTAGTGAAAATAGAAGACAGGTGCGCGGGATTAGAACGAGGGTGATTGTGACCGAGGTAGTGTGTGGGTGTTGTAGTCCCTGGCGGCCATGTTTGTAGGCCGCCGAGCTTGCTGGGAAGTGTAGTGTGGAGTGTGTGGATAAGAGTTCTGGGGATTGAAGTCGCGCTTCTTGCGCCACCTAACACAGACAAGCAGGTAATCTTAGGCAAATTCAAGTTCTATAAAATACAGTGGATATACACCTAGGTCTACACACCCAGGTCTTTGTGATGAAAAATAAATGAAACCAAGATAAATCATGTCAGATCTTTTTCCACCTTTAATGTGATATAGCAACCAACAAAATTCAAGTGAGAAACAAATAGAAATTTTATTTTAGGGGAAAAAAAGAAAATGGAAACAACTGCACCGTCCTCTTTAAGTCATTCCACATGTTTTTGATAAAACTCTGATTGGGACATTCCAAAACATTGATCTTCTTTTTCTAAAGCCATTCCTTTTTTAAAGTGGTTTGGGTCATTGTTGTGCTGGAAGGTAAAATGTTTCTTCATCTTCAGCTGTCTAACAGAGGCTTGCAGGTTGTGTGACAATCCAGCCATGATGCTACACATGATTTCCTCTGTGGTGTTCGTTGGATGATAAGCTGTCTTGTTTTTGTGCCAAACATATATTTTGGAATTATGCCTTGTTCTTATTGGACAATAACACATTTTGCCACATGGTTTGGGGTGATTTATGTGGGCTGGGTTGGGTTTTATTTTTTGTGAGAAAGGGCTTCTGTTTAGCTGCCCTACCCCATAGCCCAGACATATGAAGAAAATAGGAGATTGTTGTAACATGCAGGGAGTGACCAGTAATTACCAAATATTCCTGCAGCTCCTTTTATGTTGCTGTAGGCCTATTGGCAGCCTTTTGTTGTCAATTTTAAATGGTGAGTGTTTTAGAAATTCTTTTGTAACCCTCTCCTGATTGATACCTTCCAACAATGATATCCATATATGCTTTATAAGCTCTTTGCAGACCATGGGTTGACCAGTCGAATGAAACAATATGAAATCCTACAGAAACAACTGATCTTTATTTAGGGTTAATCAGAATAACTTCATTGATAACAGGTGCATGATAATTATTTTGAAACGTGACTTTGAATGTGATTGGTTAATTCTGAGCATTACCCCATTAAAAAATGGTTTGCACACTTATGCAATACAATTAATACAATTAGGTTATTGTGAGGTTTTTTTTTCTTTTTTTCCTACAACATTTCTCTTTGTTTGTCGCTTGAATTTTGTTGGTTGCTATATCACATTAAAGGTGGAAAAAGATCTGACATGATTTATCTACCAAAAACCTGCAGTTTTAACACTGTGTATATACTTTTTATATCTGTAATTATCCATATAGGAGTTAATGATATACCCCTTTGTAAGTCAGAGGAAACTAAAGGTAACATTTTAAAGGTGAATAAATTAGTGAAGGTAATGTCCAGTGCTGCAGCATGATGATGTAACTTACAGTAAGTTGCGGTCAGTGAACTGCTGGAAGTGGTGCTCTGAAAACAGAATGGGATTTGTCGATAATTCGACAAGTTTTGAGAGCAACCCTGTTTTTTTTTTCAGGCAGCCTAATATCCATCCCACTCAGGAAGATACTGCTCTCATTTCTTGTAGCATAGATCATAGTATTAGAACAGCCGGGTTAATCTGTGCAATCCAGAGCAAAACATAAACATAAGATGTAGAAATTCTGAAGTTCTAGTAATCTAATTATCATAATTGCACAACCAACACCTTTTTCCTGGCACGCCTTCCATGCAGGTCAAATTTGGGCAATCTCTTTCTGATTGTAGAAGCATGCACTTTGACATCAATAGTTTCGAGACTTACTAGCAGATCCTGTGATGAAATTTTGTGGTTCTTGGAGACTTCTTTTTGCATCAGATGGTCTGTCCTTGGGCTGAATTTGCAGGGACGGCCAGTCCTGGACAAATTGGTAGTCGTTTGAAATCTCCGCCATTTGGAGATTATTTTCTGTACAGTGGATTGATGTATTTAAAATCATTTGGAGATCTTTTTAAATCCCTTGACAGACTCATAGGCCTCCACAACCTTTTTTCTGAAGGCCTTACAGAACTCTTTAGATCTTGGCATGATGACACCACACACCTCAATAACACAGGGAACACCAGACACTAGATGTGAGAGTTTAAATATGACAGGTTCTACCTGCAGTCCCTAAGCAGGTTCTACTGGCACCCAATCTTGAACACCTGATTCTAAATTTATGGATTTGAAGGTGTGATAAATGTAGGGGTGTGCTTACTTTTTCCATATGACTGATCCATTTTTTGTTAATTTAAAATGGGAAAATTACTACAAAAAATCAATTTTATGTGTCATTGGATAGAGTGTATCAACTTTATTAAAAGGCACCGTTTCAAAGAGGATCAAATGTTTGCTTGTCCAAATATATATATAAAAAATACAAAATAATAATAATAATAATAATAATAATAATAATAATAATAATAATAATAAAATTAAAAAGAAAAAAAAAACGTTTTCACATGGCTGTCTATCCACCATTAAGAACATCCTACACTGCCATGACCTGAAAGGCTGTCATGCAAGGAAGAAGTCCCTACACTAAGGCCTGAATAAAAAAGGCAGACTGAAGTGTGCAGGTGATCACCAGCCTTTTGGAGGAAAGTTCTCCTACACTGCATGGCCTGAAAGGCTGTCATGCAAGGAAGAAGCCCCTACTCTGAGACCAGCAGGAAAAAGGCAGACTGAAGTGCGCAGGTGATCACCAGCCTTTTGGAGGAAAGTTCTTCTAATGTTCAGCACCATATATGGAGGAAAAGGGTGAGACTTTTAATCAAGTCAAGTCAAGTGGGTTTTTATTGTCATTCCTATATATGGCGTGTATACACTGGAACGAAATATGAGTTATGCAGTAGTACTGAGTCTTACTGGGTTAGGTGTTTGACATTGGGAGGCAGCAGGGTGTTGAGTGACATGGATGCTTCTGTACCTTCTGCCAGATGGCAGGAGGGTGAAGAGTCCATGAGAGGGGTGAGAGGGGTCATCCGCAATACTAGTGGCTTTGTGGATGCAGCAGCTGTTGAATGAGGTGTAAATGGTGGGTAGAGAGTCTCAGATGATCTTTTCAGCTGTTCTCACAATTTGCTGTAGGCTCTTGCAGTCAGAGACTGTGCATTTCTCATACCACACGAAGAGACAGCTGGTCAGGACACTATCTATCATCCCTCTGTAGAAGGAGGTGAGGATAGGAGGGGGTACTTTGGCTCTCTTCAGCCTCTGCAGGAAGTGGAGGTGCTTTCTTGGCCTTCTTGGCTAGGCAGGTGGTGTTGAGAGTCCAAGAGGCATATGCAAACCAAGAAACTTGGAGCTTTTGACTCTCTCCATGGTTGTTTCATTGATGTGCAGTGTTGAGTGGTTCACTTGGATCCTCATGAAGACGACAATCATCTCTTTAATCGTATCAAAATTAAGAGATAGATTGTTGTCTCTACACCATTCTGCGAGCTGATAAGGCCCATGACTGTAGTGTCATCAGCAAACTTGATGATGTGATTAGAACTGAACTTTGCAGCACAGTCATGAGTCAACTGGGGGGCACCGTTGTTCAGTGTAGTGGTGATGGAGGTGGAGTGTTTTGCTGGAAAACAGACAAGTGCACTTCAGAAAATAGATGGCATCATGAGGAAAGAGGATTATCTAGAAATGCTGATGCAACACCTCAAGATTACAGCCAGAACCTCAAGAGTTTGATTTAAGTTCAATAATAAGTAATATTACTACTATTGCTACTACTACTAATAATAATAATATTATAATTATAATTATTATTAATGTTATTATTAACAATACTACTACTACGAATAATAATAATAATAATAATAATAATAATAATAATAATAATAATAATAATAATAACAATAATAATTAATGGTGTTGCACCATGGTCCTGAAGAAACGTAATTTTGTTCAAATGTATACAAGCAATATAGAGGAATGACAATAAAAACCCACTTGACTTGATTTATCTTGACTGAAGCTGCAAGCAGCATTTTCAGGGGCCAAGCACCCAGACTCGGTGAGCTGCACATTTACAGACATGCTACAATTTTTGAATTTAAAAAGTATTCATCAGAAAGCAGAACCATAACTAGGCAAACGGATTCAAGAGTAATTTGTAGTTTCACAAATTTTTTTCTTCTTGCAATTTAAAACCATCTAATATACTTTTTTTCTCATCAGTATGGGCCTTTTTTCCAACTTTCCAACTTTGTGCAAGGATCTGCACCAAGCATATATCTGTCTTATATTGTATACTGTGGTCAATAAAAAGCCCTGTCAGTCATGTGTTGTCTGTATAATAGCATATACTAGAATGGCAGTTGTTAGATCACACCACGACCCTGACTCCATTTCCCAGAATACCCAGCGGCCTACAAACATGGCCACCACGGACTCCACTTCCCACAACACTCACATACTGCCACATTCATGTTCACGCCACAACACTGACTCCATTTCCCAGGATACCCAGAGGCCTACAAACATGGCCACCACGGACTACACTTCCCACAACACTCTCACACACCCATGTTCACGTTCACCTTCATTTTGAGCCCACACCTGATTTCAATTTCACAGCACATTCACAGCCACACTATTTAAGGACTTTTAGTATTCACAATCACTGCGAAGTATTTGCTCAGTCACGTTGTTTTCTGTCAGTACCAAGCCTTATTACCCTGCACTGTTTATGCTGGTTTTTGATCTTTGCTCTGTTTACGACCTTGAAATATTGCCTTGCCCTCTGGATATTGTTTGTAGTTCGCACGACCCTGGACTGTTCATTGTTTCTGCCTTTGCCTAGCGATTGAACTTTTCCTGTTCCAATATATACGGAGTTTCTAATAAAGTGACATTTTCCTTGCACTTGCATCCCGCTCTGATTCTTGTGTGCTAACAGAATACTTCGCCCTTCATGGATGCAGCAGGGGAAATTCGTCAAGCCATCACAGCCAACGGGCAGCTCCTCAGCGAGCAACAACGATGCTTGGGAGAAGTCGACGAGAATCTGTACCGCCTCTCACAAGTGGTAACCACGGGGGCACTGCCCGCTATGCCAGCTCCCTCATCCACGTACCATTCGCCCATGCCAGCGCTGGAGAAATACGTCGGAGATCCGTCACTATGTAAGGGATTTTTACTCCAATGTTCCTTATATTTCGCCTGTCACGGCGAAATGTCCGACATGGAAAAAATCGCACACTTCATGACTTTGCTAACGGACAAAGCTTTGAAATGGGCCGCGGCAGTGGCCAGGGAACCTGGAGGCGAACCACTGGCATCGTATGACCAGTTCACTAACATGTTTCGGCGTGTGTTCGACCACTCGCCCGATGACCAGGAGGTGGGTGAACGCTACGCCAAGGTCCACTTCGAGTTTCCGAGTTTGCTCTGGAGTTTCGTACGATTGCGGCAGGCAGTGGCTGGAATGACGTCGCACTCAAAGCCACTTTCCGTCAAGGTTTAAACCCCGCTATACTCACCGAAATGGCATGTCATGATGAGCCCCTCACCTTGGATGCCTTGATTGACCTAGCCATTCGACTAGATCACCTGCTTCATAGCCGCAGCTTCCTCCGAAGCACCCCACACTCATCTGCCACGCTCACCCCCACCGAATCCATGCAATTCGGTCACACCAAGCTCAGCGAGAGGGGAACGCAAGAGGAGGCACTGCGAACATCTCTGTTTCTACTGCGGCCAAGCTGACCACCTCATCAACCACTGTCCACTACGCCCCCCGAGCAGCACTACAGCGAGTGGTGGCTCTCGCTCCCGGTGAGTCATAGCCATGATTTCGTTCCTCATGCATTTACTCTGCCTGTAATCATAGAATTCTCAGGTGCTCCTCTTGTCTTTACAGCACTGCTCGACTCCGGGGCGGCGGGCAGTTTCATAGATGAAGAAATGGTGCATAAGCTTGGCCTCCCCATGAACCTACTGCTCCAGCCTCTCAAAATTCAAGCCATAGACGGAGGACCCATTGGTGGCGGTCTGATAACTCGCTGCACCCAACCCTTGCATCTCCAGATCAGCGCTCTGCACCACAAGGAGATCCAGCTTTGGGTCACCACTTCTGCCCGACACCCCATCATGTTGGGACTACCCTGGATGGAGCGTCACAATCCACAAATCTCCTGGGCAGACAGACAAATCACAGGCTGGTCATCATTCTGTCTACAGCACTGCCTTCACGCACCCACACTAATCGTATCCTCCACGACCATAGAAAGTCCAGAAACCCCTGTCAATGTCCGCATACCCCACGAGTACCATGATCTCAGAGAAGTGTTCAGTAAAGCCAAATCTGGCAGCCTCCCTCCACATTGCTCCTACGACTGAGCCATCGATTTGCTCCCCAGCATGACTCCACCCCGTGGACATATCTATCCACTATCTCAGGCAGAACAGAAAGCTATGAAGGAGTATATCCAGGAAGCACTAGAGCAGGGGTATATCTGACACTCCACATCACCGGCGGCCACCAGTTTCTTCTTTGTTGCGAAGAAAGGAGGAGGTCTCCGACCCTGCATCGATTACAGAGGCCTGAACCAGGCCTCAGTGAAGTATCCATACCCGCTTCCACTCATCCTCTCAGCCTTAGAACAGCTGCGAGAGGCTAAATACTTTACCAAGCTTGATCTACGTAGTGCCTATAATCTAGTACGGATACGGGAGGGGGACAAGTGGAAAATGGCGTTCAGTTCAGCCACTGGTCACTACGAATACCTGGTTATGCCATATGGGCTCACTAATGCTCTATCAGTTTTCCAATGCCTGATCAACGACGTGCTGCGCGACATGCTGCGACAATTCGTCATAGCATGCATTGATGACATTCTAGTGTATTCCCCAGATTACGAGACCCACGTTAACCATGTACGCCAAGTTTTGAAGCGGCTCCTTGCTCATCGACTTTATGTAAAGGGAGAGAAATGCGAATTCCATCAACACACCACGACATTCTTGGGGTACGTTATCAGCCCTGAAGGGGTATCCATGGACGAAGCCAAGGTAACAGCCATGACTCAATGGTCCACTCCCACCTCTGTCAAGGAGCTACAATGCTTCCTGGGATTCGCCAATTTCTACCTGCATTTCATTCGTGGTTTTAGCTCCATAGCTCTGCCCCTCACAGCCCTCCTACTCGGCGGGCCATGATGCCTGAAGTGGAACCAGGAAGCAGAACTAGCCATGTCCTGATTAAAAGCAGCCTTTACCACAGCCCCTATTCTCAAACACCCTGATCCTTCTTGTCCCTTCGTGGTCAAGGTGGATGCCTCGGAGACTGGAGTAGGGGCCATCCTGTCTCAGTGCTTTGAAGAAAGACCAAAACTCCATCCCGTAGCCTTTTTCTCCAAGAAGCTATCCCCAGCGGAAAGGAATTATAATGTTGAGGACCGTGAGTTACTAGCTATGAAGCTAGCACTAGAAGAATGGAGACACTGTCTGGAAGGGGAAGAGCACCCCTTCTGTATCTTCACAGATCACAAAAACCTTGAGTATCTATGCACTGCCAAACGCCTCAACCCACGCCAAGCCCGCTAGTCCCTGTTCTTTGCAAGGTTCAGTTTCACCCTCTCTTATCGAAAAACATCAAAGCCGATGTGCTGTCACACATGCACTCTGGAGAGCCCCAACCATATCACCCTGAGCCTATCCTGCCCCCCTCGTGTATTGTCGGAGCAATACAGTGGGAGCTGGACCATCTTCTGGCCCGAGTTCCCCGCAGCCAAATCCCCATGGCTTGCCCACCGGATAAACTCTTTGTACCAAGAGCCAGACGGAACCACCTGTTGAGGTGGGCTCACACTGCCCCCGGCACAGGCCACCCAGGTATTCAACGAACTTATCATTTACTCAAAACCAAATACTGGTGGCCACGTATGTTTTGAGATGTTCATCAGGCCGTCACGTCTTGCAGTGTCTGTGCACAGTCCAAAGTTCCCAGGGCACTCCCA
Source organism: Cranoglanis bouderius (assembly GCA_023630585.1). Taxonomy (NCBI): domain Eukaryota; kingdom Metazoa; phylum Chordata; class Actinopteri; order Siluriformes; family Cranoglanididae; genus Cranoglanis; species Cranoglanis bouderius. The sequence continues at coordinate 722,404 of CM042541.1, forward strand.
GTAGGTAAACTCATGCCATTACCCATGCCCCAATGCCCCTGGTCACATATCGCCATTGACTTCATCACGGACCTCCCCAATTCCTCAGGTAACACCACCATATTTATAGTCACAGACTGATTTTCTAAGTCACTATGCCTCATCCCTCTCCCTAGTTTACCCTCAGCATTTGTCACCGCAGAATTATTATTTACTCATGTGTTTCATTACTTTGGCATGCCCGAAGACATAGTCAGTGACCGGGGGCCTCAGTTCACTTCCCTAGTATGGACCGGCTTCATGGAAAAGCTAGGCGTGAATGTCAGCCTTACCTCGGGATACCACCCCGAATCCAATGGCCAGGTGGTACGGGCCAACCAAGAGGTGGGCCATATGCTCCGTTCCTATTGTGGGAAGAACCCCTCCAATTGGTCATGGTTCCTGCCCTGGGCTGAGTACACCCAGAATTCCCTTCGCCACTCGGCTACTAAGCTAACACCATTCCAATGTGCTCTGGGGTACCAACCACCCCTGTTCCCCTGGAACACCACACCCACAGATGCACCAGCTGTAAATGAATGGTTTCAGCGCAGTGAACAAGTTTAGGCCACGACCCATCAGCGACTCCAGCAAGCAGCACAGCAGTCCAAAGAACAAGCCAACCGTCATCGAAGGACCACACCACTGTATCAACCAGGAGACAGGGTGTTGCTCCCCACCCGTGACCTATGACCTGCCCATGCCTGTAAAAAACTAAGTCCCAGATATACCGGGCCCTTCAAGATCCTTAAACAAGTCAATGAAGTCACATACAAACTAGACCTTCCCCAGCACTGGCGTATAGCCCCCACCTTCCATGTGTCTCTCCTCAAACCAGTGAGCCCAGGCATCCTTGCCACCGACCACCCAGCCAATACACCTCCACCTCCGCTTAATGTCGACGGTCAATCGGCGTATAAGGTAAAAAACATCCTGAACTCCCGCCGTAGACAGGGTAAGCTGCATTACCTCATTGAGTCGGAAGGATATGGGCCCAAGGAACAAAGCTGGGTCCCAGCCCATGACATTCTGGATCCTAACCTCGTCCAAGAATTTCACCACAGTCACCCCGAATGTCCAAGACCTCGACCTAGGGGCAGGCCCCAATGAAGTAATGCTCCCGGAGTGAGCCCTTTGGGGGGCGGCTCTCTTAGATCACGCCACAACCCTGACTCCATTTCCCAGAATACCCAGTGGCCTACAAACATGGCCACCACGGACTCCACTTCCCACAACACTCACATATTGCCACATTCACGTTCACCTTCATTTTGAGCCCACACCTGATTTCAATTTCACAGCACATTCACAGCCACACTATTTAAGGACTTTTAGTATTCACAGTCACTAAAACTGTCACAGTAGGCAGTTGTTTAGGCAGGTCTCAAGATTATGTGAGCCAGATTTGGTGATGATTGGACAAAATTTGGAGGAGGAGTAGCAAAAATGGCACTTAGAGTTGCAATAAAAATTATTCAACCCCCACTGCAAATCAGGTTTATTGTCAAAATTTACAGACTTTCAGCTGTTTGCAATGAACAAATCAAACAAAAGCAATTGAAATAATTCAACACAATGAATGCTTCAAGTGGTTTCCCCAAATTCAACTGAAAATGCATCTTATAATGACTTCTCCAGTTAAAAATATTCAACCCCTTCATGGCAAGCCTCTTTAGTACTTAGTAGAGCACCCTTTTGCTGTTATGACCTGCTGCAAACAAGATGCATAGCCAGATACCAGCTTCGGACAGCGTTCCTGAGGAATCGTTGCCCATTCCTCATGCGCAATGGCCTCCAGTTCAGTAATATTCTTGGGTTTGCATGCTGCAACCGCCTTCTTCAAATCAAAAAGTCAGGTGATTGTGATGACCACTGTAGAATCTTCCAGGACTTCTTCTGCAACCAAGCCTTGGTGGAATTTGAGGTATGCTTGGGATCATTGTTCTGTTGGAAGGTCCAATGACGCCCAAGCTTCAGCTTCCTCACAGACGGCATGAAGTACTTCAATGAATCCATCTTGCCTTCTACATGCTGCAGGTTTGCAAAGCAGCTCCAGAGCATCACCGAGCCACCACCATGCTTGACTGTGGACAGAGTGTTCTTTCTTCATTCTTCTTTCTCCAGACATACCGCTGATCCATCATGCCAAAAAGTTCCAGTTTTGTTTCATCGCTCCACAGAACAGAATCCCAAAACTTTTGTGGCTTCTTTATATGATTTTGAGCCGACTTCTCTTGTACTTTTGGGTCAGTAGTGGTGTACGTCTTGGAGTTCTAGCATGGAAACCTTCTGTGTTTAATACGCGCCATACTGTGCTCACTGAAACCTTAGTGCCTGTTGCCACTAAGTCTTGCTGCAGGTCTTTTGCAGGGGTTTTTTCACAACCTACCTCCTCAGAAATCTGGTTGCAGATGTTGATAGCTTCCTTTTTCTGCCCCGTCCAGGTATTTCATGTATTTTCTGCCCCTAGCCAGTTCAGGTATTTCACGTGTTCCAGCTCAAGCATAACTGGTGCAACTAATGAAGCCCTTGATTAGTTGCATCAAGTGTGCTTGAGACAACACCTGTTTTGCATATTTGTGCTGTTGTAAGGGATTCTATTCAGGGGGTTGAATAATTTTGAATCTGGAGGTCATTATAAGTTGCATTTTCAGTTGAATTTGGGAAAACCACTTGAAGCATTCGTTGTGTTGTACTATTTCAATTGCTTTTGTTTGATTTGTTCATTGCAAACAGCTGAAAGTCTGTAAATTTTGACAATAAACCTGATTTGCAATGGGGGTTGAATAATTTTTATTGCAACTCTAAGTGCCATTTTTGCTACTCCTCCTCCTAATTCTGTCCAATCATCACCAAATCTGGCTCACATAATCTTGAGACCTGCCTAAACAACTGTCTACTGTGACGGTTTTAGTGACTGTGAATACTAAAAGTCCTTGAATAGTGTGGCTGTGAATGTGCTGTGAAAGGCCTGCTTCCACAGCCTCCCATTTCCTGCTCACACCTGAGTCCAAGGACACGGCCTCCCAAGTGCTGCTCCTGCCAGAGGCCGACGGTGCAGCCTCCCACATCCACCCTGGCTAGAATGTCATAGCTGCGCCACTTGACCCCAGCAAGCCTGTCCCAGCTCCACCACCTGACCCTGGCGTGCCTGTCTCAGCCCCGCCACCTGACCCTGGCAAGCCTTTCCAAGCCCCACCACCAGATCCCAGTGAGTACGTCTCAGCTCTGTCACCAGATCCCAGTGAGCAGGTCGCCTACCCACCACCTGCTTCCCACCAGTATGCCCCCTGTCTGCTCCCTGGATCCTCTAGGAAAAGTCAACATGTTGGACAATGCCTGCCTCTGGACCTTGAGTTTTGCTTGGACATTTTACCCAGAGGGGCCAGACCACCGGGGGAAGTGGTTGAAGGCGCTGCGGGGGCACCGCCCTTGGGAGAGATCTGTCAGGGATTTCCCCCTCATGCCGAGCTCTGCATTCAGAAGCAATCAGTGAGCATAACTACCTGCAGTGCTATGGCGCACACTTCTGTGTTATCATGTAATTTATGTTGCAACGTGTGTTTTGTTTTAGTTCATGTCTTGTCTCCACCCATGTCCTGTCATTGGTTGTATCCCTCATGTCTTTTTTACTCACACCTGTTTTCTGTTTGCCCTTTAATCAGTTAGTGTATTTTATCTTTCGTGTGTCTTTGTTCAAGGCGAAGTACTGTTCGGTGTGTACCCGCCTGACTTTGCCGAGCAGTTTTGTTCTGTGTCTTGATAATCTATTTATTGACCCCGTTCTGTCTCTTGGTTTGTGTTTTTGTATATCCTTGTTACCTTCGTTCGTAGATCACCCGACCTGTTTCCGGTTTTGATTCTGACTCATGTTTTGGATTTGTCTACCAGACTCTCTAATAAAATGCTTTTACTGAAAAGCGTCTCAACCTCAGAAGTCAGGTTCTTCTCAACTTTCTCAAAGTCAGAATAAGTGCATAAGCATGTATTATAAAACAATATCACCAGCAAATTAAATATTATAACAATATATTATTTTTATAAACTTGGAATATACTTGAATTGAATGAATTTTCAGTATTGGATCAAGGGGAGCAAGCTGTATGTGTGTGGGTGTTTCATCTACCCCACCCCCCAAACATCACTGTATAGGCTACATGATAGGCTGTACACCTGTGTAGTGTATTAAATAATTCACATTTTCTTAAGGAGCATGATACGCTGACAATTCAAACGTCAGATGACCAAATTAAACACTGACATCTGACCTTCTAATCTTCCAATGGGCACGTTCCTCCTCTTCTAATGAAGTGCTCCTGAAGTTTCATGTTTAGTGTCATCATCAAAATAGACGAACTAGTGACAACACCTCTTTATACTTTGGCCAGTGTTTTTATATTTCCAACTGGGTGGATGTAACCTTGTCACTGTTGTTAATCATTTTGCTGTCAAATATAACTTAGAGAAATTTGAGCTGTCCAAGGTACTGAAAACAGTGGGAAAACAGTCACATTTGACCACGACACTAGGATATACAGTATATTTGGCTTCAAAATCAGAGACTGCTAATAAGCACTAGGTTGGTTGGATGGATGGTTGGTTGGCTGGTTAGATGGATGGATGGAGAACAGAATAAGTTATTCAAAATGAATTTATTTACACATTTGATAAAGACAGTGATTATTGCACATAGTACAGTAAAACATGTTTGAAAGCTTTCTTCATATGTCCCTTTTGTCATTTTATTTAATTCCTCAAATTCTTAAGTGAATGAGTTGCGATTCTAGTATGGGGTTAATAATATGTAGAACATGCTTAATAAGACAGTGTGTTTGCGTCTGGCACTGGAAAGGGACTTCCATGGAGAAATCAGACAATGTTAGTCAGATTAACACTGATCAACCTCAGAATGTGATCAATTATTCACCATTTCAGTGGAACCTGACACCACCTCTGTGTGAGCATAATGAATCAATTATGTTTGTTCTGCAACACTGTGTGCATATTTTCTAACGGTGGTGAGCAGACACACAGAATGTTGCTGTTGCTCTCCAAACAGCTTCACACCTTCCTGAAAAGATCAACATAAACTGGACAATTTACAAGTAAACCCATCCCACACAGAGAGACTCATTAAATATTTGTCAAACAGTGCCAGTTTTGAATGATGTGAATGAAATATTTTGAAAGATTTTTAAATGTACAAGATGAACCAAAAGAATGCCATTCAGAATGGTGGCACCAAGGAGGGAATATGGCGTGACACATAAAGGCACCAAGAACAAAAGAGAAAGACACACAAAAAAATCTCCCAAAGTTTAAGTTTTCCCTAAAAGACTTAGAATGGTTGTGATTTATAGGCCCTAGTTTTATAGTCAAGTCTGTGTCTTCTCTGGGTCATCCATATCTCCAGTATGATATTTCAATACATCACTTGTGTGGTACACCACACTTTGTCTTCTGTTCCCTGCTTTTTCTTTATTAAAAAAAAGTCCCCACTGTTCTCATGTATAAGCAACCTCAAAATAATACAGACAAAACACTTGTTCCTCGTATACAAATCATTAGTCTGATAGAAATATCTGTTTCTGAAAACCTCAGTTCACTGTGAGGTTTACGGTGGTCCACAGTCTCGTAACAGAGTCTAAACAGTCTTGTATGACAAATCCTCTATAACTGAGAAAGGGTCATAAAAATTAACACTGTAAAAGTTTCATAAATTCTGCATAACAGTTTTAAGTAAATGTTTACAAATACTCATAAACAATTCATAAACTATTTAAGCCAACAACTGTAAAGTGAGATTATATTCTCACATTATATTCCCATGTTATGCTGATATATTTGCAAACACTTGTCAATAAATTATACAGCAGGGATAATGAGATTTTTATTTTATTATGCCCATATATAAATGTATTTCTATATGTGTATCCACTCCAAACATTCTGACCTCTGTTTACATACCCCATTATTTTCAGTGACACTTTGAATGCAGTGCTGTTTAGACTGTTTTTTTATTTGTTTTGTCTAGATAAGAAAAGTTTTGTCCTGTCTCTATGCAAATCTGTTTGCTGTGTTTGAGACCATGAACTTTATTACAACCAGTCTTTAGAGCTGCAACCATATCTTATGAAAAGAAAAGCACTTACATGATTATTATCAATAATTTGTTCATGACAATAATAAGTAATTTATATTTAAGTGATAAATAGTTCTATGGTGTGCATGAGACATACAGGTGCATAAAAAAAATTAGAATATCGTGGAAAAGTTCGGGTTTTTTTCCGTAATTTAATTCAAAAAGCTGAATTTTCATATATTCTAGATTCATTACACATAAAGTGAAATATTTCAAGCCTTTTTTTTTTTGTTTTAATCTTGATGATTACGGCTTACAGCTCATGGAAATGAGATACTGGAAAAATCCAGTATCTCAAAAATGTTAGAATAAAGAATTTATAATACAGAAATGTGGACCTGAGACGACTCTAATCAGCTAATTAACTCAAAACACCTTTTTACTCAAAACACCGTTGCTCAGTGGTCCAGAGTCCTCTTTTCAGATGAAAGAAATTTTTACATTTCACTTGGAAATCAAGGTCCCAGAGTCTGGAGGAAGAGTGGAGAGGCACAGAATCCAAGTTGCTTGAAGTCCAGTGTGAAGTTTCCACAGTCGGTGATGATTTGGGGTGCCATGTCATCTGCTGGTGTTGGTCCACTGTGTTTTCTCAACTCAAGAGTCAATGCAGCGTCTACCAGGAGATTTTAGAGACTTCATGCTTCCATCTGCTGACAAGCTTTATGGAGATGCTGATTTCCTTTTCCAGCAGGACTTGGCACCTGCCCACAGAGCCAAAACTACTAGTAACTGGTTTGCTGACCCTGGTATTACTGTGCTTGATCGGCCAGCCAACTCGCCTGACCTGAATTTTGTCTAGAGGAAGATGAGAGACACCAGACCCAACAATACAGATGAGCTGAAGGCACCCATCAAAGCAACCTGGGCTTCTATAACACCTCAGCAGTGCCACAGGCTGATTGCCTCCATGCCATGCCGCACTGATGCAGTAATTCATACAAAAGGAGCCCCGACCAAGTATTGAGTGCATAAATTAACATACTTTTCAGAAGGTCGACATTTCTGTATTATAAATTCTTTATTCTAATATTTTGAGAGACTGGATTTTTGATTTCCATGAGCTGTAAGCTGTAATTATCGAGATTAAAACAAAAAATGAACTTTTCCACAATATTAAAATTTTTTAAGATGCACCTATATGTAGACTTATTGAGGTTTCAAGGCCCTTTCACAGAAAACCACCATTTTGACGTTTCACAAAAAACAACTGCACAAAATACCTTGCACAAAACAATCACCATGTACCGATGGCACAAACAAAATGATATGTTATTTATATCAAAAACATAGTGTGAAACAAAATAGTTGCCCTTAAAGAGAGCGATATTGTGTTTCAGACACTAAATCTGACCCCTGGCTTCACACAACAAGATCAGAAGTCATCTTAGTGGAAACCATATTAGCATATTGTCTTTCACATGCAAACACACTCAGAAGCTTATTTTGAGTTTCACACCACTGGCTTTCAACTGGAAGCGCCTCATTAAAAAAAAAAATTGCTGATCAAACAGCAGCTTCAGTGGTGAATGCCATCACCTGCACACCCCAGTATGCACATGCAGGATCCCACGTGCGTGCATGTGCAGGAAATTGAAGATCTCGTGCGGCATGGCATGGAAGCCCGGACGCGGTTTGACATTGTCGTAGTAGTGGTGCGTAACGAATATGCCTGCTGGGTTCATGGGGAATGCCCAGAAGCCGTAGAGGTGCACCTCCTGGCACAGTTCAAGTGCCGCTGTGGCCAGCATGAGGCCACTGCTTAAGCGTTTGGCACGGACACCCTGCGCCGCCCAGAAGCGTTGTGCACCCAGGAGATACTGTGGGTGGAAGAAGAAAACACTGCGTGCAGCAGTGCCACCAAAGTCATCCAGCGCATACTTGACACGAAAGGACACATCAGTATTGCGTGCATTATAAAACGCAGGCAGCACCACAGATGCATTCTCATAGCTTGCCAGGACTTCATAGAATGGCCGCCGCCACTTCTCCAGTTTCTGGAACCTGTATGTTTGTATGTTTTTTTGTTTGAAATGGTTTGTGAGTGAGAGAAAGAGAGAGAGGCAGTATACATGAGCAAGTGCAGTGCATTTGTGTACATAGTTTCTGTTCTTCTGTTAAAGGGTTTAATCATGTATGAATTAGGGATTCTCCACGTTTTACATAAAATCAGTATATATAAATTGTGCATAATTGACTTTTTGTAATAACTGGAGTATAAAAATACCAAATATCTCTGATGATATACACTAGTTTATATTATGAAATATGCTTATACTGTACATGTTAATACATTCCAAATACATTCAAAATTTGAGTGCACAATTATTGCATGATCTTTCCACTGTTCTGTATTTTTAAAAAAATAATGATTATGATTCAAGTCACATAAACACATGCTCAGCAATGAAGTCTGATATTTTATGATAACTGCTAGTTATGGGTTTGTTAACTATGAATTGGAATGTTTCAGGAAGCAGCCACTGTATTTAAGACTGCAGTGTTTATTTAAAAAAACAACAACTGAGAATACAGTGCTATTATTTCAGTCTATTTGAGCTGCCTTTTTTCAAAAATGATGAATATAAATAAAATATCAGTGGTGGTGAACAAATACTTGGTCCAAATATATGAACCAATATGGACAGATTTATGGTCCATATAAATATACACGCACACACACACACACTTTCTTGAAGCTCTTCTGGTGCCTATTAGACTCCCAAACCCCTGCTCACCTCTCTGTGATGATGCTTGGGTTGATGGTCACCAGATCAGTCTTAGTTCCCACATCTGCTGCATACTTCTCAGAAATAGGAGGAATGTTACATCTGAGATGAGAGAAAGAGAGAAAAAAAGAGAGAGATAAGTGGTAGTGCAAACGGAAATGTTTTGTTCTAGCCAGAATTGAGGGCAGTTTATTTTATTGGTAGAGGCAGACACTTTGACAAATAGTGATAATAGACACTGATTATAAAGAAATACACTGTGACTTATGATGGAGACACTGATGTTTTCTTTTGATATTAGTGACACTAAAAGACCTTGGTTAATTAAAAAAAAAAAAAAAACATGATGAACACGGACAATGCTGAAGACAGACACTCCAAAAAGGTCAAGTGAAATGTTAACTATAATCAAAGACCCTTTAACTCACAGAGAAGGTCAGACCCATCAAGTAACAATGCCACAATACACCAAGTCTGGTAAGAAACACTTAACAGCACAGAGAAGGTTGCTTCGGTGTGGAAAGTGGTGATACTGAGAGTGCTGTAGTGCCCTCTGCTTTCAGCATTATTTAACTGCAACTCCTTTTTAAAGGAATTGCAGTTAAAAAAATAATTAAAAATTAATAATAAATAATAAAATAACATTTACATTTGTGCAGTATGTTGGAGTTTGGGTGTTTTATTTTTATGGTTTTTAAATCTGTATGAGCCTCCTCACCCCACATCAGTGCCTGACCTCACTAATGTTTTTGTGGCTGAATGGACAAATCTCCCCAGTCACACTCCAAAATCTAGTGGAAAGCCTTCCCAGAAGAGTGGAGGTTATTATAACAGCAAACGGGGGACTACATCTGGAATAGGATGTTCAAAAGGCACATATGAGTGCTATGTTCAGATGTCCATGAACGTTTGGCCATATGGTGCATAGGCTTTTTTGTCATGATATGACATGTGGATTGCCTATAGGTCATGTTCATAAAACAGGCCCAATGTGTGAATAATCAGGAGCTGTTCTGATATTTACACATGTATTGCTGTATATATACTGTATTATAATCTCAATTTATTGTTGTCTCTTTTCACATTATAACAACTGACATTTATATATTTATGTGTCAGTATATCAATTCCACCTATCATGTTTCTTACATTATTCTTGCATGGGGTGGGGGGTGGATGTGTTTTATTTTTATTTCGGTTATACTTAAAATATGTTTGCACTCTGTTATATTCTGTTGTATTTGTTAGTATGAGTATGAATAAAAAAAAATTTTTAAACATTTGATTGCAAAAAAGCCGTTCCAACTAGTAACCAGAGACACACTGTAGAGAATAGTCTCGGGGGGCCATAAAGGAATGATACACTGGTGAGAACATTTGGCTTAAGGGTGGGTGGGAACATAGTGGGGAAACATTTCAATTCTGGAGCCTATCCAATGTCTTATGAAGGCAGGGGTCAAAGCTGGGGCTGCAATTGAAAAAGTTGCACTTGTAAACATTGGCCAACTGGTAGCAGGCATACGGTACCATGTACAAGCACAGATTTGGGGGGAAACAGGGTGATATGTTTAGAGGGGAGTGAATTGCCCCCCAATTACTGAAGCATAGTGAATAGTGGTTTAACTTTTACTTATACTGATGGTTGCTGGTTTACCTTTTTTTAAACTATTGCAGTTTAAAATCATACGCAACTATAGCTTCCATCACATCTTTTTTTATTCCCAGGTACAGAATATGAGAGTTGGCTATTTCCTCTACTGCAGAATGTGCAGCTTCATTTTCCTAGTGGCTGTTCATGACTGACAAAAGCTAAATTCGAGGTAAGTACAATGAGAACGTTAGGACATGTCAGACAGGAGCTACTGCAAACTGCAGGCTTAGTTTGGTTAAAAACAAGAAATACTAATGCTGTAAAGCTAGTGGAATTGTGCACTGTATCACTATTTTAATGCATGCACCCATGAGGACTTGCATAAGAGACATTAAAGTGTCATAAGTACGGATCTGGAGGAGGCCCACAGGATTTAGGGCACCATTTGAGGCAGGGCCTCTAGCAGATAACACCTATAATTATAGTAACAACCTCAGAGAAATGTTAAAAGGTCTTCTTTGCTGTCTATAAGCTATTCAAAATAGAATAAAAATGTCACAGCCTATCTAGGTTCCATATGGACCAGTTATTTTCTTCCTACTGATACATGATACATGAGAAATGTGGCATATCAATTTTAATTTAAAATGTACAAATTTGTATATTTTGCCTCTATTTGAATTTTGTATTTCAATATTGTAACCGAAGTTTCATAATTGAATTATTAAAGTGAAATTTTATTCCATGGCTTGAATTTGTGAACAAGGTTTCATATTCATTTTTATAATCAGGTATAGAAAATTCAAATTCAGTGTTTGGTGGGTCCATGTACCTTTTGGGCATTTGATTTTCATTTCCAAAAGAGATTTTAAAAAATGAACAACAAGAGTTATTTCAATCATCTATTAATTAATCAAAAACAAAACAATGGTAAAACATGCAATTTTCCCGTTTCTTCTTTGCTGCACGAAAAAAAAGAAAAGAAAATCATAAGAAAACAAAACAGAAAAAATGCATTTTACACGAAAAGATGAAACCGGAAGATGATTCCCACGCCTTATTACACAAGAAGTTGGCACCATTTAGCATACGCCCTAAAATAGCTTAGCTGGAGATTAATTGACAATGGCCTTGAAACCTTACTCTAATATAAATACAATATATATATATATATATATATATATATATATATATATATATATATATATATATATATATATGTATATATATATATATATTATATATAATGTAATATATATAATATAATTACTGAAATGTACACTGAGCTGTTTGCATCGATTATTCTATGGCAACGCTCATAAACTCATATTGGTGCTGAAGACAGGCAACATCAGCTTTAATAAAATATCATATTAAGCAGAAATATGTAGCTGTAGACAAATACTACTACTACTGTGGTAGCTTTCAGTGCATTCCAAGTTTTCAACTTGTAATTACGAATTCGACAATGGTTTTCCTTGCCGGAAATTCGTAATTACGGTAATACGAACTTGGTGCGAATGAACAGTTACGTCTGCGTTGTTGTCTATTACCAGGATAACAGAGGTGCACCCGGTGATTCCTATGAGCTATGTGAAATGTACACGCAATGATGGACAAACTAGGCTAATTAGTAAATCAGATAAACTAATTAGTCAAAGTAGAGAGGAATTCTAACATCTTTCCTCAGTGATAGCTTTTGCAACCTCAAGGTCCAAATGTGAGTCGGAGAGAGGACTCAAGCCTCGTTCAACAAAAAATCTTCTTATATTTCTTGTGGAAAGCCCCACTGTTTCCCCATATTCTTGGACCATGTACTCTGATGTTAATGAAGATGACGGACCTTTTTTTTAAATAGGCCTAACTATATTTATTATAATTATATTAGAGTAAGGTTTCAAGGCCATTGTCAATTAAGCCATTTTAGCGCGTATGCTAAATGGTGCCAACTTCCTGTGTAATAGGGCGACGTGTACATGGGCGTCACCTTCCGGTATCATCTTTTCATGTAATATGCATAATATACTGAAAAATTCAGACATTTTTCTCTTTTGTTTTCTTGCGATTTTCTTTTTTCATGCAGCAAAGAAGAAACTGGAAAATGGAATGTTTTTTCCATCGTTTCGTTTTTTGATTATTAATAGATGATTGAAATAGCTCTTGTTCATTTTTTTTTAAATCTCTTTTGGAAATGAAAATTGAATGACCAAAAGGTGCATGGACCTTGGTGGCACAATCTATTTCAAATTTCATATGAGAATTTTCAAAATACTGCATCACTGATTTGAATGGTGGCAATCAAATCTGTGCTCCTCTGCTTGTCTGAAGTATCCTGATGTAGTGTTCAATCTGAATATTTTAGAACTGAATTTGAAATTGTGTGACCAAAAATGTTATTTTTATTGCTACACTTGATTACTCTTATTATCATAAAATTTTATTTGAAATCTTGCAAACAAATTCAAGCCTTGGAATGAAATTTCAGTTTGGTATAATTCTACTAAAAAAAAACTTCACTTAAAAATACGAATGATTCAGATTGCAGTGACATGTTTGTCATTCCATACAATTCTCTCTTATTCATTCCAACAAATGGGAAAAGCTTGTTAGTGTCTAATAGTATGTTAAATAACCACAAGACTCTAAAAGAGTGATGTGGATGCAATGACACAAATATTCAGTGCATATGATTAAGAGCACATTGATACTCATGAAACCATTCACTTTCAAAACATTTCATAATACTATAAAATTAAATCAGTTTAAAGTTCTGTGACCTCATATGCAAATCGAGTTTAAAAACCACATCCCCACTTTAGTATGCAATCAGTTCAAGTAAACATTACTTATTTTTTTCTAGTTTTTAATTTAACCCAGTAAAGTAAGTAAAATATACCTTTTGGGTTTTAGATACATATTTACATGAATTCATTGAAGTACAGAACTTAAAGCATTTAAGTAATTCTAATGATTTGCTGTTTTGTGTAAAAAAATAAAATAAAATAAAATAATCACATTTGTTTTTGTGAAATTTACTGAACCACTGAATCATTATTTTTTTTCCTAGACTTGAAGAGACTGCTACCATTGGGATAGAAATGCTTCATCATAGAATAAAGGTCAGAATAATTCTGGATTGATTTACAGTGCCTCTTCCTTCTTCTGAAACCACAGCAACAAAATGCCTCCCACTACATAACAGAGCCATCAGACTTCCTCACTGTAGGGATCAAGTGTTCAGGTCTGCACCACTCATTTGCTGTACACCACACATGCATTTGAGAACATGGTGAAGGATGACTCATCTGATATTATCACATTTTTCCCACCACATCTATGTAGACCAGTGTCTGTAGTCTTTCACCACTAAACTCTCAAATGTGTATTCATTTTTGTAATGAGGATTTTATTATAATACCCCTCTCTATGGATTTGAAGATGGCCTGTTCTTTCTGACAGTCTGAACACTGATATTTTCAGTCACTTGAAATACACTTACTCTTCTGTTCTCCATACAAGTCACAAATATCATGGTCACTAAACGTCCATTGTCTGATGTCCACTGAATTTCTGACCCTATTTACTGATATCAGATCTCACTGTCCCTGTTCCTAACACTAGTCACACTAGCCACTTCAGTCTTGTATGACTGAAACTCTTGTCATCTGTGCCCCCATAATGAACTCTTCAATCTTTATTTAACATCAAGGTCAACTTGGCCTGAACAGCAATTTTATAACTACCATAGAGCATGGACAATTACCTCATTATTTGGCTGTTTATATGCAGCCTAATAATCTGCTAGTAATCTGACTGATAGCTCAATCGGAATTAAAAAAAAAAAAGTTCACGTATACGCCTCAATCAGAATTGTGGCCAATCCAAATAAAATTTTTATTGGATTGCAGAACATGCACACAGCAAAAAAACAAAACAAAGGTAAAAACTTTTTATTTCTTGTATTATTCCCTAGCTATTGCCTTTAATGTTGGTAGCATTAAATAAAAAAAAACTTTTATTTAAAAAAAAATAAAGCAATATACTGATGGATAATATCCAGACAACCAGAGCCCTCCTGAATGCCGGACAAATATTAACGCTGAGCCATTTTACTGCAGTCACAAATTCGTCTTCTTGCTGTCTGTTTGTTTCAAAGTAAAACTTGGATGACATTTTGCTGAGATGGGAAACAATTCTAAAGCTTGTTGACAACAAAAGCAGCGTCACTAAAAAACTGACCAGACACACAAGCTCCACGCTGTTATGGTAACGTTGAAAATAAACCACACTCCATGCACACACATAACTTTGGATCAGATTACATGGAAACGTGCACATAAAGAAGACTGTCTAGAGTGTGTCTGGTGTAGCATCCAAATAAATGTTTCATAAGGAATCTGCAATCAGAATGAATTAAGTTATATTGGCGAAAATCTTTGCATGTAAATATTATCGTGCCACTGCATTGTGTGGTATATACTGTGTATATATTGTATATATTGTATGTATGTGTGTGTGTGTGTGTGTGTGTGTGTGTGTGTGTGTAGAATAGCCAAAAGATATTGTGCGATGCATTAGCTTCATGTTTAGCAAGGCAAAAAAAATAATTTTGAAGACTTAACTTGCTTGAGAAAATATTACTCCTCCAGATATTAAAAGGATTAAGGAAATAGAGGTTGGATTTAGAGGGAAAGTGGGAGTAATGTTATTTGTGCTCTTTTTTCACTGCAATACAGTGCCAATTCTTTTAAACACTGTTTCCAAATATGTATAGTTTACCAGCACAATTCAGTATGACTGATAAAACCAGAGACTGACTTTAAAGAGAGTGGCTCTAGCTGAAAAAGAGACACACTGTACATTCTGTGAGACACTAATTAATAATGAAAGACACTCTGACAGCTATAGCACAACACTGGTCATAAAGAGGGATACTGACTGCATAGAGACATTTTGACTGCAGACACCATAAAAAGAGACAGTGTAAACAGAGACACTGATACAGAGGGGGGGACAGCTTACCGGAAGACAAAGTCAGCAGAGTCAATCTCTTTCCCACATTTGCTGTTTTTAATTATTCCTCCATTTCCGATCACGGCACACTTCTTAAACTGTGATTTAGAGTAAGGCATGTCCTACAAGACGAGAGAGAAAAAAATGCAGCTTTTCTACACAGTCGTTGTCATGGTATTATCCTAGTGTGATGCTGTTGCTAAGTAACAGTTGCAAGACTGTTGTTACTGTAGGTGTGGGTAGATGAAGCAGATGCTAGGCAACAGCTGCTAGATTTTCTTCTGTCTCTCTCTCTGTTTGTGTGTGTGCATACAGTGGGGGAAAAAGTATTTGATCCCCTGCTGATTTTGTACGTTTGCCCACTGACAAAGAAATGATCAGTCTATAATTTTAATGGTAGGTGTATTTTAACAGTGAGAGACAGAATAACAACAAAAAAATCCAGAAAAACGCATTTCAAAAAAGTTATAAATTGATTTGCATTTTAATGAGTGAAATAAGTATTTGATCCCCTATCAATCAGCAAGATTTCTGGCTCCCAGGTGTCTTTTACACAGGTAATGAGCTGAGACTCTCTTAAAGGGAGTGCTCCTAATCTCAGTTTGTTACCTGTATAAAAGACACCTGTCCACAGAAGCAATCAATCAATCAGATTCCAAACTCTCCACCATGGCCAAGACCAAAGAGCTGTCCAAGGATGTCAGGGACAAGATTGTAGACCTACACAAGGCTGGAATGGGCTACAAGACCATCGCCAAGCAGCTTGGTGAGAAGGTGACAACAGTTGGTGCGATTATTCGCAAATGGAAGAAACTGTCAGTCTCCCTCAGTCTGGGGCTCCATGCAAGATCTCACCTCGTGGAGTTTCAATGATCATGAGAACGGTGAGGAATCAGCCCAGAACTACACGGGAGGATCTTGTTAATGATCTCAAGGCAGCTGGGACCATAGTCACCAAGAAAACAATTGGTAACACACTACGCCGTGAAGGACTGAAATCCTGCAGCGCCCGCAAGGTCCCCCTGCTCAAGAAAGGACATGTACAGGCCCGTCTGAAGTTTGCCTGAATGATTCAGAGGAGAACTGGGTGAAAGTGTTGTGGTCAGGTGTGGTCAGATCTCTTTGGCATAAACACAACTCGCCGTGTTTGGAGGAGGAGGAATGCTGCCTATGACCCCAAGTCATAACACCATCCCCACCATCAAACACGGAGATGGGAACATTATGCTTTGGAGGTGTTTTTCTGCTAAGGGGACAGGACAACTGCAGCGCATCAAAGGGACGATGGACGGGGCCATGTACCGTCAAATCTTGGGTGAGAACCTCCTTCCCTCAGCCAGGGCATTGAAAATGACCTTAATGACTTGGAGAGGATCTGCAAAGAGGAGTGGGATAAAATCCCTCCTGAGATGTGTGCAAACCTGGTGGCCAACTACAAGAAACGTCTGACCTCTGTGATCGCCAACAAGGGTTTTGCCACCAAGTACTAAGTCGAAGGGATCAAATACTTATTTCACTCATTAAAATGCACATCAATTTATAACTTTTTTGAAATGCGTTTTTCTGGATTTTTTTGTTGTTATTCTGTCTCTCACTGTTAAAATACACCTACCATTAAAATTATAGACTGATCATTTCTTTGTCAGTGGGCAAACGTACAAAATCAACAGGGGATCAAATACTTTTTTCACCCACTGTATATGTGTGTGAGAGAGAGAGAGAGAGAGAGAGAGAGAGAGAGAGAGAGAGACAGAAGACCAACCTCCGGAAACATTTTAAATATCTCGGGGCTGATGTGCAAGATTCCACTGGTGTCAACTTCGTAGCGTAGTTTTGTGCCAGATGGTGTGTTCCTCTGCGTCGTAAACAAGAAGGAGGGAGCATTACAGCACCGTGACAGAGACATCCTGTTGTACAGAGAGCATAGGGTGGGATTAGACTAATGTAAAACTGTCAATACAAATATACACTTCTGTAGGAATGAGTTTATATGTGTACATACTTGAAGTTGCGGGTCTCTTCTTTGTTCTGCTCCCATGAACAAGCCTGCAGATTTCTCCATCTTTCAAACAACTCTGATGTCTTCACCCTAACATATACATGCACACACACACACACACACACACACACACACACACACACACACACCAACAGTGACAACTCAACTCACAACAACAATTTACTATACATCAGCACACATCAGGCCTTTTTATATATTTCATGTTGGGAAAAGAGAATGAAGAGAAGACAAGAAAGACAAGCGAGCACGCTGGCACGGAAATAGCAAGTCTATGAATAAACGTCCTTCGCTGACTTTCTCATTCTAATCGAAACATTCTAGAAACATGATTCCCTCAGGAGAGCCCAGGCTGCAGATATCTGGGAATCAGAGTTGTGTGTGACTCACATGGACAGCACTTTGATGTCTGTGATTTCTTGGCGCAGTTCTCTGCAGGTGGTGGTGTTATACAGGAGGGGTCCATTAGAACTCTCCAGATACCTGCCAGGATACACACAGTCTTACAGCAGCTACACTACACTAAAGCCTGGTCTCAAACACACATACAAACAAACATACACCCAAAGAGTGTGTGACTCAGATGTTGTCAGGGGTCTCACTGTCTGCTGGGTTCATAACTCAAAAGCACACACATGCACTCACACAAACTGCATTCTTTTGTTGGTTGTCGAGGAGAGACAAAGTTCAGAGGGGTTCCATTACATCAATAATGAGCAAAGAAACATTGCAGGGATATTAAGATGTTTGTGTGTCCACTTTGATTATGGAACAAAAATACAAGAACATACATAAAACATAAAAGGATTTAAAATGTGAAGAAAAACAGAGCAGCACTGCATGTAAACTGGGCAATTGTCATGACCCAAACCTTTCTCTCTCTCCCTCTATACCTCATGTATATAAACCAGCTTATATACTGGTTGTTTCAGAAGTAATTACCTTTAAATGGAATACAGCAATACTATAGACCATTTATTGTGCTTTAGTCCAGAGCCAAAATGGCAGCCATCTTTATGTCTCTTTGGAGCCAAACTGGCAGCTAGCTGTAAGTACTGTGATTTATTTGACTAGCTTTAAATAATGGAACACTTAAAATGCACTTAGCAGAACTCTGGCTATAAGGGGAATCAAACTACTACAAGTGAATTTATCAACCTATTTGTACAATATTAGCTGTAAGAAATTTAAACTGATTTATTCTTTAGCATCCAAAGCAGTTTGTTAATGTTAAGCGATGATCCAAAAGCTGCTTATGTTCTAACAGATATTCAATTTGACTTATTATCTTACTTATGGACCTTGTGGGAAGGTTACAATTTGCAATCCAATATGGCCACTGAATTTGAGCCAACATAGTGGTCGATCTCAGATGACAGACAAGAGCAATGTAAAATTGAACACACTAGTGTAGAGTTGAAAAAAAGGGACAAAATGCAACAGAAGAGAAATGACTCAAATTAAAGGACAATGCTGTAGCAAAACTGACTCAAAAACACACAAAAATACAAAAGAACTGTCCCATACATCTCTGACTAGAGTGACATTATGAACATCTGACTGTGCTGTAGCCTAGAGAGGTGCACACTAGATAGTCAGGAGGATTCTGGATGTGTACAGCTACAACCTTTGTGCAAACGCATGACAGATGTTTGTTCATAGTACAGATTAAAAAGGAACAAAAAAAAAAAATTAAAGCGCGAGCCCAGTCAAAGACAAGATGGCAATGCGGGAAGACTGAGTTTAGGCAGAAGTGACAATAACACACACATACACACTCAACACGAGGGTGCGCTGTGTTTGTGACCCACACGCTGGTGCGGGTTTGGAAATGAGCAGCAAGGGATTATGGGAGACAGAAAAACAGTAAGTCAGTACACCAAGGGGAACAGAGTGAGCACTCCCAGCTTCAGGGTGGGGGTGATGCAGGAGATGGAGTCAGAAGTCAAAGGTCAAGAGGGGGTTCAGAGAGCATGCACAAGCAGACCACGGAGTGGAGGGGCGATGAACAAATGCACCCTCTGAGACCAGATGGACAGGGGACAGACATCATTCCCAAAGAGGTGGAGGAGGGAAGGGGGGAGGACATTTGGCAAGAAAGAGAGAAACTGATCGGAGATGCCATCATCATCAATGGCCTACCTTCTCTTTTCTTTTTTTTTCTTCTTAATATCAGCTAGGCAGGGCACGATAACTATGGAGCTCTCTGAGTGCTGAAAATTCTGACGGACACATCTGTCAACATGCAGACAGGTCGGGATTAGCGTCATTATTTAGCAAGCGGACTTAACCCTTGTGTTCTTTTCAGGTCAGAATGGCCCGTTTAAATTGATTTTTACTTATAAACAACATTCAAGTGAAAATATTAGAGATTTTCCAATATAAAACTTGATAAATTTGCTCAGCTCATTATCTTTAATGGAAAATCAAAGTTGTATTAGAGAGATCATGCTCCATTCATTCTGACCTGAGAGTAATGGGTTTGAAAAAAAAAAATGTTTAAAATAAATAAATAAATAAATAAACTCAGTTATTTTGTGGAGATTGTTTGAAAAAAGTGAAAAGAGTATGCTCCCAACTGCCCAGAGGGAGTGGGAAAAAAAACTACACCGGTTTTTAATTTATTTCAAATATTGCTGTTTAGTTAAGCTAAAAAATATATTGAATATTTTAAAATAAAATCAGAACACATGACCTAAATTAATGACCTCTTTTGCTAAATAGTGAATAGATCAGGACAGTTAAATCTATTGTCACCCTTCTGACTTCTCTGTTTCTCTTCCCTCTCCCTCTCTCCCTCCTTCTCTTTCATCCTGCTGCCTCCACCTTTACCTGGACCATTCCTCAGCAAATTCACACAAATGGAACAAAATTGGTCCTCGGCCTCTGATTGGCTGTGGCGTTAGCAAAATCTGTTAATTGCTTTTATACAACCCCTATTCCAAAAAAGTTGGGACGCTGTGTAAAATGTCAATAAATACAGAATGCAATGATTTGCAAATCTCATAAACCCATATGTTATTCACAATAGAACATAGAAAAGATGTCAAAAGTTTAAACTGAGGAAATGTACCATTTTAAGAAAAAACATAAGGTAATTTTGAATTTGATGGCCGCAACACGTCTCAAAAAAGTTAGGACGGGGGCAACAAAAGGCTGGAAAAGTAAGTGTCACTAAAAAGAAACAGCTGGAGGTTAATTGGCAACAGGTCAGTAACATGATTGGGTATAAAAAGAGTATCTTACAGAGGCAGAATCTCTCAGATGTAAAGATGGGCAGAGGTTCACCGATCTGCGAAAAACTGTGTCTACAAATTGTGGAACAATTTCAGAATAATGTTCCTCAACCTAAAATTGCGAAGACTATGAATATCTCATCATCTACAGTACATAATATCATCAAAAGATTCAGAGAACCTGGAGAAATCTCTGTGTGCAAGGGACAATGGTGAAAATCAATATTACATGCCCGTGATCTTCGGGCCCTCAGGCGACACTGCATTAAAAACAGGCATGATTCTGTAATGGAAATCACTGCATGGGCTCAGAATCACCTCCAGAACTTTTTGTCTGTAAACACAGTTCACCGTGCCATCCACAAATGCAGGTTAAAGCTCTATCATGCAAAGAAGAAGCCAAAGCTTATTTAAAATGGACTGAGGCAAAGTGGAAAACTGTTCTGTGGTCAGACGAATCGAAATTTGAAATTCTTTTTGGAAACCATGGACACCGCATCCTCTGGACTAAAGAGGAGAGGAACCATCCGGCTTGTTATCAGCACTCAGTTCAAAAGCCTGCATCTCTGATAGTACATGGCAGTGCATTAGTGCCTATGGAATGGGCAGCTTGCACATCTGGAAAGGCATCATCAATGCTGAAAGGTATATATAAAGGTTTTAGAGCAACATATGCTTCCATCCAGATTCCATCCCATCTTTACTTCTGAGAGACTCTGCCTCTCTAAGATACTCTTTTTATACCCAGTCATGTTACTGACTTGTTGCCAATTAACCTAATTAGTTGCAAAATATTCCTCCAGCTGTTTCTTTTTAGTAAGACTTACTTTTCCAGCCTTTTGTTGCCCCCGTCCCAACATTTTTGAGACGTGTTGCGGCCATCAAAATTAAAATTACTTTATTTTTTCCTTAAAATGGTACATTTACCATTTTAAGGAAAAAATGGTAAATTTTTTCCTTAAACATTTGATATGTTTTCTGTGTTCTATTGTGAATAACATATGGGTTTATGAGATTTGCAGATCATTGCATTGTTTTAATTTACATTTTACACAGCGTCCCAACTTTTTTGGAATTGGGGTTGTAGTGTTAATGTTAATAATGTTAATTCCAAAACATGTATGTTAAGTCCAAAACATGCATGGAGCAGCATTCGTGTTTGTTCACTTTCACACGTTCTCTCTCTCTCTGTGGGTTGGGTGGTTTCAGTGCTGCATTGTACCTTTTCCTCCCAATTCTGGCAGGTTGCTTCATCCCTCCATCATCTGGGTAACTAACGAGGCCGCTCCAGTTGCCCACCTCCTCTCCTTTGAGGCGGGTAAACTGTTGCGTGCTAGTGAGAGAACGAGGCAGTGCATTTAAGGTTTAAAGGTGCATTTCAAAAGAGTGAAACACATTTAAAATTACATCTAGTTACATGTGAGGAGATCACAAGTGAACCGACGAACTGATCAGTGTGTTAACCAGCAATCACACCAGTTTTTAAGGTTTTTTCTCCTGGTACCTCTCATATGAGAGTGAACTGTGGAAAATAAATCTCAGCAAATATCAACACCTTCATCAGTAAGTCATCAGTTAACTATCAAATTAATTGACAATAAACATCAGTTAACCACTGTAATAGTTATCTCACATTGAGAAAAATGTATGTGCAAGTGTATCAGAAAAAAAGGTATTTGGTCAAATAACCAAAGGTCCGAAATAACAAATAATTGGAATAATCTCAAACAATTTAGGGGTATGTTTATCATTAGTACATTGGCAATAAAACGACTGGCACACAAAGAATACATTAATCTTGAAATAAGACTGTTTAACAGCATTCAGCCAATACAACTGACACTCTGTCAAGAACCCGGAACATCACTGCCTCAGAATAAACTGCCCTAAATTAATCCTTTTATCTAAATGTAGAATTAGTTGTGGGCATGTGTGAGCGAAAGTAGGACAGCAGAAATCAAATTATGGTGTCAAATGAAGATATTCGTAAGGCAAAGGAAAACGCACTCAATACTGAAAAAATATTTCGGCATTGTGGTGGGATTATTCCAAACACAAATGCTTCAAAAGATCATTCTATATAGTCAGTACTGTGTCAGTGTGTGTGTGTGAATGTTTCAGCATGTCTTCTGTTTAGTGATGTAGGCTGCTAGTGTTTCTAATAACCCCATTTCCATAAAAGTTGGGTTTTTTCTAAAATTCAATAAAAACAAAAATCTGTGATTTGTCAAGATATTCAATGTTTTCACTGACCAACTTAATTGTATTTTGTAAATATAAACAAATTTAGAATGTGATGCCTTCAACACACTCAAAAAAATTTGGGACAGAGGCAAAATAAGACTAAAAAGTTTATAGAACACCATTTTGGAGGATCAGGTTAATTGGTAACAGGGGAGGGTATCAGGATTGGGCATAAAAGGAGCATCCACCAAAAGCTCAGTCTTTGCAAGCAAGGATGGGTCGTGGCTCACCACTTTGTGTCAAACTTTGGGAGAGAATTGTCAGCCAGTTCAAAAAGAAAAATAAGCTCAACGCAAGATTGCGAAGAATTTAGGTCTTTCACCATCTACAGTGCATAATATTGTGAAAATATTCAGGGAATCCGGAGAAGTCTTGTCGCATAAAGGGCAAGGCCGGAAACCACTGTTGAATGTGCGTGACCTTCGATCCCTCAGGTGGCACTGCCTGAGAAATCATCATGCTACTGAGATAAATATAACCATATGGGCTCGGGAGTACTTTGGAAAACCGTTGTCACTTAACACAGTCTGCCGCTGCATCCAGAAATGCAACCCAAACCTCTATTACTCAAGGAGGAAGCCACACATCAACTCTATGCAGAAACGCCGCTGAGTTCTCTGGGCCCAAACTCATCTCAGATGGAATGAAAGGCAGTGGAAACGTGTGCTGTGGTCAGATGAGTCCACGTTTCAGCTTGTTTTGGGGAAAAACGGAAGTCGAGTTCTCCGTGCCAAAGATGAAAAAGACCAACCAGACTGCTATAAGTGAAAGGTGCAAAAGCCAGCATCTGTGATGGTATGGGGGTGCATCAGTGCCTACGGCATGGGTGACTTGCATATGTGTGAAGGTACCATTGACGTGGAGGCGTATATTGGGATTTTAGAGAGACATGTGCTGCCATCAAGGCAACGTCTTTTCCCAGAAAGTACATGGTTATTTCAGCAGGACAATGCTAGGCCTCATTCTGCACGTGCTACAACAGTGTGGTTTTGTAGACACAGAGTGCGTGTGCTTGACTGGCCTGCCAGCAGTCCAGATCTGTCTCCTATGGTGCATCATGAAGAGGAGAATCAGACAATGGCGACCAAGGACAGCTGAAGTCTTGTATCAGGCAAGAATGGGCAAAAATTCCACCTGCAACAATTAGTATCCTCAGTTCCCAAATGATTAAAAAGTGTCATTAAAAGGAAGGGTGATGTAACACAGCGGTAAACATGCCTCTGTCCCAACTTTTTTGATCGTGTTGAAGGCATCAAATTCTAAATTTGTTTATATTTACAAAATACAATTAAGTTGGTAACATTGACTATCATTGACTAACATTAACACTGAATATCTTTCCTTTGTACTTTTGTCAGTTAATTAAAGTTTCAAGATACTTGACAAATCACAGATTTTTGTTTTTATTGCATTTCAGAAAAAATCCCAACTTTTCTGGAAATGGGGTTAGTGATTCAAATATATAAATGTATTTGGGCTCAGTTTCCGGGACAGAGATTGAGTCTAATCATAGATTAAAAGGCTCTTTGAAGCTGGACTAACTCCAAATCACTTTCTCAGTCTATCTGATGGAAAGAAATAGTCTTAGATTTAGCATCATCTAGATTTAAATGATCTGTCTCCCAAGCCAAAAATTTATGTTACTCTTGAAGTAAATTCGAGTTTAAATTAGACCTCTGATGAGCCAGGTTTAACTAAAGTTTATTGGGTTTTTTTTAAATGAGAGGTACATTTGGACTAAATCAATGTAGACCCACAAACACCACAACCCAGACAGATATTCAGACATTAGTGAACCTTTACAAGATTTAGTAAAGTAAATGCAGTGAAGTTTGTGCTTTTTGGAGCATTTCATTTGTGACCCAAAGACAAAAACCTATACTACCTTGTCTGCAAGTGCTCATAACGTTGCACATAGCACCTTTCAAAACTGGAGATAAATATGGAGTCAGTGAACCAGCAGTATATGTACAGTCACGCAGACAGCTTGCAATGCAATTTGTAAAATAAGATCAAATTACATCTGGTTACCTGATGCTCCCAGGCTACCAACAAAGTACAGTTCTATAAATATGCCAGGCTGTAAAGATGCCATATTTCCATCAAATGTCCAGATTCGTTCGTACAGGAATTGCAAGGACGAATATTCTATTCATTTCCAAGGTTTATGCACACCAGAATTACAGGTTTCAAACACATTCAAACTTGTGATTTCCAAAACTAATTTCTGCATGTTCAGAAGATACAATATAGGTGCCTTTGGAAAACTGCATTTTAAACCAAGAAATGTATTCATATACTCAGTGTAGGTGTCCTTAATATGAACTGTCTAGATCAGGGGTCGTCAACTGGTGGACTGTGGTCCAGAAGCAGAAACAACAAAGAATTTCTGAAGGCCGAACAGAAAGACATTTGGACAAAGAAGTATGTGTTTATTCTCCCTATATCAAATTTGATGGCACTAGTCAAAAGTGGTAACATGCAGCAGCACTATGAAACAATATATAAAAACTTCAAATTGTTTTATTTATAGCCATGAATTAGTCACTAATGGTTGAGCTTTAAAAGGTAACTCTTCATGTCACCAGTCATTCATGTTAGTTTCTTATATGGACCTTTGTCAGCAAAAAATTTTATGTAACTGGACCCAATTTTAGTTGAATACTCCTGATCTAGATGCTCATCATCTGCTACATATTGAAAGGGTGCTGGCTCTCCAACATTCTTGTCAAACAGACATCTAACTGCTTGATGACTTTATTTTCAGGTCTCATGCCAGCCCCAAATTTCTCCCTCTGAGAACAAATCTGTTCTGATTTTAATATAGTCTGGAATTTAATTGTGTTTCAGAAAGCCAATGGAATTAAGGCCTTGATTAACTATAGATTAAGGCCTACTTTTAAACCCTCTCCGGGATAATGCCATTTGGATAAATTTACAAGGAAATGCAAATTGTTTACACTGCATTGGACTTAATCGTGGTATTTTTAATGTTAGTTTGTATGTTTAATTGTTCAGTTTAAATGTACAAACATTGGTTTGTACAATTGTATTTTAACAGTAGTTACTATCCTCCATGATTGGTAGAGCTGGTAGAGTGGGTTGTCCACTAATCGTAGGGTTGGTGGTTCGATTTCTGGTCCTTGGGCAAGACACTGAACCCCAAGTTGCTCCCGATGGCAGGCAGGTGCTTTGTATGGTAGCTCTGCTGCCATTGGTGTGTGAATGGGTGAATGAGACACAGTGGAAAGCGCTTTGTAAACTGTGAAGGTTAAAAGGCGCTATATAAGTGCAGACCATTCCTGCAGTATTAACTTTTTTTTTTTTTTTTGCCATTTTGCATTTTACTGCTTTAATGTGTCAAGGATAATTCTCACTGAGAAAGAACAACAAATTTGTTTCTAGTAACTATAGTTACTAAAGTATATTTGTGCAACATGGCCACTCAAGGTGATTTCCCCCCCCATGCATTTCTGAGTAAATTAATAGAGAGCTCAAAGGTACAGCAGTGTTAATCATTTATACTGGGCAGGAAATGCAGCCCTACCACAGCAGCTAATGGTAAGAGCTTGAAGAGTTTGAAGAAAAGCTCGATCTGGAGTGAATACACTATTCCAGATACCCGGGAATGACGTGTTAGTACTGACAGACAAACATCAAGACTTATCCGGCCAGGTAATGCGTTCACAGGCATTTCACTCAGCAATAAAACATTGAGTGAAGATCTTGATGACTGGATTAGGATGTTGCTGGTGCAACGCCATTTGCATCAATTATTCCCATTGTTATGACAAAGTGATAAAAACAGATTTTTGGAAAATTACTATGTGCCACTGTCCTTCTGACACTGACTGATAAACTGCAGGGTCATTGTATTTGAAGGTGGTTAGAGAATTCCATGAAAATCAAGCATTTAAAGTGTTTCAGCACTGCAAATGATGACAGACTCTCCCTGCTGCCAAAAACAACCCAAAACCACATTCGTTACATTTGAGAACTGAGAAGTGAGAAATGTCTCTCATACACAACTACAGTGGATATAGAAAAGAATCACCCCCCTTTAAAATAATCACATTTTGTTGCTTTTCAGCCTGAAATGAAGACAGACACAGTTTTTGTTTTATCCAGCTGTATTTACTCAGTGCAACTTATAACATCCAAGTGAAAGATATAACACCAACATGTCAGAAAAAAATTAAAAATTAAAAAACCAGAATCACTGAGATGGAAACAGGATCACCCCCTTGATTTAATTTGCCTTATTTTTTTAATTACAGCCTTTAGTCTGTTGGGATATGTCTCTACTAACTTTGCACATCTAGACTTTGCAATATTTGCCCACTCTTCTTTGCAGAACTACTCAAGTTCAGTTAAGGCCTCATAATCTTCAAGGTGCGTTTTGGCAAAGCTCAGTCGTGGGTGGCTTTTTTCTTGCAACCCTCCCATACAAGCCACATTTGTGGAGAATTTGTGATGTTGTTGTCACATGCACACAATGACCACTCTTTGTCATAAATTCCTGCAACTGCTTCAGAGTTGCTGTAGGCCTCTTGGTAGCCTCTCTGACCAGTATCCTCCTGACTCTTTCATCCAGTTTGGAGCGACGTCCTGATCCAGGGAGGGTCTGTGTTGTACCAAATACCTTCCACTTCTTAATAATAGACTTCACTGTGCTTTTAGGCATTGATAAAGCCTTTGACATTTTTTTGTATCCATCTCCTGACTTGTGCCTGTCCACAACTTTATCCCGGAGATCTTTTGACAGTGCCTTGCCACCCATAGTTGATTGTTTGCTTCAGTTGCACTACAAATGGAATGCTCCATGAAATCTGTTTTCATGCTGAGCTAATCAAAATGACTACAGCTGATCACAGCTGAAAGTCAAATGGCTTTGTGTGCCATTGAGAAGGTGATTAGCTACACCTGATTGAGTTTACAAGTCATTTTTAGGTGGGGGGAGATCCTTTTTCCAACTCAGTGATTCTGGGTTTTTTTTTTTTTTTTTTTTTTTTCCTGACATGAACATGTCATGTTTCACTTGGATGTTATAAGTTGCATTGAGTAAATACAGCTGGATAAAACAAAAACTGTGTCCGTCTTCATTTCAGGCTGAAAAGCAACAAAATGTGATTATTTTAAAGGGAGGTGATTCTTTTCTATACCCACTGTATACACAGGGAATGATTTCTCCCCACAGACATCTCAACAACACACACACACACACACACACACACACACACACACTCAGTGGTACAGTCACCTGACTGTTTGAGAGTGTGACGTGTTCCCAAACACCCTTTTATGTCAGTGTGAGCACTAAAGAGGCCTAGTGCACACACAACCTGGTGAAGAGTGTGTACGTCTGTGATAGGATTCATGTAATCAAAATTGAGTAATTCATATGTAAAATGAAATAGTTAAGATTTTAGTTGGGGGCAGTACTTCTTACCATTTCATTTTTTATGAATTCCAGTGAAATCACTCTAGTTCCATAAAATTACTATAGATTTTTGCATGATATTAGGTTGAACCTCAGTGTTTGTCTTACACACCTACACACTCCTCTTTCTCTGCAGGCCAAGTGCAGACAGAGAAGATTCGGACAGGATTCATGCTATCAGAGGCGCCATACGCCTGATGTCATGAATGCACTGTGTGCATGAGGCAGTAGAGAATAGGGTGGGAGTGGGAGTGGGCGTGGCTTTAAATGTAGCATATGGACATCTGCAGGCTCGCAGAGACCATAATGAACAGGGGGGCCCTCCATCTCAGAGGCGCCATTTTGCACTGACACACAAAGACACACTAGCAATGATGTGCTGTCTCAGTCAAGGAGATCAACAATAATTCTCTTGGACCAGGAAGCTTAGTACCATTCTGTCCTTGTAGAAATCTTCCAAATTTGAGAGATCTACAAAAAAAAAAAAAAAAAAACCTCGCTATATGTTTCATGAAGCTCTGCTATGATGCAGAATTCAGGCTACACCACAGTCCTTTCCTGTCTGTTTTTGTACACTGACATCATAGATTATTTAATTTATACGTAATTGCTCTTAAATGTCTGTCATAAAGATTTCACAGTGCAGTTTCATGTAAAGATGTATGACTGAGGTTGAAGGGAGAGAGAAAATAAAATAAAGAAATAAAAACCAATTAAGGGAAAATAAAATAGAAGGACCCAAAGCGTCGCGCGGCATAGACAGTCGGCCAGTGGGGACTGTGTATGGCATTTGGGGAGGTGGTGATATGGAGCTCACGCCTCGAAATCAGGTTTTGTTTCCCTCCAAACAGAAAACTGTATGAACAATGAAGGAAACTGTGCGATCGTTAAATCATAACGGTCAGCTGCGAGCTGTTGTTTCCACGATATCACAGCAAAACATGCCTGACATGAACGACCTATTCCGCTTAGTTGCAGATCTAATCACACATTATAGCGCATGCACTGTAATACTCACTGTCATCATAACTGTGGGACAATAAAAACTGTTTTAATTTTACCTCCGGATATAGTTCTTGCCGTACAGGATTTGCTGCAGCAGCGTGACCACTCCGAAAGCGCAGATGAAAATAAAACACAGGGATCTATTTCCCAGCAAATCGCGCCCGGCCGTCGGGTCCGAGTATCCCATCCTTCCGCGCGGTAGGAATAACGGGGAATAACGGAGAGGCGCGTTCATCCAGTTCTCGAGCGCATTGTCCTGGAATCAGTCCTCGCAGGGAATACTTCTTCTTTCTTTCTTTTTTTCTTTTTTTTGCCTCTGTTGCCACTTGATTCGAATCTTCGGTTCCCAAAGTCGGGATGGGAATATATATATAAATAATTTCTAGTGATCTGTGTCTGTGCAGAAAGACGGCAGAGACGCCGTCAACATCATGCGCGCGCCTGTTTCCCAGGTTCAGCGCACGCGCGTGACTGGAATAGACGCTCCCATCGGAGCTCTGGGAGGAAAACTCAGAAGTAGAGAATATAAAGGGCGTGAGCCCACGAACCTGTCGCCCGTGTTCAGTAGCAGTGTACTCGCGTTCACTTGGAGTCCAGAATGAAAACAGTGTGCGGCAAGATTTCGGGACAAATGAAGGTCTTCACAGAGACGGTCTCCAATGCCTGGAACTCGTGACTGCATGTAGCGCTTGTGATGTCATGTACACTTTTAACGCTAGAGTCTCAAACGTTAGCCAACATACATGTGCCACTTTTGTCCTTAAATCAGTTACTAACAGAACAAACCGTTTAAAAAAATTATAAATAAATAAATAACAGTACATTTGTACCAGCTGTTTTTTATGCTCCACCTGCAGGACCACTGCAATGCACTACCTCATTTAACCCACCTGATTCATCCTATCAGCTGATTAATGAAGGACTTTATTGGTTAGATTTTAGGGGTGTAACGATACAGTCTATCGCATCTTTTCATCGATTTGACTCTGCTGAAAAAAACAAAACAATAGAAACCCTCATAGAATTTGTAATGGTTTTAATGGTTATAATGGGAATTGTATTGGTTTTAATGAAAACTGTCATGGTCTCCGTGGGTCTCTACTGGTAATTGGTTGCCTTCTATTGGTGGCATGTTATGTCAATATAATTAAGGACCAATAATGGTAATGGTCATGGTTTTAATGGGTAGCTGATGTTTTGTAATGGTATTTGTAGTGGAAACCATTATAATTTCTGTGATAGTTTCTATTGTTCAACATACTTCCTAAGAAAGTATTGGCTATTCACCATAAAATACTGCTTATGTTATGTGAGGTGAATTAAACATTTTAACTTAATCAACCCCACACCTCCATCTCCAAGTAACTTCCTCTTTATCTCGAATAAGGGCTTAAAATAAAAAACAGAAGCAAATCCGACCTTTTTAGGCACAGTCTGGAGCCTGATAGTATTCCCATTTTTTAAAAAATGTACCTGTAATCTGATTACTTTGTTTTTTGATGTAACTGTAATGCATTACGGTTACCAGTTTTTTGTATCCTGATTATGTAACGCCGTTACATGTAATCCGTTCCTCCCCAAGTCTATATATATATATATATATATAGACTTGGGGAGGAACGGATTACATGTAACGGCGTTACATAATCAGGATACAAAAAACTGGTAACCGTAATGCATTACAGTGTATATATATATATACACACACAGTATCTCACAAAAGTGAGTACACCCCTAAGTGAAAATGTCCAAATTGGGCCCAAAGTGTCAATATTTTGTGTGGCCACCATTATTTTCCAGCACTGCCTTAACCCTGTTGGGCATGGAGTTCACCAGAGCTTCACAGGTTGCCACTGGAGTCCTCTTCCACTCCTCCATGACGACATCACAGAGCTGGTGGATGTTAGAGACCTTGTGCTCCTCCACCTTCCGTTTGAGGATGCCCCACAGATGCTCCATAGGGTTTAGGTCTGGAGACATGCTTGGCCAGTCCATCACCTTTACCCTCAGCTTCTTTAGCAAGGCAGTGGTCGTCTTGGAGGTGTGTTTGGGGTCGTTATCATGTTGGAATACTGCCCTGCGGCCCAGTTTCCGAAGGGAGGGGATCATGCTCTGCTTCAGTATGTCACAGTACATGTTGGCATTCGTGGTTCCCTCAATGAACTGTAGCTCCCCAGTGCTGGCAGCACTCATGCAGCCCCAGACTATGACACACCCCACCACCATGCTTGACTGTAGGTAAGACACACTTGTCTTTGTACTCCTCACCTGGTTGCCGCCACACACGCTTGACACCATCTGAACCAAATAAGTTTATCTTGGACTCATCAGACCACAGGACATGGTTCCAGTAATCCATGTCCTCAGTCTGCTTGTCTTCAGCAAACTGTTTGTGGGCTTTCTTGTGCATCATCTTTAGAAGAGGCTTCCTTCTGGGACGACAGCCATGCAGACCAATTTGATGCAGTGTGTGGCGTATGGTCTGAGCACTGACAGGCTGATCCCCCACCCCTTCAACCTCTGCAGCAATGCTGGCAGCACTCATACGTCTATTCTGCAAAGCCAACCTCTGGATATGATGCTGAGCACGTGCACTCAACTTCTTTGGTCGACCATGGCGAGGCCTGTTCTGAGTGGAACCTGTCCTGTTAGACCGCTGTATGGTCTTGGCCACCGTGCTGCAGCTCAGTTTCAGGGTGTTGGCAATCTTCTTATAGCCTAGGCCATCTTTATGTAGAGCAACAATTCTTTTTTTCAGATCCTCAGAGAGTTCTTTGCCATGAGGTGCCTTGTTGAACTTCCAGTGACCAGTATGAAAGAGTGTGAGAGTGATAACACCAAACTTAACACACCTGCTCCCCATTCACACCTGAGACCTTGTAACACTAACGGGTCACATGACACCGGGGAGGGAAAATGGCTAACTGGGCCCAATTTGGACATTTTCACTTAGGGGTGTACTCACTTTTGTTGCCAGCGGTTTAGACATTAATGGCTGTGTGTTGAGTTATTTTGAGGGGACAGCAAATTTACACTGTTATACAAGCTGTACACTCACTACTTTACATTGTAGCAAAGTGTCATTTCGTCAGTGCTGTCCCGTGAAAAGATATAATAAAATATTTACAAAAATGTACACTCACTTTTGTGACGGCTGGGTGTGTGTGCATCACTTACTTGGGGAAGAGATGGCACCAGGATGCATTTTGGAAAGAATCCAAGCTGGCAGAGGCAGTGTGATGCTCTGGGCAATGTTCTGCTGGGAAACCTTGGGTCCTGGCAGTCATGTGGATGTTATTTTGACATGTACCACCTACCTAGACATTTTTGCAGACCAAGTACACCCCTTCATGGCAACAGTGTTCCCTAATTGCAGTGGCCTCTTTCAGCAGGATAATGTGCCCTGCCACACTGCAAAAATTGTAAAAGAATGGTTCAAGGAACATGACAAAGTGTTCAAGGTGTTGACTTGACCTCCAAATTCCCGAGATCTCAATCCGATCGAACATCTGTGGGATGCTGAGGACTTGTGGAGTCCATGCCTCGAAGGGTCAGGGCTGTTTTGGTGGCACAAGGTGGACCTACAAAATATTAGGTAGGTTTTAATGTTTTGGCTGATATTAATTCAATTTAATAATGTATATTATTTCTTTTAAGAGGCGTGTCACATTATACTGTATCACATTAATATTTATTGAACTAAAGTTTATGCTCTGCATTAAAGCTCTCATCCTTTTATATTATTTCTGTTAATCAGGTATGCATTATATCAGACTTGAATTGATGTTCCATGTTATAACGTGATTATGCTTTTTTTTTAAATAATATTTTAAGGTTTTCTACCAATTATGCAATAAGACCATTCTCTTATGTATCCTGCTGCTTACAGTGGGGGAAAAAAGTATTTGATCCCCTGCTGATTTTGTACGTTTGCCCACTGACAAAGAAATGATCAGTCTATGATTTTAATGGTAGGTGTATTTTAACAGTGAGAGACAGAATAACAACAAAAAAATCCAGAAAAACACATTTCAAAAAAGTTATAAATTGATTTGCATTTTAATGAGGGAAATAAGTATTTGATCCCCTATCAATCAGCAAGATTTCTGGCTCCCAGGTGTCTTTTACACAGGTAATGAGCTGAGATTAGGAGATCTCTCTTAAAGGGAGTGCTCCTAATCTCAGCTTGTTACCTGTATAAAAGACACCTGTCCACAGAAGCAAATCAATCAATCAGATTCAAAACTCTCCACCATGGCCAAGACCAAAGAGCTGTCCAAGGATGTCAGGGACAAGATTGTAGACCTACACAAGGCTGGAATGGGCTACAAGACCATCGCCAAGCAGCTTGGTGAGAAGATGACAACAGTTGGTGCGATTATTCGCAAATGGAAGAAACTGTCAGTCTCCCTCGGTCTGGGGCTCCATGCAAGATCTCACCTCGTGGAGTTTCAATGATCATGAGAACGGTGAGGAATCAGCCCAGAACTACACGGGAGGATCTTGTTAATGATCTCAAGGCAGCTGGGACCATAGTCACCAAGAAAACAATTGGTAACACACTACGCCGTGAAGGATTGAAATCCTGCAGCGCCCGCAATGTCCCCCTGCTCAAGAAAGCATGACAATGACCCAAAACACTCAGCCAAGGCAACAAAGGAGTGGCTCAAGAAGAAGCACATTAAGGTCCTGGAGTGGCCTAGCCAGTCTCCAGACCTTAATCCCATAGAAAATCTGTGGAGGGAGGTGAAGGTTCGAGTTGCCAAACGTCAGCCCTGAGACCTTAATGACTTGGAGAGGATCTGCAAAGAGGAGTGGGACAAAATCCCTCCTGAGATGTGTGCAAACCTGGTGGCCAACTACAAGAAACGTCTGACCTCTGTGATTGCCAACAAGGGTTTTGCCACCGAGTACTAAGTCGAAGGGGTCAAATACTTATTTCACTCATTAAAATGCAAATCAATTTATAACTTTTTTGAAATGTGTTTTTCTGGATTTTTTTGTTGTTATTCTGTCTCTCACTGTTAAAATACACCTACCATTAAAATTATAGACTGATCATTTCTTTGTCAGTGGGAAAATGTACAAAATCAGCAGAGGATCAAATACTTTTTTCCCTCACTGTAATTATCCTATAGGAAATTTGCAGGCCTGATTTAAATGCCATAATCTGCACATTATTCCTGGTTTAATTTTTTTAAAATTTACTTAGAAATTGTGGCTGTATCAATTCATCATTTGTTTTATGTGGCTTTCCTTCTGAATGTGGAACATGATTGTACTGTAAGTGTATTATTCATTATTTCTCTGTACTGTGGTGCACTAAATTCTGTGACAGAACAGTTCTTAGTTTAATGGAAGAGCCCTGTCTGTGAGAGAGTTAGATTACAGCATGTTAACTTACTGTCAGTGAGAGACAAAATCGGTGCCTGAATTCAATTCAAGTTCAAGTTCAAGTTCAGTTTATTTGTATAGCACTTTTAACAATGGACATTGTCCCAAAGCAGCTTTACAGAAATATATAAATTCAGGACATAGATTTTAAATTTATGAATTTATGAATTTATCCCCAATGAGCAGCCAGAGGTTGTTTAAATAATTATTAGCATTCAGTTGATATAAGCCAATTGTACACTGTGTGATTTCAGTAGTCTTTAGAGATTGTTACTTGTCACACTTGGTCCCAAAATAAAACCCTTCTATAACAAACTGTGTGGTAATGTGTTCTCCATGTCAGATTATACAATGAAAAGCCTCAAACAATAGACCTGCAATTTAAGAAAATTACTACATTCTATTTATGCCATCAATCACTGCAATTTGGGTAATTTGGGGTAATAAGGAATTTTAACAGCAAAATCAGACCAACAATCATACAGTGTAAAGGTGGCTTTATATACCTGGGCAGCATAATTATCCATGTCCTCTTAACATTTTAATATTACTACCATGCTGCTTGGTTTATTGCACAACAGTACAGTTGTACACACACACACACACACACACACACACACACACACACACACACCCTTTTCCTGCATAAATATGTATGAGATGCAATAGCTTTAATTAATAATTTATGGAGGCCTCCTGCAAACTAGTAGATCTAAAACTATATTCTGACTAGTAATTATTATTTTAGATGTCTTAAGTTCAATTAAATTTTATTTTATTTGTATAGCGCTTTTAACAATGGACATTTTTATTTCTTTGTTATTTATTTACAGAAATAAATACATTCAGGATATACATTTTAATGTGTAAATTAAGTTATATTTTGAATTTATATTTAATATATAGTTTAATTATATTTGTAAAGTTTTATTACTACAAGATATTATGACATTTATGACAGAAATTATGACATGCTAATCAAAAGTTTTGCATTTTGCTAATTGCAAAAATGACTTGTTGCAGTGCGGTTATGATTAATTGTACGTGTATAAGTGTATTTTGACTAGCTGATATTCTATAATATCTATAATATTATTATGACTAGTCAAAACATTATTTTACGTATCTAAAACTAGATTTAGATATAATCAAAAATATGATGAATGCTCTTTATAATGAATTGTTACATTAGAGATACCTCAAACATATCTAAATTATAATTGTGAAATGATAGATATCTGAACTAGTCAAAATTACAGTATAGATGTCTGGAAGTAACAACTAGTGAAAATGTAATTATAGATATTTATACACAACTAGACACAGCAAATCTCTGCCTCTCTTAGCTGTAAAGTGGTAGGGATGATCATTTCTTTGTAGTAGATTGGGTGAGTGTTGGCTCTATATCACGTTTCCTGGAGGATTACAATGTTGATCTCTTTTGTGTTTTGTCCATTCCTTTTACAGCCAAGCAGTGAGAATTTGATGGCCTGAATGTTCCACATTGAAACAGATTGTTGTTTCATGCTTTCTATTAATGTACACTTAAGTGATGTGCTCATACAACTTAGCTCAACAGTCTGGTGCTTGTGAGTGAGCTGCTAGTTCTCTCCCAGGTCTGCAGAACTGCTGTTGATTGGGTTCTCCCCTCCCATGGTGGAGCTGCCTGGCAGAGGCTCTGGCAGTATGTAATTACTGACTGAAGCCCATCTGTTGCTACTAGATATCATTTGGGTGGTGGTAGACCTCAGTACAGCAGTCATACTGACGTGGCATGCTGGGATTTTTGAACACCTCCTTATCACTGACAAGTTGAGAATACTCCACCATCCACAAATATCAAATCAAGTACCCTGTGGTCATGACTGTGTACTGAGGAAGTGCTAGAGGACAATTATCAGACAGGGTATAGAAAGCTGCATGCTAAAGTTCTCTACAAAATAGGCCTCTAAATGTAGTTTTTCAAAACTCCATGATTACTGAATTATGCCTAATCCACGTCAGTTGTTAAGTGGTAGTCCTTTCTACTGATGGGCAGGGTTAGAGGGGTCTCACGTTATCTACAGCAGTGGTCACCAACCCTCTTTCTTGAGCTCTACCTGCAGGTTTCATCTCCAACCAAAATCTAACACACCTGTTTTAGTTGATCAAGAACTTCTTCAGGTAATGATTAGATGGTCAGGTGGGCACAATTATGGCTGGAGATAAGTCTACAGGAAGGAATATCTCCAGGAACAGAGTTGGTGACCACTGATCCACAGCAATACCCACTTTAACTAAGGAATTGCTATTAATTAGCATGTCAAATCATGTATGTTGGGAGCTGATTTAAGCAAGCTATGCCTAATAAATTTACAGTTGTCTATGTATTATACATCATGTCTACCAAGCCCACCCACTATATGAGGATTAGGAGTCACCACAGATATCATGCTCAAATATTTATTTCCTATTCTTAGTGTACTAGTGTTTTTATCATGTTTATACTGAGCATTGTATATTACTGTTTTCAATAAATTTTTAGTCATGACCAACTATCCTAACTTAGAAAACTCCACCATGAAACATTTCATATGTTAATATTTGTGATATGCCTACTGATTCCAGTGTTAATTTTTGGTTAATTCGTTTAAGGGGAAAGAAAATCAAACGTGTTAAGAGTCAGGTTTCACGGTTTGCTCCTAAAACAAAAGTGCAAAGGCATCAGCCTCATTAAGCCAGAGATAAAGGCTAAATCTCTCTGGTACCACTATTAGAAGTATGCCAGTAACATTTATGAGTAATGTAGGAAGCCATAAAAGTGAAGCTAGACCAACATGCCAATGAAAAGTTTAAACAGAAGTAATCAATACAGTCACCTTCCAGTACAAATCATGGTTGCCAGTGAAGATACCATGTTCATTATATTATTATGCTGGTCATTCGGGGGCAATTTTTCCTTCAACATGGTGCAAGTTAAGCCTACCATATGGGAAAAGGTAAATGCTAGGTTCACTTTCAACAAATACACAGAAAAGCTATATTTGTCCATCATAGACATAATCACTTTACACACACAAAAAAAAAAGGATAACTCAAAAGATGTCAAATTGTTTAATAAACAGGCCGCAAAGCATCATGTTTGTTGTTGACATGTTTATTGGGAGCATGTATTATGAGGAGCTGGATGCAGCCACCGCTGCCCGTCGGGGTTTGGGAACGGTTCCCTCACGGAATCCATTCCTGTATTTAAAAAAAAAAAAAAAAAAAAAAAGTTATAATAAAATAATGTTAAAACCACACAGATTAACACATGCCTGCAGATTTATCATGTTCAATCAAGTACAACATTAATCAAATTTATCTGACAGACAAGATTAGCATGGACACAGTGAATAAGCATACTCAACTCAAAATACTGATAATTAGCTCAAGTCTGTCCTACACTGCCAGGTTTTTCCCCAGAAAGTTTTTCAACAGAAGCAGGTAATTAACCAGGCAGGCAAAAAGCAAGTAATTATGGAAGACTTGTTTGTAAACATTATTGCAGGCAACCAGTGATCCTGAATTTCAATTTTCTCCCAAGTGAGCTCTCCTGAACAAACACTTCTAGCATTGAAAAATTCTTTACTTCTTACACCTCGTTCTAATTTCCACTATACATCAATCATTTTTCAAAGCTGATGGTGCAGATCCAAGCACATACTGTTACGTCACGCCAAAGAATAAACCTTATTAACTGATGAGTTAAGAGTGCACTGGTTTTATTACATTTTTTTTTTTTTTTAATTCTGTTTAGCATTTTCCCTGCTCCAAAGATCTAATAAACCTTCTTTAAAAAAAAAACACTTCGATTAGTCAGAATAAAGCAGACACTTCTGCATTTCCCGTCTTTAAATCAAAGTGCCTCACCTGAACCTACGGAACACAACCTTCATGTGTCTCATACGGCCGGTTCCGGTGGTGCTGCGCCTCTTGGCCTTGGCACTCCAGTTGTCTAAAGACACAAAAACAAACGTACATATAAAATACAATTCATAAACAGCGCAGTGTCCCCTGGTTCCCAAAATATGCACTTTTTAACTATTCACTCCTGAACACGCCTCAGATAATTAAGCACTTTATGAGCGAAACGATGTTAAGAGGTAAAACAAAATGCGCACATCACGGAGTCTCCACCACAGGGAGTCAGAGGGATAACACCGACCACATATAAACAAAAACCTGGAGAGCGTCTTGTCTCTTTTCCTCAAGACTGAATACGCCGTAGAAGTGCTGTGCGACCGTGCATATTCAGTTTAATTAAACTAAAACTACAAGCAGACGTCATGAAGTGACTAGTTTAAAGACTCAAAAATTAAAAACCCAATGCCGTGTTACTTATTTTCACTACAAAGCAACCACCACAGGCAAGACTGCGCACTTCATGCAAAAAAGCGTCACTGTTGATTCTCTCTTCGAAAGATTTAAGCAGGCCTGCATTTCTGAATAGCATCTTGCATCTCAGCAGCATTGTAATGCAGTGAGTCCCTCAGCATCATTTGGTGAATTACTCCTAACGCTCCTATTCACGTGAGCTACAAGAAAATCTGTGGATTCTGCCCATAAAGGACCAAAAACTAATGGTCTACTCCTGTGCCAGACCAACTGACAGACTGTGGTGAGGATGCGGACCCTGCAAAGCATTTCGGCGAATCAAATTGAGCACTGAAAACACTATAGGAATACCAATCAGCACAAGCCAGCACGTTCGGTTTAGTTTTCAACATGAACCAAGGCAGCTGCTGTAGCAGATCTTCTGCTTTATTCAATCTCATTCACCAAATGGTTGCAGCCAAAAACACTTGATTTTTGCAAGCATTCGTTCCTGCGATCGCAAAATACTGGAGGGACTGATTTACCTGCTCTGGTCTGATTAGTTGAGAGACTACACAACAATTTTTTGATAATTGACAAAAAAAAAAAAAACTATAATAATGACTGGACAGAGAAGTATAACTATTCTCTGCTTCAATTTCAAAAACAGGCGTCACATCTGCTCATGGTCTACGGTTCTAGTCCGGGGGGGGGGACTTACTTAAAGTTATACCCATTGAACTACATCACTAACCGTTGTCACCATTTCATTGTGCTAGCTTCTGAACTGGACTACTGTAATGTAAACAA
Organism: Cranoglanis bouderius; assembly: GCA_023630585.1. NCBI lineage: Eukaryota > Metazoa > Chordata > Actinopteri > Siluriformes > Cranoglanididae > Cranoglanis > Cranoglanis bouderius. The sequence goes on from CM042541.1 coordinate 762,375, forward strand.
GAAATTTGGTGCAACTGAACCTTCCCAAAAAAACCTACTCTAGAATCATCATGAGGAAACCATTCTACAGCACATGAAGATGTTTATAATCCCGTTCCCCTGACCTCTCACCATCCCCAAAATAATAAAACACTGTAAAGAGTGAGGTACTCACACTTTCTCTTGCGCTTGGCAGGATAACCGCACTTGCCGCATGTGGATTTCTGCAGGTGATAGGCTTTGGAGCCGCAGCGGCGGCACAGGGTGTGCGTCTTATTGCGACGCTTTCCAAAAGACGACGTACCCTTCGTCTGGAGAGAGAGAGAGAGAGAAAAAAAAATGAACAGCTCAGGTGAAAACTCACACGAGTTTGGAGTCTAACCGGCGGCTCATCACAGTTAAATTAGCTGCTTCAAATCTCTCAATAGCCCTCTAACTAGCATACTAATATCCGAGTCGTAATAATAATAATTCATCAAGTGTATCTAACGCAATGCTAGCTGAAGAACTTGGGAATATTTCTAGATAGACAGGTGAAAGTGTTTGCCAACTTTCTGTGAGGAAGCGTCCACGGAACCAGCCAGGCGTTAAGTCTACACGTACAACGAGAAAAGGGGAACGTTAAAATAGTTTCTCTAACACGTTAAAACCCCAATATAGTAAACCCAAATGAAACCGCTTGACCACGTCGTTAGCATAAACGCTAGCAGCATTGGTCTACTGCAGAGACGGCTAACATAACCTAGCTAGCCATCACAACAAATATTATCTAATTTATATATTTACACTCAATCCGCCCCAATATCGAAGTCAATCGACTCTAAATATCATTACAGTTTAAAAACCACGCCGAAACAACGATATTAAAGTGACCAAAAGGAGATGTTAGAAGATTTTTGCCGATGAGGCCACCAAGATCCTACCATCTTTCCTCCAGATGAGAGTCGAAAGAGGGCGGAAAAGGACTTGGTGCAGCACTAAAAGTCATCCGGGTTTGCTTTCGGTGTAACACCAAAATGGGTCCTGAATCGATTCTGATCTTTTGAACTGTGTATATAATTCGCTTATTTAGAGTTTATTATCGGCTTCCTAGTTTTCAATAGACGGCTATAGGATACACATAATAGGTTTTATATTATTTATTATTGTTTAGAATTTAGGGGTGTTACAGACCCAAATTAAATTAAATTAATTTGATCAAATTTTAAAAAGCTCAGGTTATCTTCAGATTTAAAATATTTAAAGGTTTTTTTCCCTTTTATTTTTATTTTATTTTATTGATTTATTTTTTTAAAGTTATCCTTATTTTCCATGTACTGAAAGACTACCGAGCACAGAAAGTGAGGAATAGCAGGAGAGAAAATACGGTCTGTGTGAATGTCATATTATGGTGTCGTGTTAATATTGACCACCAGGGGGCGATAACAGCTAAGAGCTCAGAGTGCCCGACCACACAGCGGAAGACTAGCGCAAAGAGACACAAGTCCAATCAGCTTCTGCGAACGCGTCACGTGGTTTCCCTGGTTGCGGAAACTTCAGTATGAAATAGTCACATATTCAATGATGGCCATTCTCAGATCTGTTCACTCCTGTAGACTGTATATGTAAATATGCATGTTGTATGTAAACTGGTTTGTTTCTCTTTATTGTCAAGCTGAAGTTAGACCAGTTCAGTGCTAACCGACATTAGAAAGATAGCAGTGGCTCCACTGGAACCATTACAAGGGAGACCAGCATAGTAAGGGCTCCTCTGGCCTAATGCACTGGTCCTGAAATGGTGAGTGGATTCAGAGAAAACACTAAACTGTGCTGTTGAATTCTCTATCAGAACCAGCAGGCTAAGGGCCAGCGTCTTCCCCACAACCATTACCCTGCTGAACTCTACACTACACCATTGGGCCACTGATGTATTACTGCCTGTAACCCTCCTGCAGTTCTAATCTATACTGTATATTCTGTATTATCTATATATAATTGTATATTCATGGTATAGATCCTAGGTTTTCTTTATATATCTATATATTATCCATACATGGTATATTATCCATGGATCCATCTATCTATTCAAATTGGTCGGAAGATGATCAAATTTCTATAACTCTGATAGTCATTCATTCATTCATTCATCTTCAGTAACTGGTGGATCTGGAGTCTATCCTGGGAACACTGCTGGAGAGGCAGCAATACACCTTGGGGCACTATGCACGTACATCATACACTCATCAACACCGGCAGGTTTTCTGGGAAGCGGGAGGACACCGGGGAACCCAGAGGAAACCCACGCAGACACGGAGAAGAACATGCTAAACTCCACACAGACAGTGACCCGAACTCAGAATCAAATCAGGGACACTGGGACTGTGCCGCTACCCGCTGTGCCACCGTGCCACCCTCTCACAGTAGTGCCTGCAGTAATTCAGATAAGGTTTATATTAATGCTCTTGTTCAACTTATTCACAAGTCTTGTATGGCAGACGCTCCACATAATCTAAGCCACAGTTACCTAACCTTGGTCTTGGAGTACCCGCTGTACCTCTGTGCATATTTTAGTGCTTTTCCTGCTCTGAACACACCTGACTCAACTAATCAGCTAATTACCAGCCTTTCCTGAGTTGACGTTGGTGAGTTAGAGTAGTGTAAACATTCAAATGTCCAGAACAGGGGTACTTCAGGACCAGGATTGAGGAAAGTGTGATCTAAGCCAAATAATAAGCATGTTAAAATGAATTGTTTAACATATAGTTTTTGATATAGTGTCTTTCTGTAAGGAGATGTTTATTTAATATTTATGGAAGGAGTATCCAGTGCCAGTATCAGACAGAGGACTTTGCACTTTCTGGTTTCTCCATGACATTCTGCATTTTTTGGTTGTTTCTTGTTTTGTCTTATTAACATCAAGAGAGAAAAAAAAAACTTTTCTCATGAACAAGTTGCAACAGAAATGCTTAAAGGTACGTCATATCATTCATTAATCAATTAAAAATTGTAGTCATTGGCAAATTGTTGTGGAATAAGAGGAATAAAATACTAGACATAAGACATGCTGTTATAAAAAAAATAATAAAAGTAATTACCTTCAGGATGGTAACTCTGCTTCGTGTTGGGCAAAATTACACCATTTCACTATTTTCCTATAACAAAACACACAGCTGTGTTTTATTCCTTGCTTAATTCCTTCTTGACATTAACAGCAGTGTTAAAGATTTACAGCCTTCCTCTTGTAAACCAGCTTTATTTTCACCACATCTCTAACCTGGGTTCATATTGTAAGCCTAAATGTATTTAGTGCATTTTGGAGTTGAAGAATGCTGTAATGTCCTTTTTTTTTGTATGCGTTCATTTTAAAAAGGTCTTGACGGATCTGTTATTTCATTAATATTATGTCAAATATTATATATGTGGAAGGAAGCCTTTAAACATTATGTTACTGCCTCAGTGTCCAGGTGTCTACTTCATCTAAATGTCAAATAACCTCTTAGTTCACATATGGTAGACTAATTACAGTGTAAACACTACTAACTTGTGTAGTTTATAGGGATAGAGTTCAGATTCAGCTACAGACTCAATCCATTTCCCAGTAAACACAGTAACAGCTAGATTCATAAAGGCTAATGTGTTTTATTTTTATTTTGACAAAAATCAACAAATAGTTGCGTATAACTTTGTGTATCTGTGCCTTATTGGCTAGGTCCACAGATAAGTGAAATTCAGGTCTTGGATACTGAATGTTTTCTGTGTGTGTGTGTGTGTGTGTGTGTTGAGCATAATTTAAATAAACTCGCTTGGTCATGGCACATGGTTTTAACTAGCAGCCCACTTGCACAGAACGCAAACGTTAACTTTGTAAAAAATAAATAAATAAATAAATAAGCACACAATTTTATAGGATATCTTTGTATGCATTACCATTTCTCTTCACTGGAACTAAGAGGCCCAAACCTGCTCCAGCATGACAATGCCCCTGTGCACAAAATGAGGTCCATGAAGACATGGTTTGCCAAAGTTGGAGTGGAAGAACTCGAGTGTCCTGCACAGAGCCATCACCTCAACCCCACTGAACACCTTTGGGATGAACTGGAATGGCAACTCTGGCCTCAGGCCTCCTCACCCAATGTCTGACTTCACTAATGTGTTTATGGCTGAATGGGCAAATCCCCACAGTCATGCTCTAAAATCTAGTAGAAAGCCTTTCTAGAAGAGTGGAGGTTATGATAACAGGAACTAAGAGAAACTAAATCTGGAGTGGGATGTTCAAAAAGGACACATGAGTGTGATGGTCAGATGTCTACAAACCTTTGTCCGTATAGTGTATGGTAAACTATAGACAAAAAAAGGAGTTGCAAATGAGACACATAGCATATTGCTGGATCACTGGAAACCAAAATACTGTCATTGTCTCATCTCCTAACATGTTGAATCCAGTCCTTGAGTAAGTGCCACATGGATTGGCATTCATATATCTTTTTGCACAGGGAATTCAGAGGCAGCTTCTTCAGCTTTAAATACTTGTCTTTGTAAAGAATCATAGTAAGTATCTCTAAAACAATTTTTTTCTACTCAGCAAGTACATTATATGGAAATTTTGAAAAGGTGGTTAAGTTCCTCTTTAATAAAAGAGCCAGTTGCATATTCAGGAGCCATTGCATAAACACATGGTGAGTGTAATTTTTTTAGTAGGCCCCAGGGGAACCATATGATTCGATACACACATACACACATAGTAGCCTCACCATGTGAGAATGTGTGCATCATGGGGTGTGTGTGTGTGTGTGTGTGTGTGTGTGCATGTGCGTTTAGATGGTTTATGTATGAGATGGCAAGTTTACTGCTCTGTATGGAGTTGGAAAAAGAACCAAAACAGTACTTATTCTCAGTAATAGTGTACAATATACAATTTCTTCTCATTTAAACATGTTTTTCACATCTGTTTTGGACTTATAACTCATTTAATAATTTAATAATTTAACAGATATATAATATACTGTATAGATTTTAGGTCTAGTAACAGTTTGCAAACTCAGTGTATACATTTCTGTTATTAATGGGTCAGATTTCATGTCTTCATGGTATAGCTTATGTTTGTGGCGTTGTCCATTTCCATATGACCAGTGTTATTTCTTGAGCTGTTAGAACCAAACTGGTGACAGTGTATATTAATTTTTTTCTACGGCTGTTGTAATTGTATGTGTATTATATATTGCTTGCACATGGACATGTATATATAAAGCTATTCACAGGTATTTACATATTGTTAATTCTGTATGGCACAAGATTTTCTACCTATTGAACAGCTTCACAACTTGATGCTAGCTTGGCAGCCTGCCCTTATGCTCTTTTAAATCTTAGTTTTACTATTCCAGATGTCACAGATAGAAAAAAAAAAAAAACGTGATAAAAATGAGTAATCTTTCTGAATATCTGATATGTGACTTATTCCTGTTTGTGAAAATGTTTTCGCAATGTCCTGATGTCCAAACGGGGAAAAAAACACCTGGAGATTCTGTGCAGTTTCTAGGGTTTTACCTTCAGACTCTGTGAAAGACATTAACAGACAAAAATGCACACTCACATACGCACACTTCAGTACACCACACCATTTAATCCACATATTCCACTGCCTCAGAGTTAATGTATATAGACACTTTACCATGTATAGACTCACAGAAAGCACATACATGTCACAGTACCCCCCCCCCAAAAAAAAAATGTAATCTAGCACCATAAATGACTCTTCATTTTGTCCTTCTGTGCCTCTGGCTAAACCTTTAAAAGTTTTATGTTGAACCCTTTAACAGTTTCCAGTTTTAAAAAAAGGCTACAAATAGACCCCTTTGGAAAGCCAGAACCATTAACCATCCAAAGAACCCTTCAGGAATCCTGTTTTGTAAGAGTGTATTATGGTTATGAGCAGGTAATGTATAACAATTAGACATCAGTCTAGCACCTTACACATGCAGTATATTGAATACAGGCTACTCTTGGCCATAAGTCATGCAGAACACAAGATAAAAGTTGAACCAAATAAGCCAACTTTTCTTTACTTAAAGCTGCAGTACTGAACTTTTGCCTGTCTATCGCCATCTCTGTTTGAAACATAAACTGCAAGCTGCTTGTGGAGCTTTTTTTATCATTTCTTTTTAAGTGACTTGTGCTTCGGCACTGCTCCTCTGCGCGGATGAATCTGATGGTTTGAGGTATACATATGGGTTGTATATTAGCTCCAATACTTGACAATGGAGGTGGCTGTGTATACGGTTTTCTTGAAGCAGAGGTGGGTTGCTCTAGCTCATAGCTAGCAGAAAATAAGTGCAATTTACCTCACTGACCATAGCAAAAAAAAAAAGGCAACAAAGAAAAAAACAACATAGGAAACTTGAAACCTAGCTGAACAAGTGCGCTAATGTTAGCTAGCAACCTACTGAGCCACTGAAATGTCTCACCTGTTCAGCAGAAAAAAAGCCATCTCTTTGTCCATATTCAATCCCTTCAGATCTCTGAGTTTTCGGCACCTCTCAAAAGCCATGCTGATATTTTTCTCATTTTAGCACAGGCTCTGTCGCTTTCCCTTTTTGACTGCAGGCTCTCCTCTTATGATCGCATTTAGAACTATCCAGATTAAAAGCAGCCATCTAGATGATAAGTTTAAATTCTCAGCAACTAAGGACAAGCTACAAACACTCCACCATCCTCAGCACCCACACACGCGACATAGTAGCCGGCTCTTCAATATACAGAAATGCAGAAATGTCGACCTGAGAAGAGCTCTAATCAGCTAATTAACTCAAAACACCTGAATAGGTTTCCTGAGCCTTTAACCTCTCAGTCTGGTTCAGTACAGACAACCATATTAATGGAAAGCATATTCATGGAAAGTTGACTTGAAGGGGAAAGTGTGGTAGGAAAAGGTGCACAAGCAACAGGGATGACCGCAGCCTTGAGAGGATCGTCAAGCAAAGCCGATTCAAGAACTCGGGGGAGCTTCACAAGGAGTGGACTGAGGCTGGAGTCAGTGCATCAAGAGCCACCACACACAGACGTGTCCAGGAAATGGGCTACAAGTGTCGCATTCCTAGTGTCAAGCCACTTCAGAGACAAAGTCAGAAGCGTCTTACCTGGGCCAAGGAGAAAAAGAACTGGACCGTTGCTCAGTGGTCCAAAGTCCTCTTTTCAGATGAAAGTCAATTTTGCATTTCATCTGGAAATGAAAGTCTGGAGGAAGAGTGGAGAGGCACAGAATCCAAGTTGCTTTATGTCCAGTGTGAAGTTTCCACAGTCAGTGATGATTTGTGGTGCCATGTCATCTGCTGGTGTTGGTCCACTGGGTTTTCTCAAGTCGAGAGTCGATGCAGCGTCTACCAGGAGATTTTAGAGCACTTCATGCTTCCATCTGCTGACAAGCTTTATGGAGATGCTGATTTCCTTTTCCAGCAGGACTTGGCTCCTGCCCACAGAGCCAAAACTACTAGTAACTGGTTTGCTGACCATGGTATTACTGTGCTTGATCGGCCAGCCGACTCGCCTGACCTGAATTTTGTCGAGAGGAAGATGAGAGACACCAGACCCAACGATGCAGACGAGCTGAAGGCCGCTATCAAAGCAACCTGGGCTTCCATAACACCTCAGCAGTGCCACAGGCTGATCGCCTCCATGCCACGCCGCATTGATGCAGTAATTCATGCAAAAGGAGCCCCGACCAAGTATTGAGTGCATAAATTAACATACTTTTCAGAAGGTCGACATTTCTATATTATAAATTGTTTATTCTAATATTTTTCATTCTGAATATATGAAAGTTACATTTTTTAAATTAAATTACAGAAAAATTTAACTTTTCCATGCTAGTCTAATTTTCTGAGATGAACCTGTAGGTATCCTGCCTTTATAACGATGCACAGCATGCAAACACACATGCATTCAATCTTTAGAAAATGAACGCAACAAATATACAAACATAAACACACATGCATCAAATACGTTGCAAAGATTTTGATGTAATGAAAAGATTAATAATGAATTGAAAACCATTTGAATGTATAAACTGTTTTAAATCAGTTAAGTATTCATATTTCGTATACGCATTGAAACATGCAATCACTTATTTTTTCCTGTGGTCACATGATTCATCTCCATTGAGCTGCTTTGTTCTTTTTCCATTGCACTCTTCAAATGTGTGCAGTATGTCTGTGTGTACAGAACACAGAAACAGATTATCATTATCTAGGTAATGGATCCCATGTGCAGTTGTCGATATTTATCTGTTCTAAGCAGGCACAATACACACACAGTGTACGTATCTGTATTAATGTGTGTGTTTGAGCTTTTGGAGTGGAAAATGTGTGGTTGTTCTGGACTCATGATGCTTGTCTTCAAAGGTCAGGAACAAAAATACCACCTATCATTTCCTAATCTAGGCTCTGGATCCACCGCAACCCTGACCAGGATAAAGCAGTCAATGAAAAGAAACAAATGAATGAAAACACTTAAATACTTAACAAACAATTTGGCTGAAAAGAGTAATGGAATGAGGGTATATTGGTGTACTCTAGAATATAACACATTTATTTTAAAAAATTTCACTATCTGTTTGTATCAGAACTGCCATTTGTAACTCTTAGCATGTGAAAGAAAACACACATGGAGTCTACACTAGCTGATTCACTCACATTTGTACATCAATGTGTAATTACAGACTTATTTTTCTATTTCATTTTTGATTAAACATTTTTACAGAATGCGTTTTTCAACTTCAGCCCATGAAAGCATCAGGGTGGATACTGAAGACTCATCAGTAAAGAATTCCACTGCCCACAGCAAGGCAACTATGATTCTCTTGGCATAAAAAAAAGGTCAGGGCTAGAATCTAGTGCCCTATAACAGGCCAGGACTGATCCTAGTCTAGTTGGTGTCTTTATCTATTGACCTATTATCAACCTATGGTTGATATTTAGAACTGTGAGTGAAGCACAACACATAATTCCGATGAGGCCTGGTGAAGTTCAGATTCTGCATTTTGCTGGTTGCTTCTTTCATGCAACCATTTTGAACATCCTGTTATTATGAAGCTCGCATCTGAAATTTGATGTGATATTTGATTATGAAATGTGACATCCACAAAAAAAATCAACTACACTGACTTCAGTGTGCATCATTTCCCAAGACAACTGTTAACCAATTAATTCTAAAAGAAACACTGTGATGTCAAACATGCTGGACTTCACTACACAATACCAACCAAGGAGTACAAATATCCTACCTGTGGGCTTTCTTCACTGAGACTGACTCAGTGTGAAGGTGTGACACAAAGGATAATTCTGGGGGAAGAAACTGATGCAGGTGAAGGTTCAGGAGCAGGGACTGATCGGGGTGGACAAATCATGAACTAATTTGCTAGTCCACCAAGGAATTAAAAGCAATAATATTTTTGCCCAGTCTCATGTTCTGGCTGCCTGGAAACCTAACTGACTAGGCCAGGGGTTCCCAAACTAGGGGTTGCAACCACGTGGGGTAGCTTGATTTACAAATGGGGTCATGAGAGATACTCTTGATGAGGAAAAATCTTTTGATTTATTCAGTGATTGTACAAATTTATATTAGAAATATCAAAGATGGATTTTGTGTGATAATATTTTGAAATTTTAAAGGGAGTCACATTCAGACAAGCCATAAATAAACTAATACTAAATATTTTAGTGTTTTTCACTATCCTGACATGCTGCAGTACAGGTTACAGCAAATAAAATGGACAAATTTCCCTGGCCATCTCTCTCTGCTAAACAAATTAGCTTTGTGTCTCAAATTGCATAATTATGTACTATTCTAGACTGTTCTTGAGTACTACCACTAACTGGTTTTCCTATTACAGTTACTGTTTGAATTTTAAAAACTTCTCATGTTGCCTTCAAACCTACCGAAAGGTCTGTTTGGATGACAAGGTCAGTAAATATTTTAAAACTAAAATAGAGTTTTCGATTTGAGACTCATGACAATAATCACGATGACAGAGGAAAGTTTTAAATTGAGACATAGCTTGTCATTGTGTTTAATATCACTGTGAATAAACTTTTTACAGTTTGACTGAAAAATGAAATCCGATCGATTGGGATGCTTTAGCACTGATGTGCCTTCTAGTGAATGTCAATTTTAGATCGTCTGCATCTAACAGTGAGTGTGAGAAAAATAATGCCTCTCATGTTGTTGCTGCTTCTCCTTCGTGCATGCAAAATCATGCATCAAGTATAAACCATACATTAAGTATACAGTGGGTATTGAAAATAATCACCCCCCTTTAAAATAATCACATTTTGTTGCTTTTCAGCCTGAAATGAAGACGGACACAGTTTTTGTTTTATCCAGCTGTATTTACTCAGTGCAACTTATAACATCCAAGTGAAAGATATAACACCAACATGTCAGAATTAAAAAAAAATAATAATAAAAATAAAATAAAAAACAGAATCACTGAGTTAGAAAAAATATCACCCCCCTCCTAAAAATGTAAACTCAATAAGGTGTAGCTAATCACCTTCTCAATGGCACACAAAGCCATTTGACTTTCAACTGTGATCAGCTGTGGTCATTTTGATTAGCTCAGAAGGAAAAGAGCTTTCCTGGAGCATTTTGTAGTGCAACTGAAGCAAACAATCAACTATGGGAGGCAAGGTACTGTCAAAAGATCTCCGGGATAAAGTTGCGGACAGGCACAAGTCAGGAGATGGATACAAAAAAAATTCAAAGGCTTTATCAATGCCTAGAAGCACAGTGAAGTCTATTATTAAGAAGTGGAAGGTATTTGATAAAACACAGACCCTCCCTGGATCAGGACATCACTCCAAACTGGATGAAAGAGCCAGGAGGAAGCTGGCCAGAGAGGCTACCAAGAGGCCTACAGCAACTCTGAAGCAGTTGCAGGAATTTATTACAAAAAGTGGTCATTGTGTGCATGTGACAACAAGATCACAAATTCTCCACAAATGTGGCTTGTATGGGAGGGTTGCAAGAAAAAAGCCACCCACGACTGAGCTTTGCCAAAACGCACCTTGAAGATTCTGAGGCCACATGGAAAAAGGTGTTATGGTCAGATTAATTATTTGGCCTCAACACCAAATGATATGTCTGGCAGAAATCCAATACAGCTCACCATCCAAATAACACCATTCCTACAGTAAAGCATGGAGGTGGTAATATCCTGTTATGGGGGTGTTTCTCTGCAGCAGGGACTGGAGCACTTGTCAGGATAGAAGGAAACTGGATGGGGCAAAATACCCTCAAATTCTTGAGGAAAATCTGCTGCCCTCTGCCAGAAAGTTGTCAATGGGAAGAAGGTTTTCCTTCCAACATGACAATGACCCAAAGCACACAGCAAAACTGACCACACAGTGGTTGAAGGAGAAAAAGGTGAATGTCCTTGCATGGCCTAGTCAGAGCCCAGACTTAAACCCCATTGAAAATCTGTGGAATAACATGAAGACTGTAGTAAATATTGCAAAGTCTAGATGTGCAAAGTTAGTAGAGACATATCCCAACAGACTAAAGGGTGTAATTAAAAAATTAAGGCAAATTAAAGCAAGGGGGTGATCCTTTTTCCAACTCAGTGATTCTGTTTTTAATTTTTTTTTATTTTTGTCTGACATGTTGGTGTTATATCTTTCACTTGGATGTTAATAATCTGGCATAGATTATTTTCATATAACAGCATAACACTTCCCACTAGACTGGTAAGTCAGTGCAAGGAATATTCCCCCCACCCTGCCCATTAGCCCATTCTGCCTGCCCATTCGATTGGGGGTGGTAGCTAGATGTGAGACTTACTGTCATGCCCATTTTCTCCAACTGGTCCACATGTGACGTGAATTGTGGCCCTCTATTGCTTATGATATCTTCCGGTATTCTGAAATACCTGAATATATGGTGAAGTAAGAGTTCAGCAGTAACAAAGGTGGAAGGAAGAGTAGGTAGAGGAATCAGGCGGAGGGATTTGGAGAATCGGTCAACAATCACTAGGATCATGGTATTACCTTGTGATTCTGGTAGATCAGTGATAAAACCATCAGCCAGGTGGGACCAGGGCCGTTGGGGTATGGGCAGAGGCAAGTGTTTTCCCACAGGCAGCGTTCTGGGCACTTTGTGTTGCTCACAAGTGATGCAGGAGATGTACATCGGCCAAGATGTTAGGCCACCAGTATTTCTCCCGCAGCAGCTGGTAAGTTCTTCATGTCCCCAGATGGCCAGTGGCGGCATCGGTGTGGGCCCAGGAGATAAGTCTGGTTCTCAATTGAAAAGGTACAAAGCTTTTGTTGATGGACATGTGGGTGGTACTTGCTCTCTGGGGGTGTTAGTGATCTCCTGATCCAGTTCCCAGGCAATGGAGGCCAAGACACAAGCTGGTGGGAGAATGAATTCCTCACTGTCAGTATGAGGTTCTGAGATGGTGCTAAATGCAGTCTTCCATTCATCCCGCTCACGTATGCACACCAAGTTGTATGTGCTCCAGATGTCCAGTTTTGTGAAATATTGAGCTGAGGGAATTGTTCCAGGGCTGCAGGGTCCAAAGGAAGTGGGTATTTAACTGTGCACTGGTTTAGTTCTCTGGTTTAGTCAGTGCAGGGCCAGAGGAATGTAATCCTCCATAGCTTTCTACTCAGTCACAGAGAGTGGGTAAACTCTGTCATGTAGGGGAGTGGCTCCAGGGAGCAGCTCGATGGCACAGTCATAGAGTTGGTGGGGCAGCAGACTGCTGGCTTTGGTCTTACAGAATAATTCATTCAGGTCCTGGTATTCTGGAGGGCTGATCAAAGAGGAAGAGCTCATTGGGCTCTCAATGGAGGTAGAAGCTATGATGAGTTCAGGGGCTTGAAGACAGTGGGTCTGACAATATGAAGACGAGTTAAGTGTTTATCTGACCAGGAGAGTTGAGAGTTATGTAGTGCCATCCAGAGAAGTCCCAGAATAATGGGGTGTTTGGGAGAAACAGTGATCAATAGGGAAATGAACTCCTGATGTAATGTGCTGACTTGGAGGAGAAGGTGCTTGGTGCAGTGTGTGATCAGTCTCTCTCCAATGGGACCACCATTGATGGCTTGGATCTTTTTGGGTTGGAGACACAGAAACAGATCCTGAGTGTTGTAGCAGAGAAAATGCATGGCAAGTTGAAGAGTGGGAGGGACTGAAAGGAGCTGGAGTTCCATCTAGAGCGCCTCCTGGTGGTCGCACAGAGTGGACACAGCCCGATACGATCGTCTGCTCGGCCACAGTAAAAGCAGATGGCATCATGTCTCCCACTCAGCCTCATTTAGCCATGCTCGCTCCAATTGCATGGGCTCCACAGGTATGTTGACACTGACACTGTGGGAGTCTCCTACTAAATCGGAGAGGGACGATTCCGAAGCAGATGGTCCAGCCATATGGCCAGGTCAATGAGGGAATTGAGGGTGAGTTGCTCATCTCAACATGCCAGCTCAGTTAAAATCTCCGGATTTAAGCCCCAGAAAAATGTTGCTTTGATTGTGGTATTGTTCTAGCCACTCCCTGCAGCAATGGTGATGGTCCAGAATTCGAGCGTGTACTCTGACACTCAATAAGCTCCCTGAGTGAGGGTGAGGAGCGGTTCTCCTGCTTCCTTTCCATTGGGTGAGTGGTGGAATATGTGTCAGAACAGCTAAGTAAAGTGGTGGTATGATGTCACTGCCTCACTTCCTTGCTCCAATACAGCCGATGCCCATTTCAGAAATCTCCCAGTGAGCAAATTCAAAAAGCATACGATTTGTTCTTACATTCCTTCATGGCTAGCGAAGTACATAGAGCACTGCAGCAAGACTTCTTTGCACTGTGAAACATCACCTGCGAATTTCTTGAGAGCAAGCATTGGGGAATGGACAGGCTGAGCCGATGCTTGCTGTGTCGATGTCATGGCAATAGACTGGGAGAGGATAATCATGGCATGAATATCAGCGATGTGCTGCTGTTGTTCTCCCATCAGCTGCCCATGAACAGCAATGGCTTGTCACCAGCTGAGTCCATCTGCTGCAACCATTTAAGTATTCTGTCATGTAAAGATGGCTCAGACTGATGTAAATGCAGTTAGGCAGTGTTCAATGAAGAGAACGGCAAATAAATCCAAAACACAGGACAACACTCAGAGTCAGCAACAGGCAGAGGTCAGGTGATCAGCAAACAGTATATCAGAGGTGAGACAACAGGCACAGACAGAGAACAGGCACAAAATCAACAACATAACTATCAGGCAGAGAAAAAAAAGGCCTGGTGTCATCACAAACACTAAGGAATGGAGTGTATACTTCATGGTAAGTGAAAGTTCTAAAAATCCTTAAATACTGTGAGTGAGTAATGAGATAATTGAGTCCAGGTGTGTGTGATCAGAAGGATGGTGACTGTGAACGTGGCAAAGTGTGAGTGATCTGGGAAATGGAGTCCATGGTGGCCATGTTTGTAGGCTTCGATGCAGGATGGCAAGTGGAGTTCGCTGACTGGGTTGACCTGACATTACTAACATAATAAAATGTTCAAATGTACATTTTAAGTAGTCCTATATTATAAATCTGGAATCTGGAGTGGTTGATACTTGGGATCACAGAATATTCATAATGTCCATTTGGGGTTGTTTGGCCAAAAAGTTTGGGAACCCCTAGGCTAGGTTAAAAAGTTGTAGCTAGCACGATAGTAAAGTGGATTAATACTGAAAAAGGAAGGCAAACAAGTACATTGTGCCCTTGACAAAAAAGTCAGCATGTCATTTGTCAATGTTTCGACTATGAGATGTGGTGTTATGTTCCAGCATCTCGTAAAATATATTACTCCTATTTTTCTCTTGACATGTTTAACTGCAAGGTGACTGCATGTTGCGCTGGCTGGACAGTTATATGAGAGTTTTGTGTTGTTCGATGTTTTGCTCAGTTTTGTCAGTATGTCGTATCTGTGTGTTCTTAATCCTGAAAAGATCATCCATCATCCATGCAAGCTAATTAATCCATCTAGTAAAAATAGTTCTACCATCAAACAGGTTATCATGGGTATCTACAAATAAAAAAAAACTATTAGCCCAGACACAGATTCTTCTTGTCCCAGGCACCAGGACTACTGAATTGTTCAGCCATTCAAGAGCTCAGTAGCAGGGACTGATGAACAGGAATG
>CM042541.1:780000-1020000 GCA_023630585.1 Cranoglanis bouderius
TTCTCTATATTGAGGAAAGAACAGAAAACCAGTTTACTCAAAAGTCACTTATTATGGTCACTATAACTAAAAAAAATGTATCCAACTATCTATCACTGGACCACTGCAGTAAAAAAGTTACTTATGCTTTTCCAATGCGTTTATGCTCTCAACATGCTATTGAACCGGTGTTCACAAGTCTGTGGTGGTAATCAAGAAACAAATAATGGAAACTAACAAAATACATGTACTCTTGTTACAGTACTTCAGTACTGTAAATAATTAAATAATTCAATTTCGAGACCCAAATAAAAATAAAGCAGTCTCCTGACAATTGTCCACACTTCAGGCACCAGATGCTTTAGTCAGCAGCCGCAATGTCTGATCAGTATCTTCAGTTTTAAACGCTTCAAACAAAATGGTGTGATAATCTGTAAATTCTGAAAACCATAACCTGTGGAGGTATTGGTATTTCACAGCTTAACAGCCAACCTGCTAAAACACGTACAGGTAAGCCATTAGCTAGCCAGATCTTTTGATGTTTTACCATATGAAAGCTCTGTATTAAACTTAAGATGTCATTTTGATATCTGTTAGCGATTGCCTGTTGTGTTAAATATATCTGTAGATATATTTTCTGTAGGTAGCACTCAGGATAATGTGTAAGGGGCTAAATAGCTATGTAACTAGAAACATGTATGAATGAACATGAGCTAGCTAGCTGGCTAGCTAACAAATGTAGCAAGCTACTGAAACCCCAACTGCATTTGACTACATTAGGAAACGTGACCTTTCTGTATATACTGTTGATAATTGAGGTGGTATTCACTTCAGCATAGCTCACTTGATTAGTTAACATAACTGTTGCCATGCATTCCCCAGATATAGAGCTATAGACGTTTTTAGATTAGTTGTGTCAGTTGTGGACATGTAATAAAGTAATTTGTTGTAATTTTTCACCAGATGACTTGTTTACTCTTACTTGAGTAATTTTCTTGATCACTCCTTTTACTTTTACTCAAGTAAATTATTACTACAGAATAATTGACTGCCCCAACAATTGGCCATTAAGAAAATTAGCCACAATTATTGTCTGTAGTAATTGTCCAGATGTTTCATTACAAAAGTTATGCATCTATTCGTTGCAATTTAATCTCCCTCTTTAAAAAAAATTATGAGATCAGTCTGTTAAATTATAATATAAGAACAAAGTTTGTGCAATATTTTCTATGAATCACAGAGAACATTGCAGTTCCTAAGATTCGTGGAACATCACAGCTGTATCCAGCAGTCATTTCCCAAAATCCCGAATGATCCATCATCACTTCCTTTTTTTAGCACCTGCCAATGACAAAGCAATGAAAATATGTATAAACATGAGGAGGAGATGAAAGGTGAGATGAAGAAAGGAGAGAGTGATGGGAAACAAATGAAAGCGTATAAACTCTGCCAAAACAATTGCAGACATGACTCAAGGCAGCCAATCCTGGCTCCGCCCCCACAGCATGGGTCCGCCTGTTAAACTCATAACTCCGCCCACCACAGCTGCTCAAATGTGATAGACAACCCGTTACCTCACTCTTTTACACACACACACACACACACACACACACACACACACACACACACACACACACACACACCAATAAATACACACCGGAGCACATAACCCACCCTTTTCTCCCTTAGAGACACTTCAAGAGAACTTTGAAGGGAAGCAGAACAACTGACTGCAGAGGAAATCATCATTACATAGACAGTTACTGGACATTTAAGTCACATATATATATATGTATATATATATATATATATATATATATATATACAAACTAATCAAGCTTAGAGACACTTCAGAGAACAGACAACACACATAGTGTGTGTGTGTGTGTGAAAGATGACAGGGAGGATGCAGCTTCTTATAACCATATCTCTAATTCTCAGTTTAAATTCAGCCGTGGATGCTGAGTCAACTGGTGAGTACACTTTATAACATTCCTATTATTACCTTCAAAGCTTATAGTACATTATAATATTTTAGATTAACTTTTAAAACATTGCATTACCTTAAAACACCTTTAAAAACTTTCACTGCCCAGTATAGCAATACATTAGTTGTTTAATGTTTAACATTAATGAATTAATGTTTCACATTTCATTCATGTTCATTCTGTCTTTCAGAGACATTCAGTCTCTCTTTCTCATAATGTTCATTCTCTCTTTTTATCCTTCTGACCATCCTCAAGTAGTCTGAACTTGTTTAGCTGGGATGGTTTATGAAACCTATAATCATTGTATATCATCAAAGTGATTCAGCTCTGGTTACTGCCAGTTGTGTGCGTGTGTGTGTGTGTGTGTGTGTTGAGAGAGAGAGAGAGAGAGAGAGAGAGAGAGAGAGAGAGAGAGTGTAACTGTGTACATGGCTTAAGCTGTGTGCAGGTTAAACTCATGATGATTTTTGCAGGGTTGAGGAGATCAAATGTTGTATTAAATCCAAACAACACAAATGCTGACATTGATACATCATACCTAAATAGACATAAATTCTCCGTCTCAAATATCCTGCCTCAATCTGCCATAGTGTTCCATTATAAAAAAAAAAAATTAATTTAAAAACAAGATGATATTGTTGTGTTTAAATGGCCATTTGCCATGGTTAAAATCTAATCAGAGGTTAAATTAATTTCAGCCCTTGGGCGTCACAGTCATCTGGATTTGATCTGAGATGTATCGCACACACATGTACACACACAAGCAAAGCACATATGTTAGAGATTTTTAACTGTCTGAATACAAACAATCTTGAGTGCACTGACTTAAAGCAGTAGACATTCATGATTGGTCACAGCAGCTGGTGCCGAGCTCTGATTGGTTCAACAGGTTGACCTCAAGTTCTTCTCATTCATCTTTCATTTACAGAGAGAGAAAGTTGATACGGTCATAGTGTGCGTCTTCAGCCTCTGAATTTTATTGCCCCTGGTCTCAGAGCCCAAAAAGCTTTTCAGCCCTTCGGTGGCCAGAAAGACAGACAGTAGTTAGAACTGATTAGGTGCTCGTAAAAGTAATGGCACAGCAACCACACGGCACAGCAACCAACTCAACAAACACAAACATGATTATATTAGCTTTGGAGTGAGTAGAAAGAGC
Source organism: Cranoglanis bouderius (assembly GCA_023630585.1). NCBI lineage: Eukaryota > Metazoa > Chordata > Actinopteri > Siluriformes > Cranoglanididae > Cranoglanis > Cranoglanis bouderius. The sequence continues at coordinate 783,124 of CM042541.1, forward strand.
CCTGACCATGCTCATGAACCAGCATGAATCGGGGAAACGATCTAGGGTCTTGCCAAAGCTTGCACACAGGTATGGCACTTTAACCAACAGACTGGAAAAAAGTTGGGTCTAGGCTTAAATGTCAGTTTAACACTGGCAACTTCCCTGTGCAGTTCTCTAAACACATGAAAGTCTGAACTCGGCTGCTGGACTTGCCTCAACACACACCTTTATTATAATAAACGGAAACATAAATAACAGCCCTGGTTGGGGCCCAGCAGCCAATGGCCAGTAGTCACTGCCATAACAACCGACATCTGTATTTGCAGTTTCAGGCTATGAAATCATTGGTACCAATGGTCAAGGGGGCTAACTTCTGGAAACTTTAAAAGAATCTCTTTCAGTAAAACAGAAGACTATTTGACTAAGAGTCAATCTGATTAAACATTAAAATGTCGACTACTGATGGGTTTCCTCGAGTTTGTTTTCAGTACACTTTTCAGGCTCAATTATTACAGACCTCATTAAACCTTTTGTTTTTATTTAAGTTTTAAACAAAACCTTGAGAGAAACACCTTATTTTCATTAGCATCAATTTGTAAAAATAAATAAATAAATAAATAAATAGGCTTCTAATTAAAGATTTTAAATGATCCAGTGCAGTAATAAATATCTGCAGTAAACAATCCTCTGGATGTCTTTTTCACGAGTAGTATTACTGTATCTGTATCTATTTCATCAGAATGAACCCCCAAAAGAAAGCTCAAAGAACTGGTGTTTGTTTTATCACACTTAACATTTAACGTTGAAATGATATCCTACATTTAAATAGGAAATCTTATAGGACTTAAACTAACTTTTAAGCAGGACATCTTAGTTCATGGTTAAAAATTCTAATGAAACATCCCTTCTCTTTACACACTGTCACCTACCTAATTAATATTTCTGGAATCATCTATGCAAAGGGGCCTCAAACCATTAACTCATGATCTATTCCTATGTCAAATCTCATGTTCCAATTCCTGGAGAACTGTTAGAATGCTGCCCTCCACTAAATTTGGTATGTTGGTGCATGTCGACTATACAGAGAATTATTGACACTTCTACAGGAAACGTCAAGGTTTAGTTCAAACTGTTTAGGAGCTACACACTTTGTTCAAAGCCATATGCATTTGGCTAAACAACATTTGGCTAACATTACTTTATCGGTCCCAATTTCCTGTTCCCACATTTACAACGAAACTGTTTACCTCTACAGTGTATAACCTCCTGACATCACCAGACTGTCTGCCAGATCTCCTGCATGGAGGTTTAGCAGAACAGGGAGTGACGGAGCTCTTCATTCTTGCAACATTCCGCCTACAACCCCGAACTGGAACCACAGTGTTTGGGCTCTATAATCCACGAGACAACAGCAAATACTTTGAGTTCACCGTTCTGGGCAAACTGAACAAAGGTGAGCATGTTTTAATGGTATGTATACAATTCAAACAAATGTTTAGATAACTTTAGAATCATTTTCGCATAGGTGTGTCTCACTGGAAAAACTGAAGTACAACCTCTGAACTAATTCCACTGATTTCTCTCTTTTCCATTCTTCTTCTCCCTCTCCTTGACGTTATTACCATCTATGTATTTCAATCCCATGTCTATTGTTTTCTCCTTCTATGACTAGCATCACTGCGTTACCTACGCATTGATGGCAGGATGGCCACTGTCACCTTTAGCAACCTCAAACTGGCGGATGGAGAGAAGCACCACCTCCTTTTTCACCTGAAGGGCCTGGAGGTTCCATACAGCCAGGGGTCTTTTCCACCTGGCCAAGCAACGTTGCCGGTGCCAGGGGTGGAGTTGCACCTGGACTGCCGATTGGTGGAGACACTGAGAGATTTACCAGCAGTGTTCAATGGGCTTAATAACAACCAGGGTGTGGAGCTAAAAACCATGCAGAGAAAAGCACAGGTAAGCACATAAACAACTAAACACACTTTAAATACTATCCAGGGATTAACTGCAGTGTACTAAATAAATAATTGTTGTAAATGGACTGGAAGTTAAGCAAAGTTTCTAGAGAAACATGACAGATTGGACACTTCCACAGCTGTGCAGGCAAAGTGTTCCTAATGGGATTTACAGCTTTTGAAGCATTTTTGTCTGAAACATCCTGTTTTTCTGGAAACTTTTTGTACTTCCCTTAACTTTTACTACATCTACACCCTCTGGCCACTTTAATAGGAACACCTTTACATCTACTCATTCATGCCATTAACCAATCACCCATGTGGCAGCAGCGCAGTAGATAAGATCAGGCAGATACAGGTCAAGAGCTTCAGATAATGTTCACATCAGAATGTGGAAAAATGTGATCTCAGTGACTTTGACCATGGCCTGGTTGTTTAGGACAGACAGGTTGGTTTGAGTATTTTAGAAACTGTTAATCTCCTGGGATTTGCACACACATGTCTCAATAGTGTACACAGAATGGTACCATAGTCCATAGTCACATAAGTATATCACAAAACTGCTTATACATTCCCTACAAGCAGGCTTTTTTCAATGTTTGGCAGGAAGAGCTGGAAGTGCTGAAACTGGCTTATGGTGATTCGGTGGAGAACGTTGCATCGCTGCAGGGCTGCCACACCCACCAGAGTGACTCCGTACAGACACTAGGTAGAGATAAATAAAAATAACACTTGATAAGTATCCCTAACCAGGACCCAGTTGACTGAGAATAAAAGAAAAGATAGGGTGATTTTTAATACTCTCTTTACCACTAAAGATCATTGTTATACTTTTGGAAAACTGGAGCCTGATGTAACTCTAATATTTCCAGGGCTCAATACTAAACAGCTGACCAATCAGATGCTGGAGCTCACCAAAGTCATAAATGAGCTGAAGGATGTGCTTGTTCAACAGGTAATGTATTATTTGAGTCTCCCATTATAATGTATTATGTCTCCCACATTTGATTCTCTTTGATTCTGAACCTTATTTATTTGTATTTGCAGGTGAAAGAGACTGCCTTCCTCAGAAACACAATCTCTGAGTGTCAAGCATGTGGTAAGACACTTTTCTAACCAAAAGGTTAGGCATGTTTAGAGATTCAAACAGTCAACCCTAACATTTATCTCCACATGGTAACCGAATGGTCTAACCAAAATAGCCCAGAGCACCAGCGGTAAGATTTTTTTCAGAGACCAGTACTGCATAATGTTTTTCCTACTCTGATATATGCATGTTAAGACATAAAAACTAAGAAAAACACAAAAAACTAATCCAATGTTGTGGTCCTATAGGGCTGGATTTGGAGAATAGAGACTCAAAGACAGTCATTCAGTCATCCTATTGCAGAGTCAATGTTTATCTTGTATTTATTAAGGAGTGATTTAATGAGTGATATGGTCCTCGATAAATGTGCACATCCGGGTGGTTGTGTTGCAGGTCTGGGTGGTACTCCGGTGAAGCAGCAGTGTGCTCCTGGTGTATGTTTCCGTCCTGACATGTGTATCGAGACGGAGGAAGGGGTGGAGTGTGGCCCCTGTCCTGATGGATACACCGGAGATGGCTATAGCTGTGATGACGTCGATGAGGTTGTTACCACAACGGATACACATGCAAACACTTCACTAAATCACTACAAGATGACAAACTGATTTTCAAAATACTGACCTAGTTTAAGGCCATGACCTGATTTCATGAAACTCATCCATTATTTATTATTACTCTCAGAAGTATAAATTATTGTTCATCCCCTGGTTAATATTTCCCTTTTGAACATTTCCTGTGTTTGAAACCTTTGTGTGTGTGTGTGTGTGTGTGTGTGTGTGTGTGTGTGTGTGTGTGTTTTACAGTGCCAGTTTAACCCCTGTTTCCCGGGTGTGAAATGTGTAAACACGGCTCCAGGGTTCCGCTGTGAGGCGTGTCCTAACGGATTCACTGGCCAACCAGTGGAAGGTGTGGGAGCGGCTTTTGCACAGACACACAAACAGGTTGGTGTGTATATATTAGGGATGTAACTGGCTATGGATATGTTATTCAGATTGAACAGATCATGCGTTTTAAATGGATACAAATGTAAATATAAATAGGAGGCACACTATTAATTTTTTAAGAAGCTTGCCAGAAATGTTCACAGGGCATCTGGTTGAGACTAAAGCAGTGCATTGGGACCGGTATCCATGGGATGCAACCAAAAAAAGAAGAAAAAAAAACATTTTTTTACTTTCATGTGGGGGCGAGCGAGCTGTCAGATACAAAGCTCAGATAATAACATGTAGCAGTCCTTAGTAAACTGCATGATGAGGGTCATGGTGGTTTGTTTACATTTTGGAAATTTGATCCAACTAAATTCATTAGAAAATATTGCAGGCAGGTACAAACAAAAATAATAACCTCCCAAGCACCCTGTGCATATCTCTAGTGGAGATCGATTGTTCATATTTCTTTATTTATTTTTAATTAAACCATGCCCACTTCAGATTACTTAGGAAGGCCTCCTCAACCCTGAGTTCAACATGTGACGTCAAATTAATCAAATTAACATGGCTGCTCAAAAAAAATTATTTTTTAAAGTAGCACTTCTTTACTTTCAAATGAGTTATACTGTATATAGCAATATTTGCTTTAGCTCAATCAACTCACTGACATATTAGCTTGTTAAATCTATTTGCATATTTACATGAAGCTGAAAATTACGTAATTCTGCGTTCTAAATTCCCACTTACACGTTCAGTTGAATGCCACATAAATCCAGATACAGATACAGATATAAATATTAGGAGCATTATACAAATAAAGATTTTGCTTTACACTCCAAGTGTATGTGTTTGTACGTTCACATGTTTTTTTTGTTGTAAATGTGTTTCTTGATTTTGGTATGAGCATATATTGGTTCATGCAACCCATATTCTAACCACAGGTGTGTGATGACATTGATGAGTGCAGCGGGCCGAATAATGGAGGCTGCACAGCCAATTCAGTCTGCCTGAACTCTATGGTAACAGCCGCTATTCTTCCCTGTTGTAGCATTTTGGTGTAGGCAGAGACTTGAGTTTTTTCATCACACACACTTTATATTAGTACATTAGTCAAAGCCTTTATTTTTTGTTTGTGTAATATATGAGACATGGATATGCACATTTTCACATGTATAATACAACTCTGTGTGTGTGTGTGTGTGTATGTGTGTGTAGGGCTCATATCGCTGCGGTGGCTGTAAAACAGGATTCACCGGAGACCAAGTGAGAGGCTGTAAGCCAGAGAAAAGTTGTGGGAATCGGCTGCAGAACCCTTGTGATCCGAATGCGCAGTGCATTGAGGAACGAGATGGCACTATCACTTGCCAGGTAAATACTAAGTAACTAACATAAACACAAACACAGACACACATACACAAATGCTACTGAAGAAATAGACTACACCATCATTGTCAGATCATACTAACACAATGTTGTCTTCATGCCCAAATGCTATACCAGACCACAAACCACCAAAACTGTTTTTAAATATTTGTGTGTGTGTGTGTTCCAGTGTGGTATTGGCTGGGCAGGAAATGGCTATCTATGTGGAAAGGACACTGACATTGATGGATACCCAGATGAGAAGCTTCGCTGCCGAGATCCCACCTGCAAAAAGGTAACAATGCCTATGATGTTACATGACCACAGTAGACTGAGACTTGTGATAGTGGCAGTGTGTTAACTGTGTGTGTGTGTGTGTGTGTGTGTGTGTGTGTGTGTGTGTGTGTGTGTGTGTGTGTGTGTGTGTGTGTGTGTGTGTGTGTGTGTGTGTGTGTGTGTGTTTCAGGACAATTGTGTTATGGTACCAAATTCAGGACAGGAAGATGCCGATTCAGATGGACAAGGTGATGCGTGCGACCCAGATGCTGATGGAGATGGAATACTGAACGAGCAGGTACACACACATGTACAACATTTGTTTTATTGCAGATGAGCATGAATCCTATGTTGATTTTAGCAAGCATTCTGGGCCAAAGGACCATCTGAGAATGTCAGCAGATGGTAGTACAGCTTTTTCTTAAGTTCATAATTTTTTTTTCTTTGACTCTCTAATAAATACGTCTGACCCTCTGTGAGTTATTGTGACCTGTGTGTGTGTGTGTGTGTGTGTGTGTGTGTGTGTGTGTGCTCGCACGCTAGGATAATTGTTGGTTGAAGCCAAATGTGAATCAGATAAACAGCGATAAGGATAGCCATGGCGATGCATGTGATAACTGCCTTACCATTGAGAATCCAGACCAGCGAGACACTGATTTAGATGGCCTTGGGGATGCATGTGATGATGACATGGATGGAGATGGTGAGAAACTGAGCACACACACACACACACACACACACACACACACTTTGTCTTAGTATCATTGTGAGGTCCTTGCAGCCAGTTAATGAATTATTGCTATGCCTACACCTAAACCTAATCCTAACCTAAACCTCAGTAAGCAAAAGGAAACCTTTTGGTTCTTTTAGTTCATTTTTACTTAGTTAGAAAAATTTTAAGCTGCGGTTTTTGTTAAACAAACAAACAAACAAATAAAAAAGCAGTTTTTCTTGTGGGGACCATCCAATTATCCTAATATGAATTTTGTACATTAGGTCCAAGTTATATAAAAAACAATGGAATATTGACCTGGGTTATTTCAGTATGTCTGATTGGATACTGAGCTTCATGTGTTTTGTAACTGGCTCACAGGTATTAAAAACTTCCTGGACAACTGTCAACGAGTGAAAAATCGTGACCAGCAGGACCGAGACCGAGACGGAGTGGGAGACGCTTGTGACAGCTGCCCTGATATTCCCAACCCCAACCAGGCATGATTGTCTTTTCTTTCTCAAATCTCTCTCAACCCCAACCAGTTACAAAATTATTTTTTTCCAACACCAACCTCAGCAATTCTCATTCTCAATTCTCATTTATTAATTCTTATATATATATATATATATATATACACACAGTACTGTGCAAAAGTCTTAGGCACATGCAAAGAAATGCAAAGTCAATATTTGGTGTGACAAAAAAATAAAAATAAAAACAGTAGTCTCCGGTACAATTAGTGCAGTTTTATAAGGAAATGAGCTGGTAAGTTTTATTGAGCATCTTGCAGAACCAGCCTCAGTTCTTCTGGACACTTTGACTTTCGTACTTGGTCTCTTACGTAATACGCTGCTTTCTTTAATGACATAGGAACATCTTTCTGTAATGTTTAATTTTGTGCTAGAAAACTAATGTTTGGGAATCTAAAATGTTTCTTGTACTGACTTGATAATGTAGACGTCATCAAATAAAAAATCTATAACAAAGTTTGTATTAAAAAAAAATAGGGTGCCTAAAACTTTTGCACAGTACTGTATATAGAATCCATATAATCCATGTATTATCTGACATTTCCTAATTCCATGTACAAAGCCTCATATTAAACCATTGATATTGCACAAGTAGCTGACTTTCCTAACATATGGAAACGATTATTGAAATCACTTTTAAAAATTTTTCCACTCCTTTTTCTTACAGTCGGACATTGATAATGATCTTGTTGGAGACTCTTGTGATACAAATCAAGACAGGTATGAAAAACTATCAATCTTTTTTAACTACATGCCCAAAGTACGACTAACTTTCTGTTTATAGCTTATGTTGTCTGGTGCCACAATAAGTTAAGTTAAAACAACAGCTTTCCTTCATTGTATAAACTTTAGCCTACACAAAAAAACACTCTACGTGTAACTCTGTTTCCTTTTTTCCCAATATAGTGCTTGTGTATGCCATGTAAGACTATTATATTTTAAATCTCCTGCTATACAGTGATGGTGACGGACATCAGGATTCAAAGGACAATTGTCCATTGGTGATAAACAGCTCCCAGTTGGACACCGATAAAGATGGACTGGGTGACGAGTGTGATGATGATGATGATAATGATGGCATCCCTGACTTCCTTCCTCCAGGCCCTGATAATTGCCGCCTGGTTCCCAACCCTGACCAAATAGACGACAACAGTGAGTATAGCATGTCCGCCAAACCCAAGTGTTCCCCGAGATCAGAACAGTCAGAATCTGCCTGACAAAATTATGTTCACTTGAATGGTAGCAGGCTTGGTAAGGGAAAAAAGGGGATTTTGGATTCACCTTGTCCAATTTCTCTACCCATCAAATTTATCTAGTTGAATCTTGGAGGCTTAGGCCAACAGAAAGTGTTTTTGCCATACACTGAAGACATCTGCTGAAGACATCTCATATTCATCTTTTGATCTCAGTGTAGAGCAAAAACAAAAGAATTTTCTACAGAAATATCCTCAGAATGATTTAAAAATTAAAAAGAAAAAATCTAAACACTGCTTAATTTATAAGTATTGACTCCCCTAGAGTCAATACTTAGTGCATTGTTGTTTTGCATCAGTTACAGCTTTGAATTGTCTCTTCATGAGCTTTGCACATTTTGATTTTGGCATTTTCTCCTACTCCTCCATGCATATATTCTCTAACTCTCCCAAATTAGATAGAGAAAGTTGGTGGACAGCAATTTTCAGGTTATGTCACAGTTTTTCAGGTTATGTCATCAATTTTCATTGGATTTAAGTCTGAGGGCTTTGACTCAGCCATTCAATAAAATATTAATCTTCACAAAGTTCTCATTCAAAACCACATACATTTTAAATTCCATTTTCAGTGGAGAAGAAGCAGTAGACATGACTGTTAATAACAGGGTTGCCAAGGTTATGGTTTTTGTTTGTTTGTTTTTTACACCAAATCAGGTTTATTTAAAAGTACTCCCCAGCTGCCAAGATATTGTTTTATAGCAAATAATCAGATTTAAATCTAATCCAAACAAAGGCTAAATGTAAGTGCATACAGTCTGCCTATGATGTACAGAATCATTTCTATTATAAGGTATATTGCAAAGATTAGGAGAGGGAAAGGGGGGTTATGGAGTGGATAACGTCTATATTTCAGAAATGCATGTGCACCACAGTGACCTTATTCGCAACGCAAAGGCTTTGAAAAAGAAGAAAAATGTTTCCACCTTTTGGGCTAGTTTCAGGTATTTTGTGTGGTTTTTGAGATGTAGCTGGGCTGGAAATAACTGAAACCTGGCAAGCCTGATTAATGTTAGCTCTTCTGTGTGTGCTTTGCATAGGAAATGCACCTGACTATTATAGGGTTAGTCTAAACATTCACTAGATGGTAACCTGTAGCACAAGTCAAGTGTGATAGCCTCTCAGCTTAATGTTGGTTGATGCAATGTCATTAATAATGTCACCCCACCAAAATCTATGGTCATGAGGAGCCACTACTTATAAGGTTAGCTGTTTATTGAACCACTACTTTCTCTTCAGAAATATGTCACACCAGGACTGCCAGTGATTGTCAGATTTTGCTCCACCCCTACCAAAGAAATTTGCCTGGTGAAAATCCAGTGTGACCACTGTTTTAGTTTTGATCAAAAAGCCTTGATAAGAAAGACACTAAACGTGCTGCACCTTACTTACCATAAAACATTTAAAGAAACCACGTAATCCCAGCACACACCCAACACATAGCCCCCTATATTATAACCCCAATACAATCTATTAATTTTCCATATTCACAGGAAATGCTTTCTTCAAACTGTCAATTTCTAGAAATATAGGGTGAACATCCTAATATTACAAATACTAGATTTAATAAAACAGGGTTCTTTCTGACATTTTCACTTCTTTGTGCAGATATGAAAACCTGAATTCAATTAAAACTTAATTTAGGTTTAAATCTAAATTGGACTTAATGTAAGACCTTGAAGTAAAACTTATACTTTTTTAAACATTCCACAGAGGTACCAAGAAGAAGCTTTGTACTAACCTGCTCTATTTCTGTTCATGTCTCCAGATGACAATGTAGGTGACATATGTGAGTCAGATTTTGACCAAGACAAGGTGATCGACAGAATTGACAATTGTCCTGAGAACGCGGAGATCACACTGACAGACTTCAGGGCATATCAGACTGTCGTGCTGGACCCTGAGGGTGATGCCCAGATTGATCCCAACTGGGTGGTTCTCAACCAGGTGATGCAGCAGTTTTGTTTGTCACTGGACACTTCAGCTGCTACTCTTTCATAGTAACAGTCAGTTCTTAGCTGCATACCTGATCTTACAAACTGAATCTTGTGATAACCAACAAACGTGTCTCTCAAACAAGTAATCTAGCCCTCACGCCTGCTACAAACATATATTATCCCTGGTACAAAAATATAAATATTTTTTTATTTATATTGATCATGTTTTAATCTAGAAAAATACTAAATCAGGATATTAAGCCTATAATATCCTACTTTGGGCAATTTAAGAGCCACAATTAAGTATAGTAGGGTCCAGAGTCCACTAACAAGACCTGGGCCCATATGCATAAAGCCACTAAGAGTACATTTTTGGACTTATGGCAAAGAAATGGCAAGAAATCATGAAAATGTACTCCTATACTGGCCTTCCCTGGCCTTATGAGTACTCTTGAATAGGAGTACTTCAGAGGTGTCTTAAATGAATGAGAGTAGCGAAAGCTAGCAGCATTGAGACAGTAATATGTCCACCCATAATCTTTTCTACAATTTCCTAATGATGCAGAGTTTATGAAAAAATGCCAGATTCATCACAAAGTTTTCTCTTTCTTTAAATCACAGATTTAATTGTTAATCAAATACAGCACCTGACTGGCTCTGATCATTTGATATCAGAAGTAATGGCACAATAGAGTGATTTATGTGTGGTGGCCCGGCAGCCTCACATGGTCACATTTTAACATTTTCTACTGTATACTTATGAATACTACAGATTTTCCTGAACTGAATTATGTTTCCCTTTTGCTTGAATCTCAATCAGAAGTAAAGTTCAATCATTTTAAAATCATAAGGAGACATTTAAAGATTGCATTCCACTTCCACTGGGACACATAAACACACCAGTTGTCTAAAAACAACTGCTACTCATTGATTTAATTAGCATTTAGTTAAATATGTAATAAATAAAATGTAAATAATAATAATAATAATAATAATAATAATAATAATAATAATAATATAACCATTTACAATGTAAACCAATTAATCATGGTTATCATAAGCATCATGTACATCAGTCTTTGTAATCTCCTGAGGTAAATCACAGAATCACAGTCAGTCACAGAATACCAGCCTCACTGTTGCTCTTTACTCAACTAATCACCGTTCACACTTGCATTGGTGCCAAAATAATCACTGATTAATTCAAAGAGTTTTGTTCTGTTGGCTAAATATCTAATTTTGTTGATTAGCATTCGAATAGCCTTTGTGCTGACAGCTGGTATTTATATCATTTACTAACTGAATCTATTAGGTTTATGTCTTTTCATTATGGCATGTAACCAATAACCTGATCAAAGCCTAACGATGATGATGATGATTATTATTATTATTATTATTATTATTATTGTTGATGTTGTTGCTGCTGTTGTCATAAACATAGGCTGTGTTAACATGATTTACTTCTAGGAATAACTCCTACTCCTCGCTAAGAGTTGGCCCTGTTCTTACTTAAGTATTCATAAGTTCGAATCCCAATGATGCCACAGCTATCTGTGGCCAAGGGGACAAATGTGGCCATGCTATATGGGTGGGAGGAATGACAAACTCTGTGAGATCATGTATGTGGAAGAGGGCAGATAGCATGTTCCTCCAAGTGTGTTAAGCTGCCCTGTGGCACTGCATGAGCAGTTGATCAAAAATATGTGGTTGGCTGGATTTATGTGTCTTGGAGGAAGCATGTATTCTTCAGCCTTCACCTACCCTGTTTGGTAGTTGTCATATGATAGGGGAGAGATGTCTGGTGGGTGGGAATTGGCAGGTGACCATATTGGGAAGAAAAAAATGGAGAAAAAAGGATTTAGGATTACTCAAACAGCTAAAAAAAATATTTGCTTTAAAAATATGCATATTATATATATTGCTGCAGCACTGTAAAAATAGCAGGGTGTTCAAATGTAGATTTTGTAATACAGCATCTGACTGGAGTGGTGATGAGTACGTAGGCTGCTGCAGCAAAAGCTGCACACTCAGAAATGAAAAGGTGGTTGATTATTTAAGTGTACTCTAAATTTTAGCTTGTAAAAAGCCAGGTCAAGGAGCCCATGTCTGACGTGCCACACATTCTTTGACTTCACTCTGTAGGTCTAACATGCTTGCCTCCCATGTGCTTTGTTACAGGGGATGGAGATTGTGCAAACAATGAACAGTGACCCTGGCCTTGCTGTGGGTAGGTGCACACACATGCGCACATACATACATCTTTGCCATAAAATGAAGCCACTCAAATCGATATAAAATAAACTTTACATCCTACAGACTCCCATTTGTACAGTTCAGAGTTTAGAGCGTTCTACAATTTGTCACAGTTAGGCCTACTGTTGCGATTTCAGGTTACACAGCGTTCAGTGGTGTTGACTTTGAGGGCACATTCCACGTGAACACTGTGACTGATGACGACTATGCTGGCTTCATATTCGGCTATCAGGACTCATCTAGCTTCTACGTGGTGATGTGGAAGCAAACGGAGCAGACGTACTGGCAGGCTACACCCTTCAGGGCTGTTGCTGAGCCTGGCATTCAACTGAAGGTCAGGCACTACGTGACCTTTGATACACTGACATCTAAACTAGTTATCGTTAACTATAGAACTATATACTATATATATGTATACATGTATATGTTGAATACATAGACATGTACTATGTATAGAACTAATAATTATATTGCTCCTAGTAATCAAGGTCTTGCTATGCTATGACCAAATGTATTAACTTAACATTGAAACTAAATGTTGACAAAAAATTTATGATAATAATAATTGTATAAATAAAATCTTTCCCATCCTATTTGTCTGTGTCTCTTAGGCAGTGAAGTCTAAGTCTGGTCCTGGTGAGCATTTGAGAAACTCCCTCTGGCATACAGGTGACACTAACGATCAGGTGCGCTTGCTCTGGAAAGATCCACGTAATGTCGGCTGGAAGGACAAAGTGTCCTACCGCTGGTACCTACAGCACCGTCCACAAGTGGGGTACATCAGGTAAGCTAGTTCATTAGTAAAGTAAAAATTGTAATCTTTGATAAATCACCGTGATATAACAGGAATAAAACACAGCTGTTAGAGGAAAATATGTAATTAACAATTTGCATCTGGCCACATCACACCACCCTGCCTTTTTGTTCTTAAAAACTACTGAAGGTTGAGTGGAAGTATAGTGGTGCTTGAAAGTTTGTGAACCCTTTAGAATTTTCTACATTTCTGCCTAAATGTGACCTAAAACATCATCAAAAATCATCAATCATCCTAAAAGTAGATAAAGAGAACCCAATTAAACCAATGAGACAAAAATGTTATACTTGGTCACTTATTTACTGAGAAAAATGATCCGATATTACATATCTGTGAGTGGCAAAATTATGTGAACCTTTGCTGTCAGTATCTGGTGTGTCCCCCTAGTGCAGCAGTAACTGCAACTAAACATTTCCGGTAACTGTTGATCAGTCCTGCACATCGGCTTGGAGGAATTGTAGCCCGTTCCTCAGTACAGAACAGCTTCAGCTCTGGGATGTTGGTGAACTGCTTGCTTCAGGTCCTTCCACAACATTTCTATTGAATGAAGGTCAGGACTTTGACTTGGCCATTCCAAAACATTAACTTTATTCTTCTTTAACCATTCTTTGGTAAAACGACTTGTATGGTCAGGGTCAGTGTCTTGCTGCATGACCCACTTTCTCTTGAGATTCAGTTCATAGACAGATGTCCTGACATTTTCCTTTAGAATTTGCTGGTATAATTCAGAATTCATTGTTCCATCAATGATTGGAAGTTGTCAAGGCTCAAATACAGCAAAACAGGCCCAAACCATGATGCTATCACCACCATGTTTCACAGATGGGATAAGGTTCTTATGCTGGAATGCAGTGTTTTCCTTTCTTGAAACATAACACTTCTCATTTAAACCAAAAAGTTCTATTTTGGTCTCATTCATAGACTCATTCACAAAACTTTTTTCCAATACCCTTCTGACTTGTCCACGTGATCTTTAGCAAACTGCAAACAGGCAGCAATGTTCTTTTAGGAGAGCAATGACTTTCTCCTTGCAACCCTGCCATGCACACAATTGTTGTTCAGTGTTCTCCTTATGGTGGACTCATGAACATTAACATTAGCCAATGTGAGAGAAGCCTTTAGTTACTCAGAAGTTACTCTGGGTTCCTTTGTGACCTTGCAAACTATTACGTGTCTTGCTCTTGGAGTGATCTTTGTTGGTCTACCACTCCTGGGGAGGGTAATAATGGTCTTGAATTTTCTCCATTTGTACACAATCTGTCTGACTGTGGATCGATGGAGTCCAAACTCTTTAGATGGTTTGGTAACCTTTTCCAGCATGATCAGTATCAACAACTCTTTTTCTGAGGTCCTCAGAAATCTCCTTTTTTCGTGCCATGATACACTTCCACAAACAAGATCAGACTTTGATAGATCCCTGTTCTTTAAATAAAACAGGGGCGCTCACTCACACCTGACTGTCATACCATTAATTGAAAACACCTGACTCTAATTTCACCTTCAAATTAATTGCTAATCTTAGAGGTTCACATACTTTTGCCACTCACAGACATGTAATATTGGATCATTGTTCTCAATAAATAAATGACCAAGTATAATATTTTGATATCATTTGTTTAATTGGGTTCTTTTTATCTACTTTTAGGACTTGTGTGAAAATGGGATGTTGTTTTAGGTCACATTTATAGAAACTTCTTAAGGATTCACAAACTTTCAAGCACCACTGTATTGTAATGAGTCTGCTTTAATTTATAAACTTCTATCATTTGAAAATGTAAATGTCATTAACAGAACTTCCTAAATAAAGTGCAATTCATATATTTAAATAACTGACCCAGGTTTGTCAATATAGTTCTGTTTGTTTCAGAAGTGGCTCTTCAGAAGTTCCACCCCTGCAGTGCTCTTCAGCTTTTAAAAAAGAAACAAACAGACCTCATTTAACGATGTTGAACATACACCCACATGGCCTCTACTATTGTAACTGCATGATAAGCCTATTTGTACAATGTTGTGTGTGTGTGTGTGTGTGTGTGTGTGTGTGTGTGTGTGTGTGTGTAGGGTACGTTTCTATGAAGGCACAGAGTTGGTAGCAGACTCTGGTGTGACAATCGACACAACAATGAGGGGAGGCAGGCTGGGTGTGTTCTGCTTCTCTCAGGAGAACATCATATGGTCCAACTTGAAGTACCGCTGCAATGGTGAGCTCTTGTACACGCGCACACGCACACGCACACACACACACACACACACACACACACACACACACACACACACACACACACACACACACTACGTATATTAAATCCTGTGATTTTTATTTTTATTTTGCAGACACTATTCCAGGAGACTTCCAGGAGTTTAGCACACAGCCAGTCTTGTATCCTCTGTAAATAGCTCACGCACAATCACACCTCCACGCATGGCCAAGTGGTTATGTATCTGTGTGTGACACAGCCAGGTGGTTGCGTATGTGTGTGTGACACCAGTCTGTTCACAGTGTGTGTGTGTGTGTGTGTGTGTGTGTGTGTGTGTGTGTAGGGTTAAGATATGTGTATATACAATGTGTATGCTTTTGATAATTCATCAATTTCTATTAGAACATATTACTCATTTTTTTAAAAAACTGCATACTGAGTGAAGTTTCTAGACTCATTTATTTAGATTTGAAATTTGACTGTAACCAAGCCGTCTCTGCTGTTTGTTCTTCTTAAAGTGGTGACCAAATTAAAATTTTCATAGTACATAATGAGTACTTGAGTTCTTTTCTGAAATGACCTGTGGAATTATACAGAAAGGGCTTGTTATCCCAGTGTAGGTTTCCTCCAGGTTTTCCCAGTTTCCTCCCACTTTCTAAAAAGGTTGGTGGACTGGCTATACCAGATTGCCCTAGGTGTGAATGACTGTGTAAATACATGTATGCATATGTGCGTGGTGCTCTGCAATGTAAAGGGGTTCTATTCAGGGTGCATTCCCACCAGGGGTATCAGGATAGACTCTGGATCGATCTTGACCTTGATCAGGATAAAGCAGTTACTGAATATGAATGAAAAAAGTATACAGAAAGGACTTGGTCCAGTATGTACAGTACTGTGCAAAAGTTTTAGGCACATGCAAAGAAATGCTATCGAGCGAAGATGCCTCCAAAATAATGAAATTATATGTTTCTACATTTAAAAAAAAAATACAGTAAAGAGCAGTAAACAGTAGTAAATGTAAAAGTCAAAATTTGGTGTGACAAAAAAATAAAAATTTAAATAAAAATAGTAGTCTCTGGTACAATTAGTGCAGTTTTATAAGGAAATGAGCTGGTAAGTTTTATTGAGCATCTTGCAGAACCAGACACAGTTCTTCTGGACACTTTGACTTTCGCACTCGCTTCTTATTTTTGCAGTGAAACCCAGCAGCCTTCATTGTGTTTACTGTCTGAAAAGTGTCTCTTACTGTAATACGCTGCTTTCTTTAATGATATACAAACATTTTTCTGTAACATTTCATTTTGTGCTAGAAAACTAATGTTTGGGAATCTAAAATGTTTTTTGTACTGACTTGATCATGTAGACGTCATAAAATAAAAAATCTATAACAAAGTTTGTACTAAAATTAAATAGGGTGCCTAAACTTTTGCTCAGTGCTGCATAAAGCTTCAGAGAAATCCTTTAAAAAGAAAGTCTGGTTAAGACAGGGGTTACAGAATATAGAAGTTACAGAAGATGAATTAATGAATATAATAATAATAATAATAATAATAATAATAATAATAATAATAATAATAATAATAATAATAGCAGCAAATGCAAGGTAGTGATGTTTCATAAGGTGATTATACAGGGTGTCCCAAATGTCTCCATACCTAGGGGAAATTAACACTTTTTAGTAAAATGTCTTCCAAATGTTTTCATACTTAGTTTATATTATATACAGTGCTGTGAAAAAATATTTCTGATTTCTTCTGTTTTGTGTATATCTCATGCTAAATCGATTTAGATCTTCAAATGAAATACAACATTAGTATACATTTTAATGTAATAAAAATGAAATAATACATAATAATAATAATACATAATAATACATGAAATAAAACACACAATACATTTTTTTTTTTTATTGAAGCAAAAAAAATATTTATCCAACACTTATCGCCAGTGTGAAAAACGAATTGCCCCCTTAAACTTAAAATCTGTTTGTGCCAACAGTTATTTTAGCAGCAATAACTGCAACCGATAGCTAGAGATCAGATCAGTCTTTCACTTACTTCTAGGACTAGGACTTACTCCTATGCTTTGGATCATTGTCTCGCTGCTTAATCCAGATGTTGACTGTGAGTGACGTCACTTCCAAATACAAACACGCCCCTAGTATACTCCCACCCCCAACACTGATTGGTAGGTTTCTGTGCAAGGCATCGGAAATGCAGATGCGAAGGGATTTGATATTCCATTTGAATTTTGTCAGGCTCTGTATGTGACCCCGAGGAAGTGAAATAGCAAACGGGGTAACTCCTATTTGCTATATTGATACAACAGGATCATAACTTGTAAGACATGGGAAATACAATTGCAAATGGACTTTGCGTTTCCATTTTAAATTTGGCAGACACTGTACGTTCGTGTAAGTGGAAATGCAAACGGTAATACATGATTTGCATTTTCATTTTCATTATGTAACAATTTCTGTCTCCACAATTAGGAAACACAGTTGCAAATACAGTTTGCAATTGCTTTTAAAAATTGTCCGCAAAATACTTCCATACCAAAGTTGGGAGAGACAACTTTGTGTGCGTTCACAAGGAAATGTAGAAAAATCATGTAGACGATATTTTGAAGTTACATTTTGCTAAAAAAAAAAAAAAAGTGATAATTTTCCCTATGTATGGAGACTTTTAGGACACTGTATTTGCGTTAAATACAAAAAAAAAAAAAAAAAAAAAAGGATTTTTACTGTAATAAGCTACATGTGGATTTAGTGTTGCCAAAGACATCCAGTTACAACTGCTGATTACAAAGAACATCTAATTGTTATCTGTTCAAATGTAAGTTCCACTGAACTGATGTATAATATAAACCCTTGAGCTGATTTTGTGGAAGAAATGAAGGGCAGCATAAAATGTAGATTTGGGTTCACTTGATTAGTCAGGACAAGAAAACAGTTTACCAGCAGATTATCAAGGCAATTGATGCCTCCAGCCATTTTGGCCAGATGGTGTGCTCTATCAAAATGCCAGATGGAGACTGCTGCATTTATAAACATCGTAAGAAACCTCAGATATGTGAAATAGTCCATTATTTCCACAAATAACAAATAATTGTATTAAAATACAATCTCACACTAAATCGTTTTAGATCTTCAAATGAATTACAACATAAAACAAAGGCAACCTGAGTAAACAAACAATACAGTTTTTATTTTTTTATTTTTTGTATTGAAGCAAAAAAAAAGTTATCCACCACCTATCACCTATGTGAAAAACTAATTGCGCCCTTAAACTTAAAATCCGGTTGTGCCGCCTTTAGCAGCAATAACTGCAGCCAAATAATTCTGATAACTGGAGATCAGTCTAAAAAAAATACTTTTTTAACACCACTGTACCTATATTGGTGGAGAATTCGGGATGGCCCATTTCCATGAAACAAAAGATACCTTTAAACCTAAATAAATTGAAGGGCAGTGCCATTGAAAGTTTATTCAGTTTGTGATATATGCGAGGTGTACAATTAGGAAGCTCCATTCTCTGTGCAAGGCTTAGTGCCTTTGACTGGTTCTAATTTATTGTTTCCTGATTATATAACTTTGACCAGTGCTCACCACTTTTAAGAGGAGATGTATTTACAGAAGGCCATTTAGCCACTGAGCAGCAACTGAATTAAAGTTGAACATAGATGATTAAATTTAACATACATTCCATGGCCTTCTCACATATTACTGCCTCCACTGGGTGGGGCAATGTTCACCTTGAAGACCTAACAGAATCGCAAGATGAATTGCTGGAGTGGCGACACGTCTATGAAATGCCAATGAGGAAATGCTCCTTGTATAGTAGCATGGTATGGTGTGGCTGGATATCCAGCCCACCTATTACCCATGGTGATAACATCCAAAGCCCAGTGGTCCAACAACTGTTTAGACAAAGAAGCCAGTCTTTTGCTGAAGTCATTGCTAGCAAAAAGGAAGTTTTCATAGACACCATTTTAGTGGACCTGGGACACCAGTACAAAGTGGAGATCCTATACCAAGCTCTTGGAGAATCATGTCAGATGAAGGCACCTCACTCCTTTCAGAAAGACCGTACTAAATTTATGAGCCCCCAGAGAGATGCTGTCTGTGGTGTTTTGACATACTGCAATGGCCATCACATACACCTTTAATGCAGATGGACTCTAGCAGTCCTTCAGTAAAAGCTAGAATTTTGAGAATTTGCAAATGCATGCCATTCGTGGAACTGCTACCATCTGTAGGCATACAAGGCCTGTGTAGTAGGGGCTCTTACATTCAAGAGTGTTTCCTGGGATGTTATGTCACAATCATTAGTTCATAGTACATTCCAAGGGACCAACCCATAAGTACACGTGATCTGACTGGGTGTTACAAATCTCTCTGACCACTTAGGACAGCACCTCTACTCTGAGCAAAAGCAACTAGGGTGTTCTGATCACTAGCACACATAGCAGTTGAAATTAAATTCTTGCAGGATTCTGGCCTAGTTTCTGAATTATGTGCAATACATATTGAAGATGGTGATCCTCTCCTTGTATTCTGTAGCAGCAGGCTGTCCAGCTCCATCAGAGAAAACAACGATGTGCTGACTTGGTAGAGGTTCAGCTGCACCTGCCAAACCTTTCCCAGATCTGGGACACTAATTTTGGGTGCAAATGCCACTCTTCCGGGTATATAAGCTCCAACTTTGTGCTGTCCTGATTATTTATATATCTGACTGTCATGACAACATATGACCAACATGTTGTCTCAGAATCAGTAAGAAATGCTTGAGGGCGAGATGGATCACTCTCAATTCCAGTTGGTTGATGTATTCTAATCTCTCATGCCCCCTGCTTCCCAACCAGTGAGGGAAGCATCCATGGTGAGTATCTGTTTCTGGTGGGGCCCTGCTCCCAAGGGAGAATAAAGGGAAACAAGACCCATCAGAGAGATTGAGTTGAGTGCTGCTTACTGAATAACAACACAGCAAGTTCATAGAGATAACTAACAAACAGCATGGTGCAAGGCCGGCGGCGCAACAGAGGCGAGCATGGTATTTGACCTAGCACTTTTCACACGTCTGGGGCGGTGACCCAGCACTTCAGGCAATAACAAACAGGTCCGTTGTACCTTTTTCCTAAAGGGGGTCTCCTAAAAGCGATAAAGGGTTAACCACACTTTGGTGCTCACTGCCACTTAATAATCGTGTGTTGAATCAGTATCGCTAACATTTCAATATTTTAAGTGACATATGCACAAATTCTTTATTCTGAAGTGACTATAGGACTATTGTTTTCAAATAAAGTATGTAAGGCTTGCTGGAAAAATGTTTAGCAAAACAGCCTATTGCAGAACGTGAACATGTCTTCGATTTCTAAAACATATTTTAGAATTAGTGTTATCTAACTTTATGGACCAATTTTTGCTGGTATTATCTGCCTGAGGAGTAAAATACCAAATGAAGCATGTGGGGTCGAAACAAACTACTCTGGCGTTCATTAAAAGGTGTGTGTATCATTAATAGCTCAAATTTTATTAAATATCATGAAAAGCATCACATTTTGCCCCACCACTTTTGGAGTAGTGGTGCCACCCCTGGTGTGGTTTTTTGCATTTCACAAGTTTCAAAGTTTTTTTTGCATTTCACTAGAAAAGTGCTTGCGCTTGCTATGAATAAAAAATGCACGTACCACATCATTTGAGAGCTACAACAATGATAACAAGCTACTTTAAATTTGTAGCCGGAAGTTGGGTGAGGTTCGTCCCCCTTTTTTTTTTTCGAGCTGAGAGGCTTCAGAAAACATGACGTAATTTCCAGTAAGGGAACATAGTTAGCATGGATGCTCCCTGGTTTTTGCGGGGCATTGTGGGATTTTTTAGGGAGCGAACGTTCCAGTGCACTGAAAGGATTTTGCGATTGAGCCAGCCCTTAAAATGACTCCCTGATCAGTGCCCTGACTACTGAACTACACTGAAAAAAATGGTGTGTTGTATTGACTTATATATATATATATATATGCACCATTTTTGCTTCACACTTTTTAAGTAAATTCAACTTGAAGTAATTTTAAGTAAAATTAACAAGAAAACCTTTACGTGTAAAAAATAAATAAATAAATGTAACCAATAGAATCTACCAAGTCATTGCAAGTTGATTCAAATTAACATTTAAGCTTTTTGTGTAGCTCATTTACATTAACACAAGGTAATTCATTGAGTTGAATAAAACTGCTCTGCTTACTGCACTGCTCCTGTACATTCAATATCTTAAAATAAACAACACAGACAATAAACACAATTTTTTTTTTTACTTTATTTTTGGACAGAGGTTGCAATACTATCGTTTAAAAACATAATGAATTGAGAACAGCTCAATAAGGAAAAATATCACTTCCTTCAACAAAAGTTAACAAAATTTTTCAGACTGAGTACAAAAATGAAGCATTTTATTTGACAGATTGCAATGCTACATACATGGGGAGGAAAAAAAACTCGTTACTCGATGCATGTGTATTTCTTATGAAACACTCGAGCAAACTCAATGCTTACTTGCCAACTTTTTTTTACAAAATATTCATAAGTATTTAACAAGTTTCTAATGGTTGAAGTACTAACATTCGTAGGCATTTTAAAAATCCTGTTTAAGAAGTACCCCCGTGAGCACTAACGCAATAAATGAGTGTTCATTGATGTTAAAAAGTAAAACTCTAATATTTTACTTCATTTATTTAAAGATTACCTGACAAAGTTTTCACCGTCTTCACCACATTGTGCTTCCAAAAATGGCTCACACATAGTCCGACATGTGCACAAGGCAAGAGGAACAGAAAAGGTGGCTGCATGACGATAGTTGTCGTTGCAAATACTGCATCTTAATGCACTTTGTGACTTTGTTGGAAGTTCTTGAAGTACTGTACATGTACAAATATCTATGTGATTCTCATCACCGCTGGTGGTTAGGAGGGGTTAAATAAAACCATATATCCAAACTACTGTACTTACTATTCCCTGTCAGGTAAGGCTGGGTGTTTTGTTTGTCATACACAGATAATAGCCCCTTTTTTAAAGTGCAGGAGCAAAGATAAGACATTAGATTGGGTTAGAATAAAGAGGTTTGGGCATACTTCTGCATTACTTAAAAAAATGAGTGTGCACCATCAGATCAGCACAGTTGTAAATTGTAACAGATTAAGATGTATTTTGTATTTGAGTGAAGTAGTGGGTGACACTAAAAAGTGTCTATACCACAAAACAGGGTTGCAAAAATGGGACAGGACTTTTAAGGATATGGTAAGGAAGCCTGCAATGAAAGGAAAGGGCTTTTAAGCTGTCTCAATGGCATAGTGAACGTTTGTGTTCATTATGGCCAACAGGTGGCACCACATTCTAGTTTTTCCATTCATCTCTTTCTGCCGCCATCCTTTTCACCGTCTCCAGTCTTCTCTTTCTTAGCATATTATACTCTAAAGTATGGGTGTGGCTGCAGGTTTTCATTCCAACCAGGCAGGAGTCACACCTGTTTCCACTTGTTTAATCAGTCCCTCTTGGGCTCCAATCAACTATTTAGTGCGCCTCCTATTTGGCTGGAATGAAAGCCTGCAGATAAGAATGAAGACCCTTACTTTAAAGGCATAAGACATTGTTTATCTATTTGATTTTATGTCATCTGCATATTATGAACAGTATTATTAGTTACGGCATTAGAATAGATAATACCATGATGTTAGTATTTGCAGGATATGACATTTTCAGCTCAAACTGTAATCTGCTTATCTATATAAATCACTTTTTATTTTTAAAAAGCTTTGATCAATTGATATATCTGAAGAAGTCGTCTTGTATCTGAAAAAGAACAATGTGCCAATATTAGTAGTCATTCCACATAATGATTAATTGACTGATCTTTTACCCTAACTCCTTTCCCCTCTAACTCTTCTGTTCTTCTGTGACTTTCAGTGATTAGTAGAGCCCAATTTCACTCTACCCAGAGTCGTGACTCAAACTTAACACACACACACACATACACACACACACACAGTGAGAGAGAGAGCGCAAGAGGGGGGGGGTCTAGGACAGACAGTACCCGTGAACGGAACACTACAGCTCAGCTTTTTACACTTTCTCTCCGTCTTTCTTTCGCGCACACACACAGACAGAGGAAATCTCTGAACACACAGGTGTAGAAGACTTATCTTTAGTTCATGCAGTCGCTGTAGGTTTTGTCTGCTTTTCGTAAGAAACGACATGAAACCTATATCAGAACATCTTTATGTGCAGCCATTTAAGTGTGACACATTTTATATTGTGTTTCTACATGCCCTAACTTCACCCCATGCTTTGAGGCACGAGTATTTATTCAGTGTCCAGTCACGCCCACGCACGCTAATCGACAGTAATAATGGTGTACACACACACACACACACACACACACACACACGCAGTCTTTCTAATCTTGTGAGGACCTTCCACTGATAATTATTAATGCAGCAAATTAATGTTATAATTTCATCTAACCTTATAACCTCAGAAACTCTTTTTTTTATTAGAGCTGTAGCTTTTATTTAAGATAATAATAATAATAATAATAATAATAATAATGATGGTGATGAATAAATAAATATTTATTTATTTTTCCTCTTGGGGACCAACCAAATGTCTCCACAAAGTCAAAACTGTCAGACATTCCTATCCTTCTGGGGAGGACATTTGGTCCCCATCAAGATACCACCCCCCCCCCACCCCCACCCCCACGGGCACGC
This sequence comes from Cranoglanis bouderius, assembly GCA_023630585.1. NCBI lineage: Eukaryota > Metazoa > Chordata > Actinopteri > Siluriformes > Cranoglanididae > Cranoglanis > Cranoglanis bouderius. The sequence continues at coordinate 807,169 of CM042541.1, forward strand.
GCGCGCGCGCGCGCACACACACACATGCAGAGGGCAATAATCACAATCTGCAAAGCCCTCTGGACATCTGCTATTCACGCGCCAAAGGTTACTGCAGACACGGGATCACGACTCATTCACAGCCTTATTCTAGACCAAATGACACTGAGCTGTCGAATCTCACTCACACACACAAACACACACACACACACACACACACACTCTCTCTCTCTCGCTCTCTCTCGGATACAACATTACAACACACGCCCTGGTGCGACCCTATTTTGAGCCAAATGACTCGAAGCTGTCAAGACTCGCACTTGCTCAGACATTCGCTAGTGCCATGTATTCTGAACAAAATGACACTAAACCCACACCGAGTGGTTCTTCCACACCATCAAATGATATAAAAATGCTACATAAAAATTAAGCTGACATGTATATAAAAAATATGTTTTTTAAAATAATAATAATAATAATACTAAACGTTTGAAACGCGTTACAGTCAGATCCCCGCGGCTCGTCCTCATATCTCCCGCATGAGCGCTCTCTCGCCTCAAAATGGAGGAATCTGGCGGAGAGCATTTCTCTGACGCTGCCGCAAGGTGCATCTTCTCCAAATTTGTCCCATTTTCCGGTAGCAACGGGAATCCTGCGGTGTTCCCATCTGCTATTGGCTGCGCACGTCACGACTGAGGAAATACTGCCATTTATGTACTCTATGTAAACGACCGCCAATTACCGCCGGTACCACCAAGGAACATGAGGAATGATATTGCCTTCATATTCCGGAGTGGGGTATTTTTGCTTACATGAAGCACTGTTTGACTACTACGCAGTGTGATCACCAGTCTGTCACACCACTACTATGTTATCCCTCACACCCTTCAAACTACATGCAATAGACACATTTATTATAGCTACATAAACCAAGAATTGAATATATAATATCTTTCACCTGGAAACGTGGATACAGTACACCTTTAAAATGATTACGGTATATAATTGGACGGAACTAGTTTTTAGAATAAAGCTTTAAAAGTACACATGCACATTTCTAAGTTAAAGATTTCTAACAGGAGCTGTACCCTTTAGGGCGCCACCCCAGTGACAAGGATAGGGACAGTTTGTACCCTTTTCTGAGTGAGTATAATGAGAGAGAGAGAGAGAGAGAGAGAGAGAGAGAGAGACTTTAGTCTTAGTCTTTGTAGTCTTTATATTCTATTTATAGTCTATATTCAATTATTTTAACACATACACACAAAGGAGTATATGTAACTCTCTGCAACTATAAAACTATTGGCTATAACTGTTACATATAAAAAGGGACATCATGTTCATTCCGGGTTTCGGCTCATTTATATATTGTATAACAGCGCTAATCTTGCAGAAATAGCATAATCCCGTATAAATGAGCCCAGACCGGCTGTATAATTCAATAGTTTAATCCATCTACAAAAAAAAAAAGGGGGGGGGGGGGATAGCTAGGAGTACCAGTTCCCGTCTCGCCACATCCATTAAAATAGGAGCTAAATCTGAGAGCCGAGAAGGCGGGGGGGGCTGTGTGAGAGGAGAGGGAGCGATGGTTATTTTAAAATTCCGGAAGCGTTTCCTCACATGGAGCGCCGGGCCGGCTTGTGCGCGTGACGCTGCCGAGTCCCCCAATGAGCGCCCAGAACAGCTCGGTTTCCAACACGGTATTCCCTCTCGTGCAGATCCTGGGCGGGCCCGGGAAAGCTCGGTCACGCAGCGTGGGTGGTGTGTGTGTGTGTGTCTGCCGAGTCGGTATAAAAGCGCGCCGGCAGCAGCAGAGATGCAGTCAGTAGTAGCTTGGTTACACAGAGCCGGCTCGAGCTTCAGCACTATCGACAGCGGCAGCATCAGCACCAGCAGCACCGATAGCCATCATGGTTCTCATCTGGACGCAGTTTGGCGTGAAGCATAAGAACGTCAAGTGCAAGGTGCGAGTCATCCACGGCGAGGAAAGCTGGTCCTCAGAGGTAAGTGGTGCCAAAATTTGGTTATTCTAGTTTCTTGATCTGTTCATTTAAAATGTTATAATTCTATACAACGTGCCATCAAAGTACAACAGTATTGTGATTTGTGCCTCATGTCTGATGAATTCCTGTAAATGAAGCTGTTCAGAATTTTAGAACTGTTGTTTGCTGTGCTCTTCCTGAGTACTACACTCTTACAGGAAAAGTTGTAAACTTACACCCAAGGGTACAAAATGTCCCTGTACAATATTTTCCCCCCTTAAACAGTGCAGAGTGCATTTAGCTGAGAATATCTCTAAAGACTGGTGGTTTAAGAAATACCAACGAACTCCTAATAGTGGGGACAGGTGTCCAATTGATCACACACCTGAATTTACCAAGTGTCTCCATCACTGGGTGAATTAAGAGCAACTAAAAAAAAAAAAACAGAAACTTGCTCTTAACAGTTTATTTATTATTCTCTCTCCCTGAACAGGAGGCGCATGAGGACCCTGAGATACCCAGTCCTCCTTCTTCACCAGTGTGTGTGGACCACTATGCTGTGTTAGGGGTGTCAAGCGACTCGAACGAGGAGGAGATCAGACGCGCGTACAAGCGCCTGGCACTGCGCTACCATCCTGACAAAAACCCAGATGCGGATGCAGAGGAGAAGTTCAAGCAGATTGCACAAGCATATGAGGTTCTCACAGACCCCGAGAAGCGCAGCCTCTATGACCAGCAAGGTGAGAACTTGCATTCTAAAAGACACACTATCCCCATTTTCACACACACTACTTTGAAACATATGGATAAACTTAGACAGATGTTGAAAGCTCAGACTGTACGCAGAATGCATGAACTATTCCCCAACCCATCATTTCCACATACACGCACATATTTCCTGACTCCCCAGTCACTTTCTGGAAATTCACCTACAAATTTCATGTATGTAGAAATATCCACCAAGAGAAAACTCACACAATCACACACCCTCTCTCTTCCAGGTTTGACTAAGGGACCGATGTCTTCTGCTAAAGCAGACCCCACCCCCAGTGGTCCCAAGGCCGATGCCCACGCCTGGCGCATCTTCTTCAACTTCGAATTCGACTCAGATGAGGACCTCTTCAACCCGTTTGTGAGGAACCCTCAACCCCACCTGGGTCGTCACCACAGCAACAAGACAGGGCCCCACCCTGGGGGCGTAACCGAAGTGCATGACCTCCACGTGTCGCTGGAAGACATTCTGACAGGTGTTACAAAGCGCGTGAAAGTCACTCGTCTCCGGCCCACAGACAAGAACGTGCTTCAGCCGGAGGAACGAGTGATCGACGTAGAGGTGAAGAAAGGCTGGAAGGAAGGGACAAAGATCACCTTTCCAGGGGAGGGACATGGGGCGTCTGGCCATGGCCCCAATGACCTCACGTTTGTGGTCAAAGAGAAGAAGCATACTCACTTCAGACGGGAAGGGTCCAACATCGTCTACACAGCCACCATAACGCTTAGAGAGGTGAGTGTGTGCTAGTAGTACAGTCTGTCCTGTTCTCCACCCACTCAGTCTCTGCTAGATGATGAGCCTCTGCAGAGCACTGTGGCTATATTTAGAAACACTCGCCCTCTCCCGCAGGCTTGCAAACAGACACACTCCTCCGCCTCTTGCCTCTCCTCGTCTTCCCCCTGTAGCTCTTAGCATCTTCACACAAATGCACACACATACACACACAAACACAATTTTCATTTCTGTCATTCACTCTTAGTTATTTTCTCACATCTGAGCTCTAATTATGAATTCCCTTCCCTTCATGATTTTCCACCATGTCCCTTGATCTTCATCTCCTGTTGGTATTTCCCTCATCTCACAAGGAAACCTCTCAATCTCCCTTTTTTCCCCCCATCACAAACTTTTGTGCTTTATTTCAATTCTATTTAAATCACTCAGCATTTTTGCCATGATCATTATAGTCATTTATTTCAATCTTTCCCAACGAACATCTCACAACATCTCTCTCCTGAAATCTCCCCACCATTCCTCTGTCTCTTCATTCCTATCATCATCTGTCTGTCTCACACTCTCTTCACCCTCCTTGTCTCCCACCCCTTCATCTTTCCTCGACTGTCTCATACCATCACACTCACCTCCTCCTCCCAACTCCTCTCTCCTGCTGTTTCTCACCCCCTCCCTCATCTCTCACCCTCCCTTGCTCATCTCTCTCATCTCTCTCCCACACACTTCCTCCCTCCTCCTATCTCCCACTCAGACGAGAACAAGAGAACAGGAACACATTAGCAACACCCGTCTCGTAATGGCATCTTGCATAAGACGAGAAGTTCATTCACTCTGACCCACATTCTCTTCATTCAATCTCGACTCAACATTATGCAATGCAAAAACCCAATAATAGGTATTCTCAAAATGGTTGGGAAACACTAAAGCATACTCTAGCATAGCGATGTCTCACGGATATACTCAAAGCTATTGTTATTTGAAATAATCCTCATTCTGAAAAATAAATGTAATAATGAAACCATTTTGTTCATGCTTATCATACTAAGATATAGTAGCAAATAATACTAACCTTCTCCATGTCTTTCTCTTTCTGTAGGCATTATGTGGATGTACTATTAGTGTCCCCACCCTTGATGGACAGACAAAGCCTGTCCCCTGCAGTGATGTCGTCAAACCTGGCTCAGTGAGAAGACTAATAGGGGAGGGGCTTCCCCGGGCTAAGAACTCAGCCCAGCGTGGTGACCTGTTGGTCGAGTTCCTGGTGGTGTTTCCTGAGCGTATCCCACCGTCCAGCAAAGAAATCATCAAACACAGCCTTGGACAGTGTTAACACGAATATGCAGACCCACAAAGATCTACTGATGGCTGCAGCATCAAAAAAATTTTGTCTCTGTGAGGCATATTGTGTGCCGGACTATACACACATGCACACAAAATGTGAGTGTAGGTAGTCCATAGAATTTAGACAAACACACACATCGTACTCACACATACCACCTATAGTCACAATACATACAGGTACACGCAAACGCAGACACTATTACACACAGAGGTGCTACTCTTGAAGTATCAACACATCCTGTATGTAGCAGGAAGTGACATGCTCTATGGGAGAGGGCTTGATGGGCTCCTGTAGGAAATTACTGTTCCTATGATGACCATCTCAACAATGACAAATTTGTACTTGTGTACAGAATCGTCAATTAATTAGTCTCTATGAGAGAACCTGTGTCATGTTTCAATGAATTATTTATAAAGGATAATTATATAAAGATTTCAGTGTGCTGTATAATCTAGCATGTAGGCTAAAACTGTATGAAAAGCATGTTTTTTATGTATAAATAAAGACTTTATTAAATAAAATACTTTGTCAGTGCATTACTTGATAATGTTTCCTAATGAGACGTCTGTAACTTTGATGGTTCAGCCCTGCAGTGTAGTGCTTATACGTGAATTATCTTGATAAAATCCTATGTTTGGCCCTGATTTAGATAATTGGGAAGAACATTGTTAAGCAAATGCTTGCCTCTATCAACATCTCTATATCTATATCAACATCTTTATCCTGTATTCAAAATGTGATAACAATATTAGACAATAACTTTAATATCAACTGCTTGATAATCAAATAACTATGCAATCAAATGAATCACAAAACCATCTTTCCTAAAAACTCCCTTGATTGTATCTAAGCTGTTATGCAATAAGTTTTATAGCCATGGCCAATTGATCTCTCCTGTTTCAGACAGGAACAGTGAACAGATCTTATTCAGATAGCTGGCAGTGAAATCACCTGAAAATTCAGACACAAAGTGCAGGTACCTTGACAGAGGTTATAAAGTTAGGGTTTCTTTGGTTATATAATATCAAAAGTAGTGATACAATAAATGTAGTACCACAAGGCAACAATGCTAACAAGAAAATCCTAGCAGGCAAAGAGAAAAGCAGAATTTTACAAATACCCTGATAGACAAGATGGCAAATTTGTTTTCCACAGTAACAGCAAGGTAAATTTCCAGTGTGACCACCACTTACTAATAAGCAGTGCCTTCATTTTGTACTAGGAGACCACAGTCCCACCCACTTGTTTTCTATTGGTGAGTTCACAGGTCAAAGTTCACCTGTATAAAGTAATCACAACGCAACAGTAACTGCAAATGCATGTCTTTCAAGTCCGATCCTTTTACCCCTTGGTGAATTGGCTGGGATATTTTTATTTAATTTAATTTATTTATTTATTTTTACATTTGGTCTGAAAATGTGTAGTTTCCAGGTGATTCCCATATCACTGTAGTAAGGGGTAAAAAAATAAAAATAAATGATAACAGCTAAACTGTATATATTGCCATCTCTGTAAAGGCATACTCATTGAGTATATGATCATGCCTTATGTTTTAATGTAAAAACTCTCTGAGCATATACTATGACTTTGATAGTCAAAGGCGCTTAGGTACCAAATCGAGCTCTGCTTTGAAGCATTTCTGATAAGGGAACTCTTCAGAAAAAGGTCAAATCTAGAACCCTTATGGCTCTTTGTGTGAACCCTTAAATGTGCGACATAGTGCCTATTACAATAGAAAAAACGCTAACTGAAGTCCAAGAGTTTAGGACTCTCATATTCCTCACTATCATGTGGCTCCCCCTGTCGGTCACTGCAAAAACAACGGAAATTATGGACATTTCCGGTGTTAAAATGATAACGGAAATAAACGTCAGATTCTGAATTGGTGAATTTAGAAATTCGCCAATTTGGTGATTTATAAGTTATTTTTTATTTATTTATTTTAATAATAAATAACTTAGACAGTATAATTATTCATCCCATTACATGACCCAGTTCATGTTCAAAATAAAACCTGCTTGAGCTCCATGTTTCAGTAGATATCGCCTGAAAATAATTTTTCACTTTGATGCTGTTTTGTGGCACCTCATTTTAACTATAACAGAAAGTTACAAAGAGCAACTTATTCATAAAGAAAATAAGGAGGCCAAATTTTGGAAACAAAAAAACGCACAGATTAAAAATATATTGATGTGTATGCATACACATTTTGACCTTATTTCATACAATCACAGAGAAACACATTAAAGGAATCGTTTCTGGATATGCCCCAGTTACAACATATAACAAAAGATCACAACAGACGAAGATTGACTATATGGCCAAAAGTATTTGACCACCACACCCATTAATATGGTGTGGTGCTAACAGCCTACACTCTTCGGAGAAGGCTTTCAACTATATTTTGGAGTGTGGCTCCCCAGCCTGTGTTCATTCAACCACAAGAGTATTGGTGAAGTTGGGTACTGATGTCAAGTGAAAAGGCCTGGTGCACAGCTGCTGTTCCAATTCATCTCGAAGGTGTTCAACGGGGTTGAGGTCAGGCCTCGGGTCACTCCACCGCAACCTCGGCAAATCATGCCTTTGTACAAAGGGACACGATCACGATGAAACAGGCTTGGGTCCCTTTAGTTCCAGTGAAGTCTTAGGTCGGGAACCTGTGGCTCACGGGCCACATGTGGCTCTTTGAAAAAATCATGTGGCTCACCAGGTGTCTCATCTTCACCAACATCCATCCATTTTCTATACTGCTTATCCTTCCTGGGTTGCAGGGAACCTGGAGCCTATCCCAGGGAGCACAGGCGGGGGACACCCTGGGCGGGGTACCAGTCCATCGCAGGGCACAATCACATGCACATTCACACACTACGGGCACTTCTGAACATGCCAATCGGCCTACAATGCATGTCTCTGGACTGGGGGAGGAAACCGGAGTGAAAAAGGAGAAAATCACTCAGGAAATGACGAGCCTGTGTCAGCCCGAACAGTGCATGTCCTGATGGCACGTGAGATAGAGAGGGAAAAGAGCAGGGATATAACTGCGATTAGATTTTCTTTTGGCCATATAGTGTGTATTATTGATGTTTAGAGAGTGTACTAAATCTATTCACAACTCACTCCGGGAATAAATGTTCTCCTATTCCTATGACAGTAACATACATAACACCTTCGTAATGTGTCAGGAGAAAATCAATTTTAAAAATAAAATATCTTTTAACGTGTGTACTGAATGCGATGCCCTCTGAGGTATTTCGCTGTAGCGCAGTATCAGAGGTCAGATAACCGACAGTGATTTTAAACCAGGCGCGCGAGGTTTGCCTCAGTCTCACAGGCTGCTGCTACGCGACTGTTTTTAGCCTTTGAGCGGTAAAAAATAAATAAATAACTTTTTTTTAAATAAATTTTAAAAAGAAACAATTCGATTAGTAAAATGTGTTCATCAACACGGACTCATATGAGGTAAGTTTTTGAGGTTTCTGAGCCGTTTCGAAACTTTCTTTTCTAGGAGCCCGCTTTAAGTCAGATTAGCCTACAGCTAACGAGCTCTTCGTACACTGATCATCACAAACAGCACAGCAGAATCGCTCCTGTAGCTGTTGTCGGAATTAACCGGTGTGAATTAAACGCCATTGTTTATTTAGTCATTAGTAAATAGTATTTATCGCTGTAGTTTTTTATTTTTTAAATAACTCGTTAACTACTTTATCACCGGTATCGTTTTTAATTAGACGCTACTTTGTGATGAAATGTCTCAGTCGGTAACTCCCGTGCCTTCGTCAGAGCTGCGCGAGAGCCTTCAGGTGTCCAGTCTGACGCTGCTGGTCCTCGTGCTAATTCCCTGTGTAGTTCTGCTGCTGCTGTTAAACTGCCTGTTGCTGGGATACAAACTGCTCCTGTTCGCGAGGAGAAAGCGAGCGCGCTACAGTTCTGAGAGCATGCTCTTGCATACGTCATCGTCGCTGTCCACACGCCAGAGAATCGCCCGTTTTACCGACGACCAGGCGTTCGGCCCGGTACGGAAAACGAAATTTACGTCCGTTTCAGAGCCGATGTTGGCGCCGCCGATCACATCGTCCCTCACTTCGTCTGCAGAGCGGAGGACTGCGTGCGGGCATCGCTGCAGGTCGGAGGCTCTCACGTGGACGGACGGGGCTACCTATGCGGGCTCAGGGTCGCTCCGCGTGCCGCCGAGCACGGTGCTGGGCGCCAGCGTGCCGAGCACGGTGCTGGGCGCCAGCGGGTCGCGCGGCTCGCGCGCTTGGCGAAGGAGTGCCCCGGTGCTTTTACAGTCCAGCGACTCGGAAATGGAGCGCGAGAATGTCGCACCGCCAAATTCTCCAGAGCAGCTCGTGACTCCGAGCAGGGTAAGAGTCCTGACCGGGACTGTTCTAGCTCCACAACTAGAGCTGGACTTTATGATATAATATCAATATGGTGGTACTTCATGCCTTTGTGTTTTGTGCACCCAAATGTGGGTCCTCCCCAAACTGTTGCCACAAAGTTGTAAGCACACAGTTGTCTAGAATGTCTTTGTATGCTGTAGAAGACATGGAGAACCATGAAGACATGGAGAACCATGAAGACATGGAGAACCATGAAGACATGGAGAACCATGAAGACATGGAGAACCATGAAGACATGGTTTGCCAAGGTTGCTGTGGAAGAACCTGAGTGGCCTGCACAGAGCCCTGACCTCAAGCACACTGAACACCAAATCCCTTTAGCCAAATTCCAAAATCTAGTTCAAAGCCTTTCCAGAACAGTTGGTTCCCCCAACTATGTTGGGAGGTTACAGTAAGCACATATGGATGTGATGGTCAGGTGTCCACATACGTTTGGCTTTATAGTGTATGTTTCTCTTTTGCATGCATCAGAAGTTCTACCATTTTAGATGTCTGGTCAAACCCAAACATGAAAAATCTACTAATGGAAAAGCAACATTACTGCCAGATTATAAATATCAAATTTTACAGTGGGAAATGATTTCTGACTTGGATTATCCACTTCACACTAGAGTGTGTAAGCGCTCTTCTCTGTTTTGATGATGATGTGATGGTGCAGGTGTATCACAGATAATAAAGAAAAATCTTAAAATCTTAATGTAGAGATGTTAAAATATATTATTGGTGGAAAACTCAATTTAGTCAGAACCAGTTTTTTGTTTTCCAGAACTCGGCTGTAGCCAATTGTAATGTTTTTTTCCCAGACTACCACAGAAATATTATAACCAGTAGCCTAAATGTATGTAGTGGAAATGGGTTGCAGCTATGTAAGTAAAGCTCTTTCAGCTACTGAATGTGAATAGTTTCATCTTTCTGTACAGTAAAATACAGAAGAAATACAGTTATGTTTATACTTTTGTTTTGGAACACACATGGTGTCTGTCTACATTATAATTTATGTTTGTGTGTGTGTGTGTGTGTGTGCAGCACGGTTCATTACCTGTGATGATGCGCAGAAGTAGCAGTGTAGAGCTGGAGCTGGTCTCTCTCGATAAGGTCCACATGGAAGGCGAACTTGTCAGCAGCATCCCACAGGAGACCTCGCGCTTCATAGCATCCGCAAGCTCCTCGGCTGCCGGGCCTGGCCTGGACAGTGACTTCGGTGCCAGTGCAGGTGAGTTTAAAGCTCATTAAGGTTTTCCTGAGGTCTTAAATGCAGTAAAGCTTGGAATTAGCTCTTGGGAGCTAGGAATTGTTAGAAATGGTGTTTAGCTTGGCCACACATATAGTGATGGACCACTCTCAAGGTGTTAGATATTCCGAAGTGTTAGATATTTTGTCTTATACCACAGTGCTGTTGAATTCTCGAATCTGATTGGTCAGAAGGGACTGATTAATTTTCTCTGACAGTAGCACCAGCTGTAATTCAAATGATATGTATATTAATGTGCTCGTTCTAATGATAACTTTCTGCATTTATGGAATGAGTTAGCATTCTGTAAGTTAATTGTTTTCCACCATGAGAGTCTTCTGGACTTTGGGTTCTCAGTCACATGACATGCATTATTTTTGTCTTATTAAATTCAAGAGAAGGAAAAAAGAGAGGCTGGTGAGGGAATGCCTGTTTATAGCTGCTATAATGTAAAGGATAACAGGCATTAACTTGTCCCATGAACATCTCAACAATACTAAACTTTAACTGGTAACTATAAATCATTAAAAAGCAGTGTTGTTTATTAAATTAAAAAAAAAAAATGTAACTGTTGGCAAATCGCTGTGGTTTAAGAGGAATAAACCCTTCAGGATGTGCTGAAAAATCCACTTCGGACTGGTAACTGTAACTCCGCTTCACATCACCACAATCACTGATCACACTATGTAATAGTTTTTGTTCCTGTGTAGTAAGTATTATTTTCTAATTGCTTATGCCTTAAAAGTATAGAACATGGCTATTAATCCCCTCAAACTTTGCTTTTGTGACTAAGACATTGAAATTTTGAAATTGGCCTATTTTCATTGAGAAAACGAGCAAATTTGCATCTTTTCGTTCACATAAATTCAGAAAAAACAACATATGAATAAAAATTAACATGTATTTCTAGAAAAATTACCACAAAAGATTTAGAAGTGAGAAGTTTTTCAAGATTTACGATTACACCGATCAACCACAACAGTAGAACCACCTTGTGCCGCCAAAACAACTCTGTCCCCTCGAGGCATGGACTCCACAAGACCTGGTATCTGGTACCAAGATGTTAGCAGCAGATCCTTTAAGTCCTGCAAGTCGCGAGGTGGGGTCTCCATGGATCCGACTTTTCTGTCCAGCACATCCCACAGATCCTTGATCGGATCGAGATCTGGGGAATTTGGAGGCCGAGTCAATACCTTGAACTCTTTGTCATGTTCCTCAAACCATTCCTGAACAATTTTTGCAGTGTGGCAGGGCGCAGTATCCTGCTGAAAGAGGCCACTGCCATTAGGGAATACTGTTGCCATGAAGGGGTGTACTCGGTCTGCAACAATGTTTAGGTAGGTGGTGCGTATCAAAGTAACATTCAGCATGGGCACTCTGACCGGTCTGCGGCTACCCAGCCCCATACACAGCAAGCTGCGATGCACTGTGTGTTCTGACACCTTTCTATCATGGCCAGCATGAACTTCTTTTTTTAGCAATTTGTGCTACAGTGGCTCTTCTGTGGGATTGGAGCAGACGGGCTAGCCTTCGCTCCCAACGCGCGTCAGTGAGCCTTGGGCAGTAAGCAATGAGCAATGACCCTGTCACCGGTTCACCGGTTGTCCTTCCTTGGACCACTTTGGCAGGTGTCACTGTAATGAGCTCATCAACGTTACCCATGTCGCCTGTCAGTGGTTTTAATGTTATGGCTGATCAGTGTATATTGTAAATCACTTTCACAAAGCAGCTCCCAAATGTAGTGTCCACTCATGTTCTCGTTATATTGTCCTTGGTAGCGGCATTTAAAGTCCAGTATATCCTGGTGGAAGCTCTCGACTTGCTCCTCTGAGTACGCTCCCATGTTCTCCTTGCCTTTTATCAAGATGAGCATCAAGGATATGGACTTTGAGAGACATCCTGCAGCCCATTGTGCCAAAGTTCGTCACTAGAGTCTCAACCAGCTCCACAGTTTTCGGCTTTGTGATTGCCCAGGAAGCCCCGAACCACTGCAAAAAAGCTGTTCCAACCCGCTTTCTTCTTCCTAGTGAGGTTCTTGTTTAATTCCTTGCACTCCAGGATCTTCTTTATCTGTGATCTGACCTCATTGAGGTACACCGAGTGAGCCAGGGGAAGAGACAGGTACTTGCTCCCGTTATTGGTCAGCATGGCTTTGAGACTCCTGGACAAGATGCCAATGAAGAGGCGCCACTCGTTCGGCTACAGGCGATTCCGCTTGCCTTAAACAGACTGGCCACATTGTGGCAGAAGCAGAGCCCATCTTCATGGGTGAAGAAGATGAAAAAATCTTGGATCTTCCTATGACCTGCGTCCTGCACGCTTTCATCCCAGAAATTCCAAGTTCCACTGGTAACTGGCGTCAAACGTTCAGCATTGGAGTTGGTGAGACCAAGATCTCTGATCAAGTTGTTGAGGTCTTTTTGGTTGGGGTAGTATGGGTTTCTTTCCTCAGCTCCACCTCTGTAATTGTAATCTGGATCTACAATGTCTTCCTCACTCTCTGACTTGCTGCTCACTTTTGAAGACGGCTGCTCTGGTGTAGCAGTGTGGCACCAGGGGCGATGGATGAAGAAAGGTCTGGATACGTGATAGCAGTTGCATTCTTGCCACTCTAACGTTTGGAAGGGTCCACCATGCAGAACTAGTAGTTGCTTGAGTGGTCAGTGGGTACTTTCTAGATCTTTCCAGTGCTAGTTTTTTTTATTATTATTATGTTTGAGGGTAATAATAGCAATTTTCTATACTTTTGTGGTATAAGCAATTAGGAAATAACACTTACTACCCAGGAACAAAAATAAATAAATAAATAGAAATATGTTGCATAGTATTATTTTTCCATAACAGCGCACACACACAATTGAGAAAGAATGAAATTACACAGGTTTTTTTTTTTTAACTGATGTTAATTTAGTCTCCGGTAATGGACTCGTCCCATCCACAGAGTATTCCTGCAGTGTTCCCAGGGTGTGTAACCCTGACCATGATAAATGGTTATTAAAAATAAAAGAATGGTATATTAGTGTGTCTTTTGTCAAGTGACCAAGAAATGTGAACATTAACTAAAGCTAAATAACAGTTATATGCCTAATCTCTTAAATGTTTGCTAGAATGATAACTCTGACTATGCAAACTAGCTTGCAGGCTAATTGCTAGCTGGCTAGCTAAATTCAAAATGTGGGATATAGAGTACATGTTGTTTTATCCCTTCAACGACCAATCATAGGAAATGTAGAATTTTACAATTGTTGTAATTTTATGACTTGGAAAACTTTTTTTTTTTTTTTTTTTTTTTTTGGGGGGGGGGACTTCAGGTGAAGTTTTTTTTTAATGGTGGAGTTCCCCTTTAGCTTGCTTTTCTATATATTTGTATTCAATTATGTCCACATTTCAGGTATGTGTAATGAAGAGGGTGTAAAACTGTACACATAATTATCCAGGTGTGTCTTTGCGTATCCTGTCGGCGGACAGTGACGGTTTTCCAGGGGCGACTTGGGCATCTGGTCTTGAATGGGATTATTACGACCCAAGTTACATCACGCAGAACCACGTTCCCAAATACAGACACCGCGTACCGCCCATCACAACCAAACAGTACTGGGTCTAACATGCATCACTCTCCAGATTGTAGCTGAAGAACTCTAAAGTTGGAAGCTCTTTGACACACAGACCCCCAGCACCTTATCCACATGTATACTTTCACAGTTCACTTTCCTGAACTGCAGTATTTTTTTGTTTTTGTTTGTTTAGGAGAATCACCCACTTGTTCATGTGTTTAATTAATCACACATTTAATATGCACTTTGTCTTCCACTGTATGTACTCATTGTATGTTATTGGTTTTTATGTATTTTTGATTCACTATATCAAGCTCCTGTAGTTTGGGCCTTAGAGCACATTTATTAAACACAAGCACTTTCTTACAAAATGTTATTTTTGCATTGACCAATTGCCACTGTGTAAGTCACCTTTAATTTTAATTGTCTATATAATAAAACATTTCATATTACTGATCAGTGGTTTAAAAGAAACATTTCAGATGAAACTAAATGAGATAGATATATAGGAGGAGAGATGAGAAATATTCCCTCCATCGAGATTTTCTTTTATGGTCGACACATTAAACGTAAGCTTTCTCTATATAAAGTGAACCATCAGAGATACAGAGGAATGTACCATGTGTACTTTGAATTGTCAGATACTGGCACATGCTGATCATGGCCCTGGACAAGCTGCTTTAAACAAATCCTTGTTTACTGAAGTCTATTCTGATGGAACACTTTCCAGAATTAAAAGGATAGCTGCAGCATTGAGATCAAGTATGTTAAATGATCTGCTCCACATTCATATGGAATGTGGCTCAGGTAGGAGAACAGCCATGTGTCTAGCTATTAATGCACAAGCTCTTTAGCCATAAAGCTTCAAACAAAACTTAATGTTAAACTCAGTGGTTTTTATCCCATTCCCAAAGGAATTCTGCAGTTACTGCCTGCCCATGATATTTTCTAATGAAATTTGTTCCATTTCCCCTGAATATAGTGATTTCAAACACAACAGTCCTGACCAGGATAAAACATTTACTGAAGGAGCTGAGCACAGCATTAACAATCCACCTTATCCAATGTGCTCTTATGTTAACAGATGTGGAATTTTTGTCCCACAAGCTTCGTATTTGGCTGCTCCCGTGATTCATTTTGTTTTTCCTGCACTTTGTAACAGTCCTCATACACACCTAGTTGTGTACAATAGGTTGACCGATTGCTCAGACCTCCTGAATTAGAAAAATTAAATTCACTTTCCCCATGATTTATATAAAAAGATGAGACAGGAAGTAGAGTGTGGAACACTTTATTTCGTTAGATTTATGTACATTGATCAAGTGCCACCCAAACTTTGACGTCCATATAAACTTAACTGAAGCACTATATGCAAACATCAAGAGACATGAGCAAAATGGAGGGGGGAGATTACTCAAAGCTAGACAAGAAGTTAAGCACGAGTTCCTTTAGCTTGGCATCCGATGCCTCAGAGATCTTGCCATCGATCCTAGAAGAGAAGAGTCGATATTAAAAAAGAGGAACGTTATATAAATTTAAATGCAATATGAAACTTTGACCAAAAGGATCTGGATCTTCGGGTTGAAATACATTATGTGCAATCCTTGTATTAACAGTGCCAAAATTAAGACTTTTCTTACACCAACATTTTTCAAAAAGGCTGCTTATCCTGATCAGTTAGTCCTACAAAATATCAAAGTGTTGGCTACCTAATGGTTGTGAGCAGTTCTTGGTGCTGGCTGCGAACGTGCTGCAGGAAGGCTTTCTCGAACTTTGTGATCTTGCTGGGTTCCATCTTGTCCAAGTAGCCCCTCACACCAGCATAGATGACTGTGACCTGCTCCTCAATGGCCATGGGCACTGAAGGATAAATAAAGGTTTTAAAAGGCTGTCCAGCCATGACCACTTTAATATCTGTCATTTACTGGTCACATCCATCATACCCAATTCATACCATTTTATGAATTTACAATTTTAAATTTGTGGAAAACAGTTTAGGAACATAGGGCTGCAGTGTCTTTAGGCATCATTCCAAACCCCAAACAATTTAAGCAAAACATTTTTAAAGAATCCAGCCTGATCCAGGAATAAAACACTTTAGATAAATAGCTTAGAACCTTAGCTTAATGGGGCAGGGGGTTTTTTTGTTTGTTTTTTTGAGTGGTTACCCACTTTTGAGTGGTTATTGAGGTGGTTGGAGATGCTCTCATTTAGCTATAGCATTAGGTTTGGGTTGAATTTAACCCATTTTACCAATACCAAACATTCTTGAAGAAACATTTATGTATGAAACATACCAATATTAAGTATAAAGCAATCAAGTGGGTCTCTATTTCATGAGACTGTAGAACACTTGGAAACAGCAGCTAGGAAGTTTCACTACTCTGGTGCAATGGGACATTAGATCTACTCACCATACTGGCCCTGTTTCAGCAGCTCTGTAAGTCGCACACCCCTGTTGAGCAGCTGCTGGGTGGCTGCGTCCAGATCAGAGCCGAACTGGGCAAAAGCAGCAACCTCACGATACTGAGCAAGCTCCAGCTTCATAGTACCAGCCACCTAGCCACACAAATTTCAGGTGTTTGGGAGGCATTACACCAGGTCAAAACAAATGGGCTCCATTTAAACTGTCTTTAGACTAATGATCAGAAGGTGATCATCTACCTGCTTCATAGCCCTGGTCTGGGCAGCAGAGCCCACACGGGACACAGACAGACCCACATTAATGGCAGGTCGGATACCTTTGTAGAACAACTCCGTCTCCAAGAAGATCTGTGCATTTGGGATAGCAGAACGAGTTAAAAAACAAAAAACAAAACACTTTCTTTTAAAAAATTTACCATTATGCCATTACTTTAATTACATGTATAGTGCAAAGACACTAGAGACAAAGCACACCAAGACAGAATGCCAAGCTAACAGCTACACCAACCTGTCCATCAGTGATGGAGATGACATTGGTGGGAATGTAAGCAGACACGTCTCCAGCCTGAGTCTCAATCACAGGCAGGGCAGTTAGTGAGCCTCCTCCAAAGTTGTCGTTCATCTTGGCAGCTCTCTCAAGCAGACGAGAGTGCAAGTAGAAGACATCACCTGGGTAGGCCTCACGCCCGGGGGGACGACGCAGCAGCAGGGACATCTGACGGTAAGCCACAGCCTATGGGGGATGGGGGGGGGTTAAAAAGTTTGATGCCATGTGCAACTTATTTGTAAGGATGAAACAGCAAAAGCAGTCAGTCAATGTAAGGACAAGATGATCAATAAAAAAAAAATTATTTTTTTTTAAAGTATTGGCTGAAGTGATGATCAAATTCTTGTAGATTGCACTTAATTTCACAATTAAATTAACACAAGTCACTTTCTGTTGTGCGGTCATCTGAACAGCAGTATACTGACAGGAAAGAATCAAACTTGTCTTCAAATAACAATATTGTATATTTTAGGGTAGTGGTCTGTTATAGTATTCCAAAATAAGTACACAATACATACTGAATTTTTAAAATGACAGCAGCACATTATCCTTTGGTTTTATTACTGAAAAACAGATCAAAATACTCAATATTCTATTGGCCCAAAAGACCAGGGTACATGAATCTACAGGTCACATAGTAAAAGTCAGTACAAAGCAAAAGAAACCACTATCAGCAGCAAATGAACATTTGACATATTGCATCCTTTCCGATTCAACTGAACTGACTTCTGCCAAGCGAACTCTGTTCAGTGTCAAACAGACCGCTGCTTTAGCTGAGAAAGCAGAAACGCGCTTAAAAGTTTAGCCGTCTCCCGTATAGCCATAACAAGGGGTCAAATGCAGGTGCCAACTCTCAAAACAGGACGTGCAGGGCAGAAAGGGGTCACTATTGTATACTACATATTTGAAAAGGCTGTGCGATTTTGGGGCATGCAACCACCGCCCTCGTCAAAGGACTATTGAGGAGCTTTGTTTGTGGGATAATGAAGCATCTAATGCAAACACTTATACAAACTTAATGCAGACCCAACAATAAGGAAAAAGGAAGAGTCTAGATTTAGGGGGCCACTGATACAAGTGGGTAATGAGTGTTGTCTGGATAGATTTCAGCCCTTTTGCTTTTGACCAAGACAGAGATTTTCCATTATAGTCCAATGTATAGTTCAATTATTTCAGAGTGTAAGATTCACCCTTTTGCATCCTTTGATTTCCAATACCTAAGAATAGTTGTCTTGACTGTTAGTGCTGCAAGAACTTCTGATTCTTAATTTAAATTTTTCTAGACGTTCACCACTCACCTGCTTGGAAAGATCATCATAGATGATAAGTGCATGCTTGCCGTTGTCCCTGAAGTACTCGCCCATGGAGCAGCCCGAATAGGGTGCAAGGTACTGCAATGGGGCGGCATCAGAGGCTGTAGCAGACACCACAATGGTGTATTTCATGGCATCAGCATCAGTTAGCCTCTTAACCAGCTGAGCCACGGTGGAACGCTTCTGTCCAATGGCGACATAAATACAGTACAGCTTCTTCTTCTCATCTGTGCCGTCGTTAAAGCGCTTCTGGTTGATGATCGTGTCGATGGCAATGGCAGTTTTACTGTTAACAGAGCAGTAAGCAGGTGATCAGCTAATCTTTGTATGGAGGTTTATATGAATTAATGAAAAATGACATTTCAACAAAGTGAGACATTTCCCCAAAGAGACTGACTGAAACCAATTTAAAAATCTGGAACTGAAACCCATGTACAGCAATCCAGGAATCCTTTTTCAACAGAAAATTTCAAAGGTTTATTTGCTGATGCTGGGTCAAATGTTATGCCAAGCAGTCCAATTCCCCCCATCCTTCATACCCAGTCTGTCGGTCTCCAATGATCAGCTCTCTCTGGCCACGGCCGATGGGCACCAGACTGTCCACAGCCTTGATACCGGTCTGCATGGGCTCCCTCACCGAAATACGGGGGATGATGCCTGGAGCTTTCAGACCAACACGCCGACGCTGCTTAGATCCCAAAGGACCCTGAGGCAATACAGAAGAGGAAATACCATTTATGACCAGCTTTTACAATGCAAATGCAAAATGAAGATGGAAACAAACACCCTCTTCAGTTGCCCTGACTTCCAGTAAGGCCTCATGACCTTACTAGAGTATAAAAGGTCAAAACCTCAAAGAAATGCAGCCATGCACAGTTTATTTACAATATGCACTGCATTTTTATCTAAACTAATGAAGATCCCACAATGTTAAATGTTATTAGTTATGCCAATTGCTCTTATTGCAAAGTTAATATAATGCTTATTCAAGAACATTCAAGGCCAAGAACATTCAGCACTTTAACATGCAACATTAGTCTGGATGGCTTCATAAGATCGTGTCGAATCAGTCATCTTGGCCAGATTAAACGTAGTTTCAAGCAAAAATTACATGAAATTTCACCTCATTTAATCAAGTCGTGAATGAAAATCTACACACGCATTTTTCCCCATACCACATCTTGCGCTCAATTTTTGGTACCCTGAAGATCTGCAAGTAAGCTACAGCAAATTCTATACTTTCCAGACACAGACACCAGAACAGGACTGGCACTCAGTAATGCAGTTTACTCTGTACAGTTGTCAAAGCTTTCATATTATTTACCAGCAAGTGTCTCACAATGCACGTGTTTGTATTTGCATCTGCCCACATACAGCACTGTGCAAAAGTTTTAGGCACCCTATTCAAAAAAAAAAAAAAAAAAAAAAAAAATTTTAGTACAAACTTTGTTATAGATTGTTTATTTTATGACGTCTACATGATCAAGTCAGTACAAATAAACATTTTAGATTCCCAAACATTAGTTTTCTAGCACAAAATTAAACGTTACAGATAAATGTTTGTATGTCATTAAAGAAAGCAGTATATTACAGTAAGAGACACTTTTCAGACAGTAAACACAATGAAGGCTGCTGGGTTTCGCTGCAGAAATAAGAAGCGAGTGCGAAAGTCAAAGTGTCCAGAAGAACTGTGTCTGGTTCTGCAAGATGCTCAATAAAACTTACCAGCTCATTTCCTTATAAAACTGCACTAATTGTACCAGAGACTACTATTTTTCTGTTGTCACACCAAATATTAACTTTGTTTCATTTACCACTGGGGCGGTGGTAGCTCAGTGGTTAAGACGTTGGACTACTGATCAGAAGGTCATAAGTTCAAATCCCAGCGCCGCCACTGTCGGGCCCTTGAGCAAGGCCCTTAATCCTCAATTGCTCAGATGTATAAATGAAATAAATGTAAGTCGCTCTGGATAAGGGCGTCTGACAAATGCTATAAAATGTACTACTGTTTTGTTTTGTTTTTTTAAGTGTAGAAACATTTAATTTAAATATTTGAGGCATCTTTGCTCTACAGCATTTCTTTGCATGTGCCTAAAGTACTGTAAATTTCTGCTATTCTCTCAGTTTGTGGACCCAGTTTGGCCAGTCAAAAGGTCAAGCAAACCAAGTGGTTTCATTCCATGAGGTTAAAGGGCAATAATTGCTGACAAAATTGAAAATATTTTTCATGAATTACTCCAAGGAAAATGAAAGTTAGCTGCCATGACTCCGCATACCTTGCCATCGATGGCATTTCCCAAAGCGTCGACGACACGGCCGAGCAGCTCCTCTCCAACTGGCACGTCCACAATGGCACCAGTTCTCTTCACGATGTCACCCTCCTTGATCAGCTTATCATTACCAAACACCACAACACCGACGTTATCGGGCTCCAAGTTCAGAGACATACCCTAAAAACAGAGTGTTTTTTTTAAGTATAATTATTAATGAATTCATGCCCCCCCTCCCCAAATATGAATAATATATGTGCAAATTCTTAGTACATGGAGTACTTGCTCTTTACATTCACGTCAACATATCCAGAAACTAGAATTGCCCCACTGGGAATGAGGAGCTGCAGACTTTCAGATGAACACTAAAACAGACTGAGTGAACCAAGTTCCCATCCTCACCTTCAGGCCAGAGGAGAACTCCACCATCTCCTCAGCCTGCACATTCCTTAGTCCATACACACGAGCAATACCATCACCAATGGACAGCACACGTCCAGTCTCCTCAAGATCAGCACTGGTATCAGCACCCAGGATCTTCTCCTCCAGAATGCTGGAGACCTCAGCAGTGCCTGGACAGGACAGACAAGGTCACTAAGGACAAGTATTTATTTATTTATTTATTTTAAAAAATTACTCCACAATGAAAGCAATGCAACATTTCACTGCTATCCAAGCTCATACCAGTCTTCTGCAGCCATGGCCTTGCTGTGTGCAGGTTCTTTGCCCCCACACAAGCAGCAGCTACATTCTTGGAAACCTGTTGAATAGTTAAATTAAATATAAAATCAAAGAAATCCACACTGTTCATTCCCCTTCCCAAATGTATTTTACATATACACTGCTGTTGACCTTCAAGTGCTATACACCACCATCGACGTCGCTGAATATTAAAGTGATCAGAGATACAGTACATAAAAGTAAATGCTGTACACCTGCGATACAATCCATAGAAAACGTCACAGCTAGGTAACCAAGGTCTAGCATGTTAGCTTGCAGTGCTAACCGTGGAACAAGGAGATATTAGCTAAAAAGCTAAGAGCGCCGAATACTTTATGAAAAGCACAAAAGTCTTAATGGTCACTTTATTGATTAAATAACGTAGAAGAATGAAGTGATTTAATATGCCCCGCCTTCAGTTACAGGAACAGCTTAACCGGATAACTGCCCAAATCCTGACCTTCAATAGCTAATGTCATTCATTTGACATGAGTTTATTGTTGCACAATTCGCTACAGTACATACTTATGCACAGCATATTATTGTTATTAACTTAGTTAACTCAGCTATGTGCCTACATGCAATTCTACAATATAGTTACAGCTCTCGTAAATATCAACGCAAAATGCAGCTGTAACAGGCCGCCCAAGTTCAAGATGGCGGACACACACGCCATCAAAGCGCTGACATTCAGAACACAAGAACTTAATACAAAATATCAAAAGGATTTCCCCGCAATAAAGACGCCTAAACGACTGAAAAATACTCACAAACGCGGCCCGACGAGGCAAGGTGCGGGCAAGAGCCGCCGCGACGCGAACTGACAGCATGTTTTGGGTTTTAGTGCGGAGCTCGTCCTCCTCCACTAAGCAACTACAGCGCAAGGAGCGGAGTGAACGAAATGGAGGACGCCGGCACGAGCTCATATAGAAAGGTCAGTGCATGACCCGGAAGTTGTATATGGAAACATTTTGTTTTTAAAATTAAAATTAATAAATGAAGCGAAGAGTGCAGGTTATTACCCTTAGACGATTATTTAGGTGTTATTCTAGTATGTCCATTAAGATTCGTAGCCTAAAAAAAATCTGTAAATGGCTGTATTTTCTATCCTTGGTTAGCATATTGATATATTTAGCTTAAAAGTCATTTCACGTTTGACATTGGGACTTTGAAATGAAACCAGAGCGCCACCAGTAAGGTCTCGGACAGTAGACTCACATAGACTCTAATATATATGTGTATGTGTGTGTATATGTATATATATAGTATCTCACTTTCATATATTTCATATATTTTATTATATCTTTTATGGGACAACACTGATAAAATGACACTTTGCTACAATGTAAAGTAGTGAGTGTACAGCTTGTATAACAGTGTAAATTTGCTGTCCCCTCAAAATAACTCAACACACAATTAATTAATGTAATTAGGTCTGGAGACATGCTTGGCCAGTCCATCACCTTTACCCTCAGCTTCTTTAGCAAGGCAGTGGTCGTCTTGGAGGTGTGTTTGGGGTCGTTATCATGTTGGAATACTGCCCTGTGGCCCAGTTTCCGAAGGGAGGGGATCATGCTCTGCTTCAGTATGTCACAGTACGTCACAGTACACTCCCCAGTGCCGGCAGCACTCATGCAGCCCCAGACCATGACACTCCCACCACCATGCTTGACTGTAGGCAAGACACACTTATCTTTGCACTCCTCACCTGGTTGCCGCCACACACGCCACACACCATCTGAACCAAATAAGTTTATCTTGGGCTCATCAGACCACAGGACATGGTTCCAGTAATCCATGTCCTTAGTCTGCTTGTCTTCAGCAAACTGTTTGCTGTCTTGTGCATCATCTTTAGAAGAGGCTTCCTTCTGGGACGACAGCCATGCAGACCAATTTGATGCAGTGTGCGGCGTATGGTCTGAGCACTGACAGGCTGACCCCCCACCCCTTCAACATCTGCAGCAATGCTGGCAGCACTCATACGTCTATTCTGCAAAGCCAACCTATGGATATGATGCTGAGCACGTGCACTCAACTTCTTTGGTGGACCATGGCGAGGCCTGTTCTGAGTGGAACCTGTCCTGTTAAACCGCTGTATGGTCTTGGCCACCATGCTGCAGCTCAGTTTCAGGGTGTTGGCAATCTTCTTATAGCCTAGGCCATCTTTATGTAGAGCAACAATTCTTTTTTTTTGTCCCATGAAAAGATATAATAAAATATTTACAAAAATGCGAGGGGTGTACTAACTTTTGTGAGATACTATATATATATATATATATATATATATATGCCTCTGAATAAATAGATAAAATCAAGAAAGTTTACTTTCATGGGGAAAAAATGGTTCACGTCTATCAAAAAAATGTCAAACCATTTTCTCACATAAATATAAGCGATCTCGTGTATGGAATTCTCCAACAAGTAAATGACGTCACCAACCTACTTCCATTATTACTTCCCAATATTCAATTTATATATACACCAATGTTAATAATACATATTTTATTGTTTATTAATTCATTGATATATGCCAATACGCGCACACACGATGGCATATAGGCTAAAAAAATACCTGTATCTGTACATGTATACCTGTACGCCTGCTCATTCATGCAATTATCCAATCAACAAATCATGTAGCAGCATCACAGTGCAGATGCAGTACAAGCACATCAGGTAATGTTCACATCAAACATAAAAATTGGGGGAGAAAATTGTTATCTCAGTGACTTTGACTGTGACATGTTTATTGGTACGAGACAGGCTGGTTTAAATATTTCAGAAACTGCTTATCTCCTGGGATTTTATGTGCAGCAGTGGTACAGGGGGGAAAACATACAGTGAGGTGTAGTTCTGCTGACAGAAATGCTTTGTTGATGAGAGACTTGGTTGAGCTGACAGGAAGGCTATGGTAACTCAAATAACCACTCTTTACAAACGTGGTGATCAGAAATGCACACCACATTACCTGGTCTGGTGCATCTTGAGTTCTGCTGCAACATGCAGATGATAGGGAAAGGCATCAACAGCATAAATCCATGAAACCAACATTCCCTGTGTCAACAGTTTCAGCTGCTGCTGATGGTGTGGGAAATGCTTTCTTGGCACACACTGGGCACTCAATCAAGCATCGTTTGAATAACACAGCATATCTGAGTATTCTTGCAGACAATGCGCATCCCTTTTGGCCAAAATTTACCCCTCCTATAATGGCTACTTCCACATAATAATGCACCATGAACATGACAATAACTCAGTGTACTTCAATGGCCTCCCAAATCACCAGATCGGAATTGAACAGGAGATTCACAGCATGAATGTGCAGCTAACAAATCTGCAGTAATTATGTGAGGATATTGCATCAACATTAGCTATGTTTCCGTCCAAGGATTTTTTTGCGAAAAATGGTTTTAGCTCATTGAAATGTTTACCAATATAGCGGATGGAAACGCAACTTATGATAACATTTCACGTGTCCTGAAATAATCTTTTTCTCATTTAAGTTTAACGTTTAAATTCTATGTCGATAATTCAAATGTTGGGAAAAAAATTAGTTTGGAAAGAAAAATGGCATTCACGCAAAAAAAAAAAAAAAAAAAAAAAAGTGTCACATGACAGAACTTATCCAACCATCAGGGGAAGTATAGGCATCCGCGTGGCATCCAGCACACCGTAAACCTGTGGCACAAGATGCACCAAGGAATTACGGCATGCAATTTCATTGGCCTCTGTAGTCTGATATAATGGCGCATTTATTTTTCTTTAATAGCTGAGCACACAGCATATACACATCGATGGACAGTCGTTTTACTTACCCCAAAAGTTTCCCCAACTACTATGTACTCAACACAGGTTGCCAGCTTGAACAGGTTGATGGCAACCTGATTTCGGGTCGGAACCGGTGGTCGGTGGCAACCTGCAATGGGCACAACATCAGGACCAATTTATTGGCTCAGCATCTCAAATGTGGGCCATGACATTCTCAAATGTTGCAGCCAGAGACTTTCTGTGAAGTGTGTCTCCACCACTACCTCCCAGAATGTCCTATTGCGTGGTCTCTCCCAGACCCATGGGCTTCGTCGCATAAGGGCAGTTACTTGGAGCCCTATCAGTTGAGCAACTGCTCCATTCTTACGTTGCCTTCTGATATTTTGTACAATTCTAATTATTTGTGAAATTAAACTGGCCATTTTCAATTAATTGTCTCAATAATTGTCTCTCCATTTTACAAAGATTTGAGGACACTTGGAACACAAAAGGCACGCAGTTTGCGATATACACAAAATGATGTATGGAAACGGCTCAAGGGAAGATTTCTCTTGCGATACACCAAAACACTATTGTATCGGTAAAAGGCCACTTGGATGGAAACAGGCAGGAGACAGCAAAACATTTTTTACGCACTTTCGCTTTGTCAATAACAGAAAAGATCAAAAAGTGGATGGAAACTTGGCTATTGACCAGAATCTCAAAAGAATATTTTCAACACCTTGTGAAATCCATGCTATGAAGAATTGAGGCTGTTCTGAGAGCAAAGGGGAAAAATCCTATCCATTATTAGTAGTATCCTATGCCTATGCCCAATCACGCCCCTTCAGCACGAGTGCTGAAGTTCCCCAGGTCCCCATGGCATCAGCACCACCTTCTCCAGAATTGTCCTTCCTTGAGACTTGAAATCTCATAGAGGCCGTGCAGACACCATCCCCAGGTCTGGCTCCAGGGATACAGTGCTGTAAAAAAGTATTTGCCCCGATCCTGATTTCTTCTGTTTTTGTGTATATCTCATACTAAATAGTTTTAGATCTTCAGACGAAATACAACATAAAACAAAGGCAACCTGAGTAAACACACAATACAGTTTTAATTAAAAAAAAAACAAAATTTTATTGAAGCAAAAAAAAGTTATCCAACACCTACCACCAATGAGAAAAACTAATTGCCCCTTAAACTAAAAATCTGGTTGTGCCACCTTTAGCAACAATAACTGCAACCAAAAGCTTTCATATAACTGGAGATCAGACTTTCACTCACTTCTAGGACTAGGATTTACTCCAATGCTTTGGATCATTGTCTTGCTGCATAATCCAGTTGCGCTTGAGTCTCAATTTACAGACTGAAGACCGGACATTCTCCTTTAGGATTTTCTGGTAGAGAGCAGAATTCATGTTTCCCTCAATTATTGCAAGTTGTCCAGGCCCTGAAGCAGCAAAGCATCCCCACACCATCACACTTCCACCACCATGCTTGACCGTAGGTATGATGTTCTTTTTGTGGAATTCTGCGTTTGGTTTCCACCAGACGTAACAGGACCCATGTCTTCCAAACAGTTTCACTTTCGACTCATCAGTCCACAGAACATTCTCCCAAAAGCTTTGAGGATCTTCAAGGTGTTTTTTTTGGCAAAATTCAGATGAGCCTTAATGTTCATCTGTGTTAGCAGTGGTTTTCACCTCATGAACAGTGACCTTTATTGATGCAAGAGAGGCCTGTAGGTCCTTTGATGTTGTCCTTGGCTCTTTTGTGACTTGCTGGATGAATAGTTACTGTGCTCTTGGAGGAATTTTGGAAGGTCGGCCACTTCTGGGAAACTTCAGTACTGTGCTGAGTTTTTCCATTTGGAGATAATGGCTCTCACTGTGGTTGTTTGGAGTCCCAGAGCCTTTGAAATAGCTTTGTAACCCTTCCCAGACTGATGTATTTCAATCACCTTTCTGGAATTTCTTTCAATTTTAGAATAGTGTGTTACTGGGTAAGACCTTTTAACCAACTTCATGCAGTTGAAAAAGTTCTATTTAAGTGTTGATTTGATTGAACAGGGTTTGCAGTACTCAGGCCTGGTTGTGTCTAGTCCAGCTGAACCCCATTATGAATGCAGTTTCATAGATTTGGAGAATTAGTAACTACGGGGGAAAATACATTTTCACACAGGCCCAGTTGGTATTGGATAACTTTTTTGCTTCAGTAAATAACATTATAATTTTGTGTTTGTGTTTACTCAGGTAGCCTTTGTTTTATCTTAGATTTTGTTTTGATTTCTGAAACCATTTAGTATGAGATATACACAAAAACAGAAGACATCAGAATGGGGCAAATACTTTTTCACAGCACTGTAGGTCCTGATAACCCTAATCTAGGCAGGGTACACAGTCTATTTTGTACTTTTCATGGGTCTTTAAATTTGTGCCAAAAGTATTGAATGTAACTTTTCAAGAAACAAACAAAAATATACAATGCGAAAGAAGAAAAACACTCTGAAACTGAAGACAGTGAACTCAGTGGCAAAAATGTTACATCGTCTTCAAATAAACATCATTCTTTGTTAACAGTTTTATAAGCTTCCTTTTCGCTAATCACGGTGTATGAACGCGCTGCCAGAGTTTTCGTTTACGCTCCGCAAGTTTACGTTCGCCATTCTGGCACAAACCTCACGTATGGGCAGGGCTTAACAGCACTTTACTCTCATTGGCTAGTGAGATTTGGCTCGACAGCTCCCTGACCAGGAAGTAGAGACTTCAGTGGCATGAATTTTGGAGAGCGTTCTGGATGCGGTTAGTCAGTATATTAGTTCATAATTAATATTTGAGGTTTAGTCTCATACGACTATTTTTTTTTGTGATGAGCCCTCAGGAGCGGCAAGGAGCGGCGGCGTTGTCGTCATCATCAACGTCATCCTCGTCCTCAGCTGGACACTCGAGCCGTCGAGCCAAATCTCACTAGCCAATGAGAGTAAAGTACGGTTATGCCCCGCCCACACGTGAGGTTTGTGCCAGAATGGCGAATGTAAACTTGTGGAGCGTAAATGAAAACTCGGGCAGCGCGTTCATACACCGTGATTAGAGAAATTAAGCTTATAAAACTGTTAACAAACAATGACGTTTATTTGAAGACGATGTAACATTTTTGCCACTGAGTTCACTGTCTTCAGTTTCAGAGTGTTTTTTTTTCTTTCTCATTGTATATTTTTGTTTGTTTCTTGAAAAGTTATGTTCAATACTTTTTGCACAGATCCCATACTTTAGGATCACTCTTTCCCCTCAGATCAATATAAAGCTCCCGTTGCCTGAGGTTCACAGACGTACACAAGCCCCTTCACGAGGTCTTGATCCATGAGAGGGTACACATAATAAGATAGTCCATACATTACTTCATGGAGTGTTTTATTTTTTATTTTTTTGTGATTTTTGCGGCCAAAAATGCTTGAGTTTTTTTCTATCCAAAATTTGCTATCCAATTTGTGGAGTTTTTGTGTATTTTTTTTTTTTTTTGCGGAAAACTACTTGAATTGGCAAAATTGCAGTAGCGTGAAATTGTTTTGCACTGTGTTTCGCAGTGATGTTTGTTGGTAAATGAGACCAACTCTCTTAGCTGTACAAATGTTCTCCGAACGGTAACTGAAGAGGGATTTCGCTGAATGTTCTGCGTGATGACGTCGCACGACGTGGCCCAAATTTGCGGGAAAATCTGCGGTAATTTTGAAAAATTGCAAGCTCCTGCGAGTATTGTGGCGTTTCTTTGATTTTGCTTTAATTTCTGTGATTAAAAAAAATAATAAATCGCTAAATCCTGGAGGGAATGATAAGAGAAGCACAACAGAGAGAAGTGTAATGAGTATCATAGAATGAAGATAATGAAACATGTGCTGTTACAATACAGCAATACAGTCAGTAGCAGGATGAGAGAGACAGGGTGGAAAGTAGTCTTAGTAAAATAAGAATCGCGTAGATTAGATTAGATTAGATTAGATTAGACTATTTGCAGAGGGAACATTGTTAAAAAGATATGGGGAAACGTTGGTAGGTTTTGCACATCCTCCATGCACCAGTAGGTGGCGGTAATTCAACTTTTAGTTACGCTTTACTTCGAAGAAGAAGTTATGGCTGATACATGGCGGGATTTGATAGTGTTTGTATACACAATTTGTTGTCAGAGGTTTAACTAAACCGTGGTTTTAATGTAAGGTTCCATCAGCAGAAGTATGTGTGAAAAGAACAAGAGGGTGAGCAGCCTCCTCAATGAAAAGGAAGTTGGAAAAAGAAAAGTGTCTGTAGTTTTTTTCTTCCCCTCTATTTGACACAGTGTGTTATGCAGGTGAGCCGGTGGCTCGAGACGGTGTTCGGTGCTGAAGGAGTACCGGATTTTGAAGTGAACACGCGCACCATCGAGCTGCTGGACCAACTGTCGCAGATCAGCGAGCTGAGGTGTAAAGAAGTGTCCTTACTGACAGACGACTACAGGCGCAAAGCAGCAGAGTACAGCAGCGATGGTACACGATTTAAATGTTATTAATACATTCATTCACTAACTGTACAGTCTCGTATAAACAAAAAACGACAGTAATCTAACAGAAGACACGTGAAATATTAAAACTACAGTGTGCTCTATGGTGGCGTCGTTTGTCTGGTTAAACTATAGACCAGTGTTGACAACTCTTTTCAGGGGGAAGTAGACACGTGACCAAAAGCCACAGAAGTCGCCGGAAGGTGTCATTTGCACGTTTTATAGAACCGTCATACATGAAGAATAATAAAATAAAATACAATTTCCCAAAAATGAAAACTTAAATTATAATGTAATGCTTCTAGAAACAAGTCTTTGTTTACAGCACCGCAAAATATTTATGTGTTTACAAAATACTGTGAATTCTATTAAGAATGCAGACAAAATGAAGCAGTGAGAGGAAGTAGGAAATCGACAAGAAGGAAATGGTTTTGGAAGGAATGACTAGGTTGTTGTTTTTAATTACAGAAGGTCCTCCACATTCGCTGTACTTGTGTGTGTATATATATATATATATATATATATATATATATATATATATATATATATATACATACACACACACACACACATATACAGGTGCATCGCAATAAATTAGAATGTCATGGAAAAGTTCATTTATTTCAGTAATTCAACTCAAATTGTGAAACTCGTGTATTAAATAAATTCAATGCACACAGACTGAAGTAGTTTAAGTCTTTGGTTCTTTTAATTGTGATGATTTTGGCTCACATTTAACAAAAACCCACCAATTCACTATCTCAACAAATTAGAATACTTCATAAGACCAATAAAGAAAACATTTTTAGTGAATTGTTGGCCTTCTGGAAAGTATGTTCATTTACTGTACATGTACTCAATACTTGGTAGGGGCTCCTTTTGCTTTAATTACTGCCTCAATTCGGCGTGGCATGGAGGTGATCAGTTTGTGGCACTGCTGAGGTGGTATGGAAGCCCAGGTTTCTTTGACAGTGGCCTTCAGCTCATCTGCATTTTTTTGGTCTCTTGTTTCTCATTTTCCTCTTGACAATACCCCATAGATTCTCTATGGGGTTCAGGTGTGGTGAGTTTGCTGGCCAGTGAAGCACACCAACACCATGGTCATTTAACCAACTTTTGGTGCTTTTGGCAGTGTGGGCAGATGCCAAATCCTGCTGGAAAATGAAATCAGCATCTTCAAAAAGCTGGTCAGCAGAAGGAAGCATGAAGTGCTCCAAAATTTCTTGGTAAACGGGTGCAGTGACTTTGGTTTTCAAAAAACACAATGGACCAACACCAGCAGATGACATTGCACCCCAAATCATCACAGACTGTGGAAACTTAACACTGGACTTCAAGCAACTTGGGCTATGAGCTTCTCCACCCTTCCTCCAGACTCTAGGACCTTGGTTTCCAAATGAAATACAAAACTTGCTCTCATCTGAAAAGAGGACTTTGGACCACTGGGCAACAGTCCAGTTCTTCTTCTCCTTAGCCCAGGTAAGACGCCTCTGACGTTGTCTGTGGTTCAGGAGTGGCTTAACAAGAGGAATACGACAACTGTAGCCAAATTCCTGACACGTCTGTGTGTGGTGGCTCTTGATGCCTTGACCCCAGCCTCAGTCCATTCCTTGTGAAGTTCACTCAAATTCTTGAATCGATTTTGCTTGACAATCCTCATAAGGCTGCGGTTCTCTCGGTTGGTTGTGCATCTTTTTCTTCCACAATTTTTCCTTCCACTCAACTTTCCGTTAACATGCTTGGATACAGCACTCTGTGAACAGCCAGCTTCTTTGGCAATGAATGTTTGTGGCTTACCTAGTGAACCAAACTGAGAGACCATTTTGAAGGCTCAGGAAACCTTTGCAAGTGTTTTGAGTTGATTAGCTGATTGGCATGTCACCATATTCTAATTTGTTGAGATAGTGAATTGGTGGGTTTTTGTTAAATGTGAGCCAAAATCATCACAATTAAAAGAACCAAAGACTTAAACTACTTCAGTCTGTGTGCATTGAATTTATTTAATACACGAGTTTCACAATTTGAGTTGAATTACTGAAATAAACGAACTTTTCCACGACATTCTAATTTATTGAGATGCACCTGTATGTATATATATATATATATATATATATATATATATATATATATATATATATATATATATATATATAAATATTTACTACATAAGAGCTTCTGCCAAATGATTAATTGTAAATGTATGTGTAGCTAAGAAAAGCTTGAAATGTAAAAATAATTTTTTTGTGATTGTTGCGGCCAAAAATGCTTGATTTTGCTGTGTTTTTAAAAAAAAATTCAATTGCACAAAATAGTTTTGCACGCTCTTTCACAGTGACGTTTGTTGGTAAATGAGACCTTTTAGCTGTACTCATGTTCGACACACGTGAATCAAAGAGGGCTTCGGCTGATGACGTCACGTGATGGGCTGATGACGTCACGTGATGGGCTGATGACGTCACGTGATGGCCCAAATCCGTGGAAAATCTGCGGTAATTCTGAAAAATTCCAAGCTCCTCCAAATATTGCAGGGTTTGCTTGATTTTGCG
The DNA here is from genome assembly GCA_023630585.1 of Cranoglanis bouderius. NCBI lineage: Eukaryota > Metazoa > Chordata > Actinopteri > Siluriformes > Cranoglanididae > Cranoglanis > Cranoglanis bouderius. The sequence goes on from CM042541.1 coordinate 839,255, forward strand.
TTAGTTTCTGCGATCACAACGTTGCGAAATCCTAGAGGGACTATTTATTGTTACGAAGTGCTGACACTGGATTTGTAAACAGTGCATGCAAAGCAACAGTGCCACATTTAAAAACTATATTTGTATTTAATGCCCGCGTTGTAACAAACAGTATTGTGATCTAGTGACACGGGGAGTAAATCATTTCTGTCCAAAACCTACAGCAGATATAATAATGACATTAGTATTGATTACTGACAATTTTATTAAAATGTTCACGGTTCTTCTAAAAAATAAAAGTAGCAATGACAATAATGAGAGTGTTTGCTCTGTGCTACACACTCATCCCCTGGTGGACACTTGTGTGATGTAGCTGTAGATGTATCATGTAGACGGTTAATGCAGCAAAATTCTGAGAGGAATGTGGATGGGTTACAAACTAATTAAGCTGATTTCCTTTGTTATAGCCACCCACTTGCAAGAAGTGCTACATCAGGGTGTCGGGCTTCAACCCGGAGGCGTTACCAAATCCACCTCCGATTTTTTGTCTGTGTTAGAGGGCACTGCTGAAGTCCTTAAAGTTAAAGACACATCAATGGGAAGGTAATATACCTGCATCTGAGTTCAGTTAAAAGCGCATTATATTTGAATACACAGGTTTTCTGTTCACAGGTTCAGTTCATGCAAGGTTTCCCAAAAATGCCATAGTGTTGTAGTGGAGTGCACGCGTAGAAATGTGCAAATACTGTGTCCATGAATAACCGTAAGTGATAGACGACTATCTGTTTCGAACATAAGTGTGTAACAGATGTGATTTCAGTGATAGGCAGCATTTAATTGGAATTTTTTCTATTTTATGCAAGTGGAGATACAGTAAAATGACAAATCCAAACCACTGGCTTCAGTACATTTCTTGGACCAATCCTTTGGCACAGGTTGTCCAGTGGCTTCCCCATGTATTCCCCAATGTCTTCTTTGATTTTACACCCTCAGCTTCAATTCAGTAATGTTTGGTGTGTAAAAATTGAGGAAAAAGTTTCCAGTTTTTCGCAGCTGGAAAGGGCCAGGTGTCCAGTGGTAGCAGCAACTGCAGCACAACCCACAAGGGACAAATCCAAATCAACAACAGTGACTCATGTAAACTCAGGAAATTCACCATGTATCACTGTATGGGCATTTCATAATAATCTGGCTGTCATCCAATTATTGAATACCTCTTGCCACAGAATTATACCAATAACTGTGCAAGAATATGAGACTGTAGTGTCTCAGAAACTGAACATTTAGTCTATAGTTAACTATCTAAGTAATCTAAGCCATAATGGTAGCTAGCAAAATTATGGCTTTTTTCCTAACTTTGATAATCGATTATTAGCATCATACCACATAATTCTAACACAAACACTGCTGTATTTCTTTTAGTAACTATACCAACTTCTTTCTAGTTGAAATAATGAAACTCACCTAGTTGACTGTCAATTATGAAATCTTTGAGGTCACCCATCAATTGAGAAAAGGCTACAGTCGAGAAAAAAAAGAATAAAGAAACTCTCAGTATTATCCTGCAGATATCTCACTTCCATATAAATGTGTATCCTGTGGAATGTATCATTATCTAAAATTTTAAAATACCACCCCTGCATTGTAATGTGAAGTTGACCATCATTAATTAACCACTGGCTTTACAGCTTTGTCCCTGCAATTAATAAATTGACCAATGACCTGGCCGAGGCAGAGAAGACCGACAGGAAGTTGGGGCAGGAGCTCGCTGCTGTGAGGAAGAAGATGGCTGCCACAATGATTCTCCGGAAAAAACTTCAAGAGTAGGAGAAAACACAAAAAAAACACACGTAATACATGAATGTCACATTGGCAGATTCAGACATTAAAGAAAGAAAACCCCACCCAGAACTAATTGCACATCTACAGTCCCCTCAGGAAAGTACTGGAACGGCAAGGCCAATTCTATTGTATTTACTATACCCTAAAGATATTTGGGTTTGAGCTCAAAAGATGAATATATAGAGGAGTTGATAGATCAGGATTTCAGCTTTCATTTCCTGATATCTACAGCTAGATGTTTTAAACATCTTCGAACATGGCACCTTTGGTGGCAGACCACCCAATTTTTTGGTGAGCAAAAGTATTGGAACAGATAGTAAATGACACTTAATATTTGGTTGCATATTCCTTTCTTGCAATAACCGCATCAAGCCGGTGACCCACTGACATTACAAAATTGTTGCGTTCTTCTTTTGTGATGATTTTCCTGGTACTGCAGCTTCTTCAGGTATTGTTTCTTTTGGAGGTTTTCTCTGTTCAGTCTCCTCTTCAGAAGGTGAAATATGTGCTCTGTTGGGTCAAGGTCTGCTGATTGACATGGCCAGTCTAAAACCTTCCAGTTTTTTCCCCCCTGATAAAGTCCTTTGTTACGTTGGCAGTGTGTTTTGGATCATTGTCTTGCTGCGTGATGAAGTTCCTCCCAATTAGATTATATGCATTTCTCTGTACATTGGCAGACAGAATGTTTCTGTAGACTTCTGAATTCCTTCTGCTGCTACCATCATGAGTTACCTCATCAATAAAAATTAGTGAGCCCATTACAGAATCATCCATGCAAGATCCTTTCTTTCTCCACACTTTGGCCTTTGGCCATCACTTTGGTACAGGTTAATGTTGGTTCCAGAACTTTTGTGGCTCATCTCTGTGTTTATTTATGAATTCGAATCTGGCTTTCTGATTCTTGCTTCGATGAGTGGTTTGCATCTTATGGTACGGCCTCTATATTTCTGCTCTCTAAGTCTTCTTCGAACGGTGGATTGTGATACCTTCACCCCTGCCCTGTGGAGGATGTTGGTGATGTCACTGACTGTTGTTTTTAGGTTTTTCTTCACAGCTCTCACAATGTTTTTGTCATCAACTGTCGTTGTTTTCCTTGCCTGACACTGTTCTATGTCTGGTTGATAGTGCACAAATAGTTTCTTTCTTTTTCAGCATATTCCAAATTGCTGTATTGCTCCAATGCTCTTATAGATTTTCCCTCTTTTCCCTCAGCTTCAAAGTGGCTTGCTTTTCTCCCATAGACAGCTCTCTGGTCTTCATATTAGTTTATCCTTTTAAACAACAAATGCAGTCTTCACAGGTGAAACCTAGGGCTCAAACCAAGAGTAGACAGTCAGAGCTATTAATTGTTTAAACAATCAGTCTTAACAGGGCACACCTGGGCAACAAGAAACACCTGTCAGTCACATGGTCAAATATTTTTGATCACTTGAATGTTGTATAGCTTCATTGTACTACACCACTATTTATATGTTAGATTTAGCTTGTATGAACGTCACTAGCAAATGGTGGCTGAGAAAAGAAGCCCCTGGTCTTTTGTTTTCAGGTACTAACAACTAAATCTGACCATTATCCTTATGTTTGAGATCACTGAATTTTTTTTCTCATGTTAAAAGCCATTGTAACTGTGGCCTCAGTGTCCCCCTGTGATGTCAGAGTGGTAACTTCTCATGGGAATAATGAAAATACGGCATCAACCAACACATTAGCACAAGAAAGCAAATATTTCAATATAAAATCTAATATGTTTCACATGTTTCAGGGTGGACTTTTCCTTTTCATACAGTCTAAACAAAAGCCATTATAAAGAAAAGTTGAACTAAAGACTTGTCCTGTGTTGTGTTAGGGACTTGAACAAGATTGCACAGATCCAGCAGGTTGAGGCTGCTACAGCCGAAGAGAGACTGCTCAATATGGACTTCATGAAGAACAAATCCAGAGACCTGACCTACAGAAATAAGATAGCACAGGTGTGTGTCCTGTGAATTCCATATTATAATGATTTATAAGGACCTTATAAACTTATGTTTCTGATGTTGAATTAAAAAATCAATGCAGGTTAACTAGTCAAACCTGAGATGCAGATCCATAAGTGCAGGTTAATAAATTAATAATTTTTCCTATTTGGTGAACTGCCAAGTCAACTTGCGATTTTATAAGTATGATCGTTACCAGATCTGCTGAAAGCAACCCAATATCAACTGCTTCCTAAGTGATAAAATGACAGAAGCTTCCTGGCAGACTGTGGTGCAGCTTTCGCTCAGTAAATCACGTGCTTTCAATAACCACACAAACAAAAAGTAACTCTTAAGCAAAAGGGAAAAAATTAAACACACACAGACACGGTGCTTTCGTCCATGGTAGCATTATCAGTGCAAGGTATTTTTTTTACTGTCCTTTAAGTATATTAATTAAATAAATTCATTTATGCTTTATTGTATTTTTGTATGAATCATTCAAATTAGTGCAGTGACGTACTCATTAAGTTTTAAAGCAGATGTTACATTTCATATAGTCTGTAACTACAGACCCACTACTGTAGCTATACATTTTGCTTCTAGACTATGTCCAGTACACAGGAGTTTCAATCTCATGTTTGCTGATGTATTTGTGGCATATTTTCTGACTATTTGATGGATATTGATACCAAGTCTGTGCAGGGTCATGCAAATGTGCTTTAAATCCAGTTGGGAAAATTTAGAATTTTTAGACTGTTTGAAAATATTTCCTACGCAAATTAGATACAGGGCCCTCCACTAATATTATCACCCTTGGTAAATATGAGCAAAGAAAGCTGTGAAAAATTGTTTTTATTGTTTAACCTATTGATCTTTCGTTCAAAAAATTCACAAAATGCTCTGCTCTCGTGGATATCAAACAATTGCAAACAAAACACAGGTTTATCAAAAAAAAACCAAAAAAACAACAACAATTATTGGCACTCTTTTAGTCAATACTTTGTGCTACCTCCCTTTGCCAAGATAACAGCTCTGAGTCTTCTCCAAGCTCTGAGTCTTCTCCTATAATGCCTGATGAGGTTGGAGAATACATGGCAAGGGATCTGAAACCATTCCTCCATACAGAACCTCTACAGATCCTTCAAATTTTGAGGTCCACACTGGTGGACTCTCCTCTTCAGTTCACCCCAGATGATTCAAGTCAGGGGACTGGGATGGCCATGGCAGGACCTTGATTTTGTGGTCAGTAAACCATTTTTGTGTTGATTTTGGTGTATGTTTTGGATCATTGTTCTGCTGGAAGATCCAACCATGGCCCAGTTTAAGCTTTCTGTCAGAGGCAGTCAGGTTTTCATTTAATATCTGTTGATATTTGATAGAGTCCATGACACCATGTATCCTAACAAAATGTCCAGGTCCTCTGGCAGAAAAACAGCCCCAAAACATTAAAGAGCCACCACCATATTTAACCGTGGGCATGAGGTACTTTTCCATATGGCTACCTCTCTGTGTGCACCAAAACCACCTCTGGTGTTTATTACCAAAAAGCTCTATTTTGGTTTCATCTGACCATAGAACCCGATCCCATTTGAAGTTCCCGTAGTGTCTGGCAAACTGAAGATGCTTGAATTTGTTTTTGGATGAGAATAGAGGCTTTTTTCTTGAAACCCTTCCAAACAACTTGTGGTGATGTAGGTGACTTCAGATTGCAGTTTTGGAGACTTTCTGACCCCAAGACACAACTAACTCCTGCAATTCTCCAGCTGTGATTCATGGAGATTATTTGGCCACTCGAACCATCCTCTTCACAGTGCGATGAGACAATATAGACACAGTATAGTTTTCTGGTTGACTGGAACTTCTTAATTATTGCCCTGATGGTGGAAATGGGCATTTTCAATGCTTGTGCTATTTTCTTATAGCCACTTCCCATTTTGTGAAGCTCAACAACCTTTTGCTGCACATCACAGCTCTATTCCTTGGTCTTACCCATTGTTATGAATGACTAAGGGAATTTGGCCTATGTGTTACCTCATATTTATACCCCTGTGAAACAGTAAGTCAAGGTTGAACAAGTTCCTATTCCTAGTCACCCAGGTGTACTAAAGAAATGTTAAATAATGTTAAATATCAATGTATATTTTATATATATTTGTATTTATTTATATATATTTTATAAATATATACTTCAAATATATTTTTCTCATATGAATTCATAGGGGTGCCAATAATTGTTGCACACCTATATTTAACAAAGATTTTTTTTTTTTTTAATAAACCTGTGTTGTGTTTGCAATTGTTTCATATCCACGAGAGCAGAGTATTTTTGTGAATTTTTTGGACAAAAGATCAAAAGGTTAGACAATAAAGACAATTTTTCACAGCCTTCTTTGCTCATATTTATCAAGAGTGCCAATATTAGTGGAGGGCTCTGTATGCTTGTCTTAATATAGGCTTCGATTAAAAGGAAACTGTGCTCATAGTCCTCTAACGTGTGTGTGTGTGTGTGTGTGTGTGTGTGTGTGTGTTATATTCTAGGACAAGCTGGCTTCCAGACAGATGAAGGACTCGCTTACTCATCAGGCTATTGTGCAGCTTGGAGAAGTATGATGCTCTATCCATTTTAAACCTTTTTATTCTCATTTTTATCGTTATTAGTCCAGGCCTTCTCTGGTCTGAGGGTATTAGGAGAGGTGTAAAGTTGACTGAGATACCAGCAGGGAAATTTACCCAACTAGTTGCTAAAACATTGTTCAAGAAAAATACAGGAAGCTGTGCAATGTGAAAAATGTTTCGGTTACAGAAATGAATGTACTGTGAAAGGGCTGTTTGAGTCAGATTACACTCAGATTTTTCCTATTTTTAACTCTCTTTCTTTCTAATTCACAGAAAATCACAGCGCTGAAACAGGAAATTGCTCCGCTCTTGAAGAGACTGGAGCCTTATAATGACCTGAGCCCTGTAAGGAAGCCTAAAGTCTTTTGCTTTGTGTCAATGTAATATTTTCACAGCACATGCATTTTACCATAAGTTACAATACTAGCACAACACTCTATTATAGAAGTTACTGTGTTTAAAGATAGATAGTGTTTTTAAAATCATTTAAAATACAAAGCCAGAATGGTAATGGAATAATAAGTCAAAAATAATTGTAATACATCATTTCCACATAAGTTTCTAAAATGCTGACTAGGTTTCATTTTAGAGGCTAGACCACAGTGTATTACAGTGTAGAAATATTTTAGTCAGTTGTTTTGTGTGAATTAATCTGCAAAAAAAAATATTAATTGACTTAAACGTACATGGCCTGTAAATGAGGATGGTATCATATGCCATTTTTAGTTTATTGTTTTCAGTAATATTTACATTTACATTTACGGCATTCGGCAGACGCCCTTATCCAGAGCGACTTACATTTATGTCATTTATAAAACTGAGCAGTTGAGGTTTAAGGGCCTTGCTCAAGGGCCCACAGTGGCAGTGCTGGGGTTAATATAATGTAAAACAACTTGTGAGGAACAGCATAATATTTAACATCTTGTTGGTCTACTGACTTTCTCCTCTAGGGCTAACCTCTAATGATTATTCCTTGTTACAATAACCAATTTAAATGAAATAAGGAATTTGATACGGCATTTCATTTTAAATAATAATAGAAAAAGAATGAAATGTGTGGATTTGAATGTATCTTTCTCTCTAGCTCTTTATGTAAACTACTAAATCACAGATGAGGCTATGACATCAACCATTTAGTATATTTCACTCACCAAGATTTAGGCTGCTTCGCTTTTAATGCTCATGTGATTATGAAAGTTATCTCCGCTGTGTACAGACTGCATTGTACTGTGCTTTTACTTTTTTTTTTTTTAATGAAACTATCAGTGTTTCTGCCATCATTCAAAGCTCTGTCTGAGAAAGAGAGAGTGCTGCTGTCACCCTTGTGTTTTATATCGGTCATGTTAACGTAACCTCGACACGACATTAAACGTCTTTCCGCATTCGGCCGGATAGCGCCGCGGAGCTTCTGTTTGTCTAAGTTGTATGTTACAAGTGAAATCCTCTGATTTTTATTTATTTATTTTTTGTGATCTTTAAACCTGCCTCAGTATTGTTGGGCCTGAAAACAGTTTTGCGCACAGCTCTGTGTGGTGGAGTTAGTAGCAGCACTGCTGCTGCTTCCAGCGGCTTCACTTTGGCATTATGTCCCCAATAGAGGGTTTGATGTTAACTTTAACTGAAGCTCTTGACCTGTATCTACATGATTTTATGATGATATAACCTGCAATAATGTGCATAAAACGATGAGATTAGTATACATTTTTTAAACAAAGTTAACTGCATGTAAATTGCAGCGTAAAGTCATAATTTACCAATTTAACTGTATCATTTTTGTTTTCTATCCACAACCATCCTGTCCCCCCCCACCCCCCACACAGAGTCCTGCTCTGGCTCGGGTTGCAATTGAAGAGGTGAAAAGAGAGCTGGTATGTTTTACCATGTACATTTATTACTAGGGGTGTAACGAGTGGGCACGTTGGATTTATGCATTGATGTAAAAGGAAAAATTGATTATCAATTATAATTGATTATAAATCGATTACTGAAAAAAGGACAGCCAACCGGCCTTATAAATCAAAATAGTATCATATCAGATAAAATGGTATCATCAAATATCAAATCGTTGCCTTAAGACTTTAAATCGTATTGTATTGTAGCAGATATTGTATTCTCAAATATTAAATTGTTGCCATAAGAATCGAAATCATATGGTATTGTGTATAAGCCTGAGGTTTACATGCCTGCTCATTACACTTTTTTTGTATTATCTGTCATTTTGTGTATGTACTAGGAGGCCCTGGATGCTGAACTAGAGCAGAAGGTTGATTTGATGAACACGTTATCTAGGTGACTGACTGAAGAAGACTAAGGATATTAGCAGCAGTTATAGTGTTGTTACTGAACTAAATTTTTTCCCCCCTTGCCATTGTATTCTTGTGCAAGCGTTTGAAAATAAAAGCAATTTTTCAGTTCAGGTTACGGTTATTCGTATTACCAAAGCTGGTGTTACGAGGTATGTGAATATTAAAAGAGAAAAATGGTTTGGTCCTGAGCACGGTGCCTTGTGATGGACTGGCATCACATTCGTCAGTGTGTCCTGCCTCATGTCCAGTGTTCCTAGGATAGACTCCAGATTCACCGGGTTGCTGAATGTGAGTGAAAGGGGAAGAAGAAGGAAAACGAGGAAGAACATGTGTAAATGTGAAAAATGCAGCACACAAACACCACCCCCACACACCCCACACAATAGTATGTTCCTGCAATACCGGAGGCTGCAGTTTCAGGACTGCATTTCTAGGACAGTAGTGTTTTTATTTTATTTTTATGACTGCGCCACCTACCGAACTGGAGGACTGAATAAAAGTGCAACCAAGGCAGTATTTCCACCAAATACTAACTACTTATCTTTTAAAGGTATATTACACCCAAATACTACTTTCTTTCTTGCAATTCAGCTTGGTTGCTAGGAGCTGCACGTTGAGAAATTTGTGTGACTAATTAGCATAATTAACTAATCAAGTAAAATAAAGAAGGAATCGTATGCTATGGCCTTTTCAGTCACTAGATCTCAACCACATATTTTAAAGTACAGAGGCACGACACAAGGATGACTCTGGGGGCAGATTCAAGATTGTGTATATTTTATAAAATAGTAAATAATAACAATTGTACAAATGGGTTTGTGTGTGTGTGTGTGTGTGTGTTTTCATCAGCTGCCACCTGGACAGAACTTCTGTCTTCACCGACTCCTGAGAGAGAGAGAGAGAGAGAGCAGTGAATGAAATAAGGAACATTTACTTGAACATGTTCAACTCTGTAATTTAAAATTTCATATTTAAAAGAGCTTAGTGACCACAGAGCACACACACACACACTATATATACAGGTGCATCTCAATAAATTGGAATGTTGTGGAAAAGTTCATTTATTTCTTTAATTCAACTCAAATTGTGAAACTCGTGTATTAAATAAATTCAATGCACACAGACTGAAGTAGTTTAAGTCTTTGGTTCTTTTAATTGTGATGATTTTGGCTCACATTTAACAAAAACCCACCAATTCACTATCTCAACAAATTAGAATACTTCATAAGACCAATAAAAAAAACATTTTTAGTGAATTGTTGGCCTTCTGGAAAGTATGTTCATTTACTGTACATGTACTCAATACTTGGTAGGGGCTCCTTTTGCTTTAATTACTGCCTCAATTCGGCGTGGCATGGAGGTGATCAGTTTGTGGCACTGCTGAGGTGGTATGGAAGCCCAGGTTTCTTTGACAGTGGCCTTCAGCTCATCTGCATTTTTTGGTCTCTTGTTTCTCATTTTCCTCTTGACAATACCCCATAGATTCTCTATGGGGTTCAGGTCTGGTGAGTTTGCTGGCCAGTCAAGCACACCAACACCATGGTCATTTAACCAACTTTTGGTGCTTTTGGCAGTGTGGGCAGGTGCCAAATCCTGCTGGAAAATGAAATCAGCATCTTCAAAATGCTGGTCAGCAGAAGGAAGCATGAAGTGCTCCAAAATTTCTTGGTAAACGGGTGCAGTGACTTTGGTTTTCAAAAAACACAATGGACCAACACCAGCAGATGACATTGCACCCCAAATCATCACAGACTGTGGAAACTTAACACTGGACTTCAAGCAACTTGGGCTATGAGCTTCTCCACCCTTCCTCCAGACTCTAGGACCTTGGTTTCCAAATGAAATACAAAACTTGCTCTCATCTGAAAAGAGGACTTTGGACCACTGGGCAACAGTCCAGTTCTTCTTCTCCTTAGCCCAGGTAAGACGCCTCTGACGTTGTCTGTGGTTCAGGAGTGGCTTAACAAGAGGAATACGACAACTGTAGCCAAATTCCTGACACGTCTGTGTGTGGTGGCTCTTGATGCCTTGACCTCAGCCTCAGTCCATTCCTTGTGAAGTTCACTCAAATTCTTGAATCGATTTTGCTTGACAATCCTCATAAGGCTGCGGTTCTCTCGGTTGGTTGTGCATCTTTTTCTTCCACACTTTTTCCTTCCACTCAACTTTCTGTTAACATGCTTGGATACAGCACTCTGTGAACAGCCAGCTTCTTTGGCAATGAATGTTTGTGGCTTACCTAGTGAACCAAACTGAGAGACCATTTTGAAGGCTCAGGAAACCTTTGCAGGTGTTTTGAGTTGATTAGCTGATTGGCATGTCACCATATTCTAATTTGTTGAGATAGTGAATTGGTGGGTTTTTGTTAAATGTGAGCCAAAATCATCACAATTAAAAGAACCAAAGACTTAAACTACTTCAGTCTGTGGCATTGAATTTATTTAATACACGAGTTTCACAATTTGAGATTTGAGTTGAATTACTGAAATAAGCGAACTTTTCCACGACATTCTAATTTATTGAGATGCACCTGTATATATATATATATATATATGTATGTATATATATGTATGTATATATATATATATGTATGTATATATATATATATATATATATATATATATATATATATATATATATATATGTGTATATATATATATATATATATATATATATGTGTATATATATATATATATATATATATATATATATATATATATATATATATATATATATATATATATATATATATATATATATATATATATATATATATATATATGTATGAATGTTCTCCCTTCTTTCCTCAGTTGTTTGTGTATCCCTCTGTTAAATTCCTCCACTTCACTGAAATAGTAAATGGAGAACATGATCACTGCTGGGTTAACAGAAATACTGTTACGTTGGACATTGTGTAAAAAAAAAAAAATTACAATTACTACTCTTACCTGTGACGATAATCAGGACCAGAGAAGAAGACCTGCTCAGCCACATTCTGCAGCACAGCCAGGCCGTACATGATGTCCTATCAAAAGAAAATGGTTAATTTAAATATACACGGGTCTGTACACAAGCGGCGTACAGTAGGGTTTGAAAGTGCAGGAGCAGGAGCACGCATAAATACATTATATTGTTAGGCAGACCTCTGGAAATAGACCACAGATGAACTGCACTTCATCCGTGAAGGTCACTTGCGTTGGTTTTCTCTGCAGTTCTGACTTCAGATTAGCAAAAAGGCTCTCCTGTTGTTCTTCCCTGTCGAGGTGGACAGACACCCTGAGGAAACCACTCTGAAGGCTTCCCATTGAGTACACCCTATGAGCAAATTATTTTTGGATTGTTGTGTGCTTCTTGAAAAAGAGAGCGCCCAATCGGTCAACTTAAACATTTTAAGTTCATTTCATAAACATAAACAGACATAAATTAGGCCTAAGCCTAGTACTTGACCAACAGATTTAAAAAAAAAAAAAAAAATCTTCTGTCATATTATTGCCTACATTGAGCTACATCTGTGTCTTTGAAATCACTTCATATAGACTATACAGTACATGACAATAATAATAGTCCATTATTATGCAGGCCTTTCTGTTATTTCTGACTATTAAACATGTCAAAAGCCTCATTCAACATCACAAGAACAATGTGAAAATGAAGAGACGTGCCGAGGACATGTATTGTGGGGTAAACAGGAAGTCAAGCACAGTTTAAATATACAGATTATTTTAACTTAATTAAAATGGTAAAACCATGAGTATTAAACAAGCTTTCAGAATGAAGACAGTAGCATTTAATGCAGCTGACAGACACATCATATCCACATGCTTTTAATATATTTTGAAGTTTAATGTGCTGGCTAGAATTTATCATCATAGTCATTAAGTCCACACATAGCTGGGGCCTTCAGTCTCACTACAGCTTCATTAAGCCAATATGCTAACAGGTCGTTTTACAGCATTAGATGCTAATATATGATGGTTTCTATACAGTGCGTTTAAGACTATAGTTAGCAACTCTCGGTCACATCGGCTAAGTTAACTTTGCTGTCCAATTCAATGCATCACAACTGTTTTTTTAATGTTAAACAAATAAAAATTGAGTCACATTTGGTACTCAGACTCTGATTGTTGCCAGAAAAAAAACAAACAAATGCGGTCACTGGTGCTTTAACTCGTTAGGTGGCGTTGTCACTGTCTGGGGTCCTAGAAATGCGGTCCTAGGACTGTGGTCCTGAAAATGAAACCTCCGGTACTGCAGGATCATCCACAGACACACACCAATCTGCTCCGAACCGCCGAGCGGCGCTGTGCGTTGTTGAAATAAGGACAGGCCGGAAGCGCCTTCTTCATTCAGTTAACGGATAACACGGACATTGGCAGAATCCCAAACGGCTCCTTAGTGGACAAATAGTGCATTACACAGTGCGGACAAGGCCATTACTTCATACCCTATGTAGTGCGTCTATGTAGGAAGAATGAAGTCAGTTGGGATTCAGCCTTCGTGAAGTAGCCGACTGTGCTAAAGGGGCCGGGACGCGGACTAGCGGGGGCCGCAAACACGTAGTTTGAACTTTGGCTTTTTAATACATATGTATGCTGAAGTTTTAACGCGAGTGCTAATTGAAAAATGACAACACGATGTTAAGAAGAATATACACCCGAGGTGGAGTTTAATACAGGTGCGCAACATTTTATCTAAGCAGCTAGCTAGACAACTAGCAGACGCAAAAGAGCTGCCTCGCTAGCTATGCTACCTTTTTAAGTGTGTTTCACTTTTCCTTTCCTTTAAAAACTGTGCTGTTTTAAACGAGCTCGTGGTTGGCTAGTCTCCTCGACTACCTGTTACTGAAACATCTTTCTAGTGTTGTTTGTCATTCGTGCCCTGGTCAGTTGGTTGTTAAGCTATCAACGTTAGCTCGTGGATGCTTCGAGATGAAGAATATGTATAGCGCGCGCAATCTTTAATGTGGGGTTAATAATAAATAAATAAATAAATAAATAAATAAACAAACAGTTACTGTCGGTGCATGCAGATGATGTCAAATCTAAAGTACCACTTGTTTTGTCCTGTTTTCGTTTTTTTTTTTTTTTTTTTTGCGCCGTATTTTAGGTACAGGCGATGTTTAATTCCTAATAGTTTTAGCGTGTAGTAAACCCATTAAAGGCTGTTTTAAGGCACGAGGTAAGAAACGGTGTCAAAACGTTAGCGAGTTAAGAAGCAGCGGAATAATACGTGTCTATGAGTTGTGCGCATGCGCAGGTTGCTCGCCCGCGTATTGTTCATACATGATGTATAGATCCGCGTGCCATGTCGCCTGGTGTGGAATTACAGGGTATGAAGTGCTGTTCCCTACAACCTACTGTGTGCTAATTCATGATTCGCTCTTCAACCGCCTGTATAAGGACATTACTTAAGGTGTAGCAGCCCATTATTCAATCTGCAAGGTATAAATGTTATGGAAAAAAAAAAAACCCAAAACAAACATTTCCTCAACCTTATGTTGTGTGTTATATTGATATCAGGGCGCCTTCTGGTGTTTCGGATCATTTGAATGCACTATACGGCGGAGTGCAGAAGTTTGCATACCCTTAGGACAGCACGAAAACTGAAATGAAATTCCCGTTTGAAACACTACGTATATATTTTTTTTCCGTTTGTTCTGATTTAGTTTTGGAGATTAAGCTTCATATGTTGATGTAAGTCAACGGCCGAGAGCGTCACAGCTACATGAATGTGTAACGTGAACATATCAGACAAGCTCAAACTGTTTTTGTAACACAGATCTTCACAAATGAACGATACCGATTTGGTTAGATTTTGGTTTTGAGTTGAATTGAATTGAGTGAACTGCGAGGTCAGTCTCCACACCGATGTGTAACATTGTATAATGCCAAAAACCAACCCTGCACAAGTAATAATGTTATGGCACATCAATCAAATTAGGAGTGTTATTCAGTTTCTTAGACTGGGTGCCACCTTTGTACACCCTTTACCTTTATAACTGCCTCTTGCTGTGTTTGTCTGCTCTGAACAGTTTTTGGATCCTCCCAGTTGCCGTACCTTCCTCTTTTTTCCCCCCTCCTTACATATCTGCTGTAACCCCGGCAGATTGTTTGGCCACCCGTTCTTCTTTACGTGCTATAAAAGCCTGGTATACGCTGCCTTCTCCAGATCAGGTGTGGACACCAAGATAAAACATTTACTTCTTGGTATTCATTCTTTTCAAACTTGTTTTTCTGTTTATAGTTTTCTTACATTTTGTGTTGGGCACTTTTGTTGCAGAAACCACCCAACTATTTCTTTTGAACTTTTCCATTTCGAAAATAGAGGCACATTTGCCTTTTGCCTGCTTTAGACATTATGGGAGATGCAGACTTTTACACTCGACTGTGTATCCAGCAAGATCTTCCCTGTGTCTAACATGAGAAACTCCAGTGTAAATTTGATGTGTTTACTCATACAGAACGTTGAAATTAATTTGAGATTGATAATTGGATTGTATTTATTGTAAGTACTGCTGGAATAACTTGCATGCAGGGGATAAATATTGCTCATTTTAATTTATATAATGCCTTTTTAAAGCCCGGGGGACCCTTCACAGAAACGTAAGCATTCGTCCACCTTGAGTAAGCTCTATATGCTTGTCAGGGTTGCCGTGGATCCGAAGCCAGTCCCAGGAACACTGGGTGCGAGGTGGGAATATAACCTGGGTGGAACGCCCGTCTAATGCAGGGCACTATGCACATACACACATGCACACCTAGTATAGGTGTGCCAGCAGGTGGATTGGCACAATAGTAGCCAATCCACCTGCTGGCATGTTTTTGGGAGGTGGGAGGAAACCGGAGAATCCGGAGGAAATATACGCAGTCACTGAGAGAACATACGAAATTCCACACAGGTAGTTCAAGTTCAAGTTCAGTTTATTTGTATAGCGCTTTTAACAATGATCATTGTCCCAAAGCAGCTTTACAGAAGTATATAAATTCAGGACATAGATTTTAAATGTATGAATTTATCCCCAATGAGCAGCCAGAGGCGACGGTGGCAAGGAAAAACTCCCTGAGACAATATGAGGAAGAAACCTTGAGAGGAACCAGACTCAAAAGGGAGCCCATCCTCATCTGGGTGACACCGGATAGTGCGATTATAAATAAATAAATCTCTTCTATAAATGTACCAGTACAACACGGTCAATTAGCAGTTGTGAGACCATGAAAATTCATTACAGGTTTTATATGAAGTCTGTTTTGTTGAACTTCTCCGCTGTTCACTGATGGAGACTTGAGTGCCAAACTGTTTGTGGTAATTGTAGTCCTAAAGCCATCATAGCATAACTGTTCATATGAATTGAGGTCCAAAGCCATCTTTATGGTTTTTAAGTGGTACCATCCTCAGTAATCTCAATGATCTTTAGGCTGCACCGTGTGGGGTCATCGTCAGCAGCAGCATGTGACTTCCAATTGATGAGATCTCCAACCAGAAGTAGGGCATCAGGATGGATCAGGCAGGTCCAGAGAGCAGAAGGGGTCAGGATCACTGGCATCTCAGGAGTATCGTGTGTGGCTCGACAGAAGAGGAGGAGGAGGGGAGAGGGAGAGGGAGAGAGAATTAGGTATGCTTATTGTCCCGTAATGGTTAAGGACAGTGTACTTTGCGTGAGTGAAAGCAGGGACTCCGGCAAGACTAGCTATGAGCATAACTGAAAGGGAGAGCCAGAAGGTAACACAGACATGAGGGCTCCCTGGGACAAGGCGGCCAGCCACTCCACCACCAACAAACCTGGGTGAACGCGTGAAAGTGGGTGGGTGACAGCATCCAGACATCCCAGTTCACCACAACACACTATGCCTGTGAGACCTCTAGATCTGCTCCTTTACCTAAGGAAAAAACTCTTTCCCCTGCTGTAGCCTTCACTATTCGAGGTACCAACAAATAGCCTGCACCTTTTGATCGAAGTAGGCGTGGCGGATCATAAAAGACCGAAAGTTCGCTTAGGTACTGTGGCGTGAAGCCATTTAGCGCTTTATAAGTCAATACTAGTATTTTATAATCAATGCGAAATTTCAGTGGGAGCCAGTGCAGTGTGGATAAGACAGGGGTGATGTGGTCATATCTTCTGGTTCTAGTAAGGACTCTTGCAGTTGCATTCTGGACTAACTGGAGTTTGTTTATGCTCCTACTGGAACATCCAGACAGTAACGCATTACAATAATCCAACCTAGAGGTGACGAAAGCATGGACTAATTTTTCTGCAGGTAGTAACTAGGGACCCTGGAGCTGTGAGGCAGTACACATTAAACAATCCCAAGCAAATGTAATACAGTAAACAAACAGACCAAAAAAACCTGCCTGTCAGTAATGTAACCTGACATGGCAGAGTTCTGAGAAACCGTAGCTGACATGTTATTGTAAATCGACACCATTAATATGCCCTTGTGGCTCGTTAAGATTGAATCACTAAGTAAACCTCTCTTTCGGTCTATCTTCTCCTCTCTGGACAGTACCTCTTATATACTGTCTTGCTTTCTGGTAGGAATTTTTCTGTTTTGTTACAAAAATATATTTCCCTTCACAGTTGCAGTTTTTGAACTTTTTTCCTTTCTATGACAGGTCTTGTCCATGTGTTTTTACATCTGCACATATATGATATGCAGATTTCCAGTTATGTCTGGTGCAGAGATGGACCAGTAAACATTCTATCAGGCCGATGCTGATTGTTATTAAGCACACTTGTCCCCTCAGGCAGAAACACCAAACATGGATTACATTGGTGTATTGTCAGTTAAAATATTCACGTATGCTTTTATGACCAGGTTATATGCCTTAAAAAAAATTAAATATTATTTCAGATAAAAATAACAAGCAACTTAAACAATTGTTGTAATGTAGACATACTGCAGTCTTACAGGTGTGGTATTAAACGTGATCGTCCTGAATTTAAATGGCGTTCTGACATTAGTCCAACATCCATGTTAGGTTTAACAGCTCAGTGGATCGATCTGCTTAACAACCCTGAATCAATATATTTTACAATTATCATTTGTAAAGCTTAGTGAGGTAACATTTTTTTGTCAACAGGTGGTCTTATCCACCTCTAACTAATTCAGCTAGCTTTTGACACTAGCTGTACTCAGTTGCATGATGTACTCCTCTTAAGAGTTGTATCAGGTTAGTAGCGTGTAACAGTAATACGGTCATTATTAACCATTTAATTCTTTTAAAAACATCCACGGACCGCTGCATTAAATGTAAAACTATGCTATGTACACAGCAGCTGTGTTTACGTAGGAACTCGTGCGATATATCTTTGGAAAGATAAGATTCTTGTGCTTTGATTGATATAAACCAACACTTACAAAACTGAGGCAACTCGCCTATGAAGCCTCATAATAATCCACTGATCCATAACATCCCCACAAAAACAGTCTTGTTACACTGGCAAAGGTCCAAACCATCCAATGAAGTACAAATATTTAGTCCAAAACACATTATTACATCAATAAATACCCACAGAGTCATTTCAAATTATAGACAGATGTGCCTAATCTTTCAGGTTTTCTCTGTTATAACTCCGGTTCACTTTCAGCACTTCAGTTTAAAAGTCTGTGTGTAAAGATGCCTAACGAGCGGCAAGTGTTTCATTTCAGAAACTTTTTTTTTTTTTTTTTACATAGTCTGTATTTTTTGCTACTAATTTATTTAGTTATTATTTACTTGAAGGGAAAAAAAAACCTAAGACCAAAACTTAAAGCATTTTTAAGAAATACTTAAAAATATGCATTTACATTTGTTTTAATTTATTTTAATATATAACTTTATAAATGAGAAGTGTGTGGTGTTCAATTATGGCATATTTTTGTGTTTTGCATGCTTGTAATTTTTTTGTTTATTTATTTATATACCTTTAATTACTTGTGGGGAAAAAAAACTTGAAACACTTTGAAATACTCGAAGTATACAGAATGGCATTGTTTTAAAAAAGTATATATTTTATATTGATATTTAACTTCATTAATAAAATAGTGTGTTGTTCAATTAGCATGTTTTTGTATTTTGCTTTGGTACCGAAATTGGTACCGAGTACCGTGGAATTTTACTGGTATTGGTACCGACTACTGAAATTTTGGTACCGTGACAACCCTAACCCCCAGTGAATGTAGTGAGATTTGGTGATCGCGATGTATCGGACCTAATCTGTTGTAATATATTCATTTTTAGGTCTGCAACACGCAAATCGACTAGCAGCCGCTGCATTAGAGACTCCGCCCATCTGGCCTCATCCTCTAAAGATGGCTGAAGGCCAGAAGGCCAGTGAACTTCCAGAATACCCCATAGAATGCGGGGCCACAGCAGATAGTCAGGACTTGTCCGTGAAACCTGAAGACCTGTCCTCCAGCTCTCCTACATGTGAGGAGCCAATTAGCATGCAGAGCCCCTCCAGGCCTCTGCCCCCTGGCTTAATGTCCATGCCCTGCCTGCTGAAGGAGCTGCGCCGAGACTCCTCCCCCGAGACTCTGCCACCAGAAAAAGGCCCTGCCACCTCTGTCATTCAGATTTGCCCACAAGATGACAGTGACTCCTCAGCCTGCCTGCGATCACCCTCGTCTTCTGGTCATCTCGGCGATTCGGACACTCTCTCCTCAGCCGAAGAAGGGGATTTGGAATTGGCTGATGCTCAGCCTGTCCCCTCTTCTCACTCTGACCCCGCTCCCAGAAAGTCGTCACGCCGGTCACGGTCCGAGAGCGACGCATCTGCTGGAGTTTCCATGGCTGCCAAGAAAAACCGCTGTCAGGAGAAGCAGGCGAATGGTGGGCGGACCCGAGAGCGGGGCAAGCGCAGCCAGAGACATAAAGAGCGAATGCGCCTGCTAAGGCAGAAACGGGAGGCGGTTGCCAAGCGTAAATCCCGCCCACTGGAGGACAGCAGCACTAGTGACAGCGATGCCACTGCACACTCTTCATCATCGTCGACAGCATCTTCTGACAACGAGGGAGGGACAGTCAGTTTGCATCCTCCAGGTATTGTGTCCGCCCACACAGACACACTAATTGCTGGATACTGCTAAATTGGGGGAATTAATCTCCGCAGTATGCACTTCATTACCTGAAAGCATTATTGGTAGTCATAACTCATACATCTCAGGTAACAAACATAATTCTTGTACACACATAATCTCCCATGTAGGGCTGTTACGGTGTCATGGATGGTAACCTCACCACAGACTTTTTCAAAAAAACGGATTAAAATGCTTTTTGTTTCTTACCCGTGAATTATTTAACCAAACGTTCCTTACTCCATCCTTTTTGCAGCTGTGACTCCCCAAAAAGTTTGCAGCTCCCTCCGAAAACCCTTTGGCTGTGTAACCGTTTTCTTTGGCATTGCTGACCATGACTAATTGAAACAACTTTCTATCTTTGGCTGAAAAGTTGCTCTCAAAATATCTTTCTAAGAAAGAACAATAATTAGGGGATTTGATCTTTTTGTTTCCTTTTGTTTTGGTATATGGACAAGGATGTGCATATATAACAAAAAAAAAAAAAATTATAAAAAAGATTTCATAATGCACTTTAATTTGTACTTTAATTTTCACCACTGGATTGGGTATTTTAAATGCTTGATTTAATACAGTGATACCATTAAACCATGATGTTTTTATACTAGGTTACCATAACATGAAAAGTTTAATCTGTGTACTTGCTATTACCGTGTGATATGTCAGTGTCCCCAATGGACTCGGTTCAGAAAACTTAAAAATGTAGAAATGAAACTTGACAAAGTCCAGGGTAGGGATAGGCGATATGGACTTAAAACTATATCATGATATTTTCTGGTATTTACTGCGATAACGATATCAGTGATGACCACTGTTTTTTGCTACACGTGATAGCTGCATGCAGTCCTGAGAGCCTCAGAAACACAAACATTTATCTAAAAGTAAAACTTACCCATCATCAGAAAGCCTCCTAAAATATACCAATAGAGGGTACGCACGTGACGTCACTGTAGACGGAACTCGCCGCGGTCACGCCCACTGAGTGGCAAAAAGACTGAGCGGCAGCATTGGTGTACAGCGTGAATTCCCTGAAAACACGGAAAAAACACATCTAAAATGGGGGAAAAAGCTTTTGTGCGATGGACTGTGCTAAAAGATTCAACAAGAATTCGGTGCTATCTTTTTACAGACTGGCCAGAAAACACAGAAAGGAGAAGTAAAGTGTCGTCCCACATCCTCACTCCAGACATAACTGCAAACATCAGCGCTGCTACATGCGAACATGTCTCTCCAAGTCCTGCCACACATGTACAATGGCCTGTCAAAACTGTCCCCGTCTTCTCTCTCTGCAGCTATCCAAGGTTACAGTGGGGGCTCATTCATTCTCTGACTGTGTTTTACCTTTACAAATATATAACGTTAGTAAGTGGAAGCAGTGTTCCCTACAAACAAACTAGGACTAGCTACCTACATTTGTCATTGACATTTGTACATACAGTGGGGGGAAAAAGTATTTGATCCCCTGCTGATTTTGTACGTTTGCCCACTGACAAAGAAATGATCAGTCTATAATTTTAATGGTAGGTGTATTTTAACAGTGAGAGACAGAATAACAACAAAAAAATCCAGAAAAACACATTTCAAAAAAGTTATAAATTGATTTGCATTTTAATGAGGGAAATAAGTATTTGATCCCCTATCAATCAGCAAGATTTCTGGCTCCCAGGTGTCTTTTACACAGGTAACGAGCTGAGACTCTCTTAAAGGGAGTGCTCCTAATCTCAGTTTGTTACCTGTATAAAAGACACCTGTCCACAGAAGCAATCAATCAATCAGATTCCAAACTCTCCACCATGGACAAGACCAAAGAGCTGTCCAAGGATGTCACGGACAAGACTGTAGACCTACACAAGGCTGGAATGGGCTACAAGACCATCGCCAAGCAGCTTGGTGAGAAGGTGACAACAGTTGGTGCGATTATTCGCAAATGGAAGAAACTGTCAGTCTCCCTCGGTCTGGGGCTCCATGCAAGATCTCACCTCGTGGAGTTTCAATGATCATGAGAACGGTGAGGAATCAGCCCAGAACTACACGGGAGGATCTTGTTAATGATCTCAAGGCAGCTGGGACCATAGTCACCAAGAAAACAATTGGTAACACACTACACCGTGAAGGACTGAAATCCTGCAGCACCCGCAAGGTCCCCCTGCTCAAGAAAGCACATGTACAGGCCCGTCTGAAGTTTGCCTGAATGATTCAGAGGAGAACTGGGTGAAAGTGTTGTGGTCAGGTGTGGTCAGATCTCTTTGGCATCAACTCAACTTGCTGTGTTTGGAGGAGGAGGAATGCTGCCTATGACCCCAAGTCATAACACCATCCCCACCGTCAAACATGGAGGTGGGAACATTATGCTTTGGGGGTGTTTTTCTGCTAAGGGGACAGGACAACTGCACCGCATCAAAGGGACGATGGACGGGGCCATGTACTGTCAAATCTTGGGTGAGAACCTCCTTCCCTCAGCCAGGGCATTGAAAATGACCTTAATGACTTGGAGAGGATCTGCTAAGAGGAGTGGGACAAAATCCCTCCTGAGATGTGTGCAAACCTGGTGGCCAACTACAAGAAACGTCTGACCTCTGTGATTGTCAACAAGGGTTTTGCCACCAAGTACTAAGTCGAAGGGGTCAAATACTTATTTCCCTCATTAAAATGCAAATCAATTTATAACTTTTTTGAAATGCGTTTTTCTGGATTTTTTTGTTGTTATTCTGTCTCTCACTGTTAAAATACACCTACCATTAAAATTATAGACTGATCATTTCTTTGTCAGTGGGCAAACGTACAAAATCAATAACACTCAAAAACAAGATCAAATACTTTTTCCCCCCACTGTACCTGTCCACATACAAGCAGAATGTTTATTGGTGTTCTTGTCATTTTAATTTCTCCAACAAATCCTGCCTTGAAGTAGGACCAAGCGTTGAGGCTTTTGTATGCCTTCAGGCTTTGCTTAGTGTATTTCCCCGGCTTCGAGGTCAGGTACGTATAAATGTCGGGAAAACCGACATTTCTGTCCACATGCTGTCTGTCCATGGACCACAGGTTCTCGGACAAGTTGTAAGGGTCACTGTCGAGTCCAACTGCCTTTAATTTAAGCTCGTTTAGCGATAAACTCCTCCTCAGCTTCACGTCCGCCTTCTGCCTTACTTGTTTTCGCTCTGCACGTGAGCTGCGAATGGGTCACAGACTGTCGCACACAGAAATACGTCAACTAGGCTTTATCCTTATTATCGCGGGAAGACTAATTCTTCTTGTGGGGAGAATTTCTACCGGTATATCGTGAACGACAAAATATCGCCCATCCCTAGTACAGGGGAAAAATCTATGAAGAGCAAAAGTAAAAAGTGGCAGCACAAATAAAGCAGAGTTCGGTATCCTGTGTTCACATTAGTTTTTCTCTTGTAAGCGTGTAAGAAACAATGCTGTTTTTTCATATGGACCTGCACTGGTTTTTGAAGTTGAAATGCTGTTGACCAAAATACTAAGGCTCCTGTAGTACAGATACATAATTAACTACTACCACAACAGGTACCTTGCAATGCTTAATCATTTACTATTAGTTTATCACTGTGAATAAGAGAATTTGAAGTGGCTATGTTTTGTTTCATAGTGAGGAATCATGTTACCACTTTTGACTAGTCCCATGTACTTTGAACCAATGAGACGTCTGTTTTGAATGTGACGTGCTATAAATGCATACTTCTCTGTCCATTTATTTATTTATTTTAAGCATTATGCTTTCATGGTCAGCTTTTTTTTTTTCTTTCTCCCCCAACAAGCCATGGCTTCAGTTTTCCAATCTCACCAGCGAGCGTAAATAAAATGAAACATCCTTTAATTCCTTGCCAAGCAGTACTTCACTCACATGTCTGCTGTATTGCTTTTGACATCATGCTTGAGGTAGGAAAAGGGCAGGTATGGGAAAAGTGGATCAGAATCTGTGATTTACAACTAAATCTCAAAAACATTACCAAAACAGTACCTCAAAAGACACAACAAAGTAAATGCAACAACCGACTCGGAAGTTTGTGTGTATGATTTAACATGTGACATTCAGGGTTTATTTTCTTATCATATTCTAAGTTGATGTTTTGGGTTTAAACATCTTGGGTCAATGCTGGTCTATTTTCACTTTGTTTAATGGTCTCTTACATTACCCTCAGTGCCATTCACATAATGATACTGGTGTCAGTTTGCTTCAACATCAAAGGCAACTTTTGTTGCCTCCACTACTTCTAGATCGGCTTTCTCATAAAGATGGCACTAAACGTGACTGAAAAGTGGTGAATGAGAAATGTAAGCCAATTACCAGTGCTGTAATATTCAACGAATCAAGGGACCTTTTGAACGTCTCGTTGTGATTCAGCTAAAAGAAGGCCACTAGGTATTGCCTTCGCATGTACAATCTGAATGACTGTGATTTTAATGTTGGTCAATATTGTGATTATCATTTTGGCATAATTATTAGGGTTAAGGGAAATAATAGTTTGTCGTGATGATTTCTTGAAACATTCTGCATCGATGCAAGAAACGATTATTAAAAATGCCGTTCTCAACAGACTTCTAAAACTTTATTTCTTTTAATTAAGCCGAATTTGGACACCGCATAGCTATATGAACTTATAGTTATGTAGCTTTTGGAAGTCTTATTTACTTAATGGAAGACCTTTCACTGACATTAATATTAATGCAGCTAATTAATGTTTTGCTACACCTAAATCCAACCCTATCCTAAAACAGTAAAAGGAAATCAATGTAATTTTTAAATGAAAGCTGCAGTTTTACTAAAAAAAAAATTTGTAAATAAATAAATAATAATGTTCCTTGTGCATTGTTGCAACCGTTGGATATTCCTATGCTTGTGATGACATTTGTTCCCCATTCAGATATAAAAACATGCCCACACAAATACATAGTGTCTCTTGGTGCATGTTGACTGAATGACCCCATGCTGGCTGCTCTCGACACCTTAAAGGCATATTCACACCGAACATAATGCTATTGAATGCCATTAAAGTGCCAGTTATTCTGGATTTGTTCATTTTTTTTTTTTTTAAAAAAAAAAGCAACATCATCTCATACAGGAGCTCATCCCCAAGATTCAGGCAAATTACAACAAACCCCATTTGGCTGAAGGTTTACTTATGCAATCCTATTTTATTGGTGTATATCAAGGAATAATGTAGCTGAAATTATGGCTTTTGTAGCTGTCTATAAACGTGCATGTGTTCATTTGAAAATCTTGTGCATTTTTAGCATGTGAAGAAATCATGTTCAGCGTGAATAAGCCTTAAATATGCAGGATTAGTGTTCCATACACCTACACATTACTGCGCCTAAAAACAGCACCGATGCTTGAGGTTTCTTGTTCATTCTTGCTCACACATACATACAAATCAATTCTCAAAACACACACACACAGACAGGTGCGTCCCACTGCTTATTTTCATGCATGCTTGGTGAATGTAAATGACTGTCCCCAAAGCTTTATCCATGAAAACCAAGCGAACAGAACTTTCCACCGTCTCTGTTTGACGTCATTGGAAATGCAAATGTCAAAAAAATGAAACCAGCTTGAGCAGAAGTGAAAGCGAGTGTACAGTTACATTCAAAATGATTCAACCCCCATTGCAAATCAGGTTTATTGTCAAAATTTACAGACTTTCAGCTGTTTGCAATGAACAAATCAAACAAAAGCAACTGAAATAGTTCAACACAACGAATGCTTCAAGTGGTTTCCCCAAATTTCCCCAACTGCAAATTATAATGACTTCTCCAGTTTCAAAATTATTCAACCCCTTCATGGCAAGCATCTTTAGTACTTAGTAGAGACCCTTTTGCTGTCATGACCTGCTGCAAACGAGATGCATAGCCAGACACCAGCTTCTGGCAGCGTTCCTGAGGAATCTTAACCCATTCCTCATGAGCAATGGCCTCCAGTTCAGTAATATTCTTGGGTTGGCGTGCTGCAACCACCTTCTTCAAATCCCACCAGAGATTTTCTATGGGGTTCAAGTCAGGTGATTGTGATGGCCCTGTAGAATCTTCCAGGACTTCTTCTGCAATTAAGCCTTGGTGGAATTTGAGGTATGCGTCGGATCTTTGACCTGTTGGAAGGTCCAATGACGCCCAAGCTTCAGCTTCCTCACAGACGGCATGACGTTTTCTCCCACGATTTCCTGATACTTCAATGAATCCATCTTGCCTTCCACACGTTGCAGGTTTCCAGTGCCAGTGGATGTAAAGCAGCCTCAGAGCATCACCGAGCCACCACCATGCTTGACTGTGGACAGAGTGTTCTTTCTTTATTCTTCTTTCTCTAGACATACCGCTGATCCATCATGCCGAAAAGTTCCAGTTTTGTTTCATCGCTCCACAGAACAGAATCCCAAAACTTCTGTGGCCTATTTATATGATTTTGAGCGACTTTTCTTGTGCTTTTGGGTCAGTAGTGGTGTACGTCTTGGAGTTCTGGCATGGAAACCTTCTGCATTTAGTACGCACCATACTGTGCTCACTGAAACCTCAGTACCTGTTGCCACCAAGTCTTGCTGCAGGTCTTTTGCAGTCACTCGAGGGTTTTTCACAACCTGCCTTCTCAGAAATCTGGTTGCAGCCGTTGATAGCTTCCTTTTTCTTCCCCGTTCAGGTATTTCATGTATTTTCTGCCCCTAGCCAGTTCAGGTATTTCATATGTTCCAGCTCAAGCACACCTGGTGCAACTAATGAAGCCCTTGATTAGTTGCATCAAGTGTGCTTGAGACAACACCTGTTTTGCATATTTGTGCTGCTGTGAGGGATTCTGTTCAGGGGGTTGAATAATTTTGAGACTGGAGAAGTCGTTATAAGTTGCATTTTCAGTTGAATTTGGGGAAACCACTTGAAGCATTCGTTGTGTTGAACTATTTCAATTGCTTTTGTTTGATTTGTTCATTGCAAACAGCTGAAAGTCTGTAAATCTTTACAATAAACCTGATTTGCAATGGGGGTTGAATAATTTTGATTGCAACTGTATAAAGCTATAGATATACACTATGTATATCTATGAACATATCTATATTTATTTATAGATGTATAGAAATATGTATATGCTAAACTCCGTTTGCCGAGTTCTAATGATCAGATAAATAGATAGACTGGCTAGCTGTCTGTCTGTCTATATTGCATTTTATATATATATATTTTTTTTTTTTGGTGATCTATTTGAGTTATATGTATATTTTGCCAGACCCTGCAATTTAATTGTGCAAGCACCTTGTCTAGTATAATAGTAAATCCCTCCAGGAATTGGTCACTTTACAGGTTTTGTAATATTTTGAAGATGGCTCCTTTCTTTGCCAGCCAATGCTTTTGTGTCAAGCCTTTTGTTTGAGTCTCTTCTCAGTTCATCATGTTGTTTTCCCTGCTCAATTAAGTAGCATTTACTCGACGCACAGCAGCACAGACATAGTAAAGATTCTCATTCTCTGCACCTTAATGCAGACGCTTTTACTTGCATGTTTGCAGAAATATAAATCAAAACTTCCGTTTTCCCTGTTAGCTAGAAACGGGCATTTTTTTTGGCCTATGCCATAACTGGAATATGACGTGATATTCCACGATTAAGCAGAAGATGAATTGAAATGAAATTTATGATCATGGTGTGTTAGAGTGACAGTGTATGCAGCTGGTCTTTGAGACGTCTATGCTGGATTCTCCGGACACAAACTTCTAGATCAGCAGTTTCAAGGTCACACTCAAGGCATTGCATTGCTAAATGTTAGGTTTTAAATACACAGCTGATGAGGAGCTCAGTTATTAGCTGTCAAGCAAACAAAATGAACACTCCAAAAACTTGTTCAGAGTTGTCCAGCACAACGGGTGGTCTCTTTCTTTCCTTCTCTCATATTACACAACACACAGCACTTGTGACTGTGTATCTTTTCCATGCCACCGATCTGGTGTATCTGTTTCTTTGTGTCATCCCCCCAATAAGTTTAGAGATTTGACAGCAGCAGCCCAACAGATGGCGCCGTACATCTTGTGAATTTGTTAAACTTCTGCTGGATTTTTATTTTTTTTTAATGATTCATTATACAAACACATTTCCACAATATTCTGATACTTTTTTTTGTACCTTTGCCAGTTTAGGTATAGTTAGCACATTTAACTCTAGAGCTAGTGCTTTCTTACAGTATGTGTATGTGTGTGTATATATATATATATATATATATATATATATATATATATTTTTTTTTTTTATGTTTGTTCATTAAGTAAAATTAGTTGTATTTGGAAATCTAGATATACATTACTCATATGAGAACATTTCTGGTGGAGGGAGTGTTTTTAAAAAAATTGCCGATTCTTATTGTCACATGTTCATGCAACATACTGCAGTACCCAGAATGCACCGTGAAAGCTGCATGACTCCCATTAAGCTTGTCAGCATGGCCGCCGTGAAGTCCAGCGTTTTTTCTAGTGTGTGCCTGACGTTTGTCTGTGTGTGTGTTCTCGGCGCTTGCTGTCTGTCTTTAAGCTGGCCGCCGTGGAAACAGCATGGGCGGAGTCCTGGAGGAAGCGCTGACACGAGTGGCCGCCGCCCAGAGGCGTACAGAGGAAAGGTTCCGTGCGTGGATGGAACGAATTAGCCGTCTCCATTCCGGTGACGACGACGATCAGTCATACAGTGGGAATCCAGAAGGGCGGAGTCACATCGGCTCAGAAGAAACGCCAGCGGCCTATCGGATCATCCGACTGAACAATGATGCCCCTCCCCCCACGCTGAACTCTGCTCACAGCTGCGTCCTGGATCCGAATCTACTAAATGTGTAACGGGACAATGTGCTGAGCTACTGAGAAAATTCGAAAAAATATTTGCGCAAAATAGAAACATTCTAGCCACCGATGCTGGATACAGTACACAAGGCCCTCTCCTATTTTGTCTCCTTATGCATTGTTCGTTTTTTTGCCCATTTCTCATGTTCTCTTCTGATCTCCATCTGTCTTCTTTATTCCCCTCTCTCTCTCTCTCTCTCTCTCTCTCTCTCTCTCTCTTCTCTCTCTCCATTTACATTTGTTTATTTGCAAATTAGTTTATTCCAAACAAGTCCACACTAAGACAAAATACAATCTATTCATATCGCAGGAGGTGGCAATGTTTACCAGACTCAAGTGCAAGACAGTCAGAACTAATCCCAAGTGCTATAAACACGACTCATAAAGTAGTCAGTCAATACCCAGCTGATACAACCGTCATGCATAATAATACACATGAATAATAGTGATATTATTAATTAATAATGATATAACTACAAGGATCTAAGGTTTACCCCCAAGGTAGCTGTAACTGCTTGGCAAAGTAGAACACACCTGGATGATCTTGTATTGTTTTTGTTTATGTGGCTTTCCGAGGTCAAACCAAAAGAGGAAAGGTATTGTAAGGTTCAATCTGGCATTTTGGTCAAAAATGATTCAACCACATTATCTTCGTTTCTGGCAGATACTTTATTCTCCTCTGGTGTTTTTGTGTAATATTTGAGAAAAAAAAAAAAAAAAAGATAAACTTGGTTCTAGCTGCCAGCCAATCATCATCCGCCATGAATACAGGATGAACATAACATAGATGCCCTTGGCCAATCAGTATCTGTGTTCCTTTGTAACAATGATGGGGGAGAAGACTTTGGGGGAAGGGGGGGAGACTTGAAGCCTTAGTATGGCGAGTCGGTGGAGAAATGATTTTTTCTTTGGGTTAAACTTGCTAGGGTTAAGATTTTCCCTTTTGGGGAAAAAAAAAAAGTGTTAGGCACCCTATTTTTTTTTAGTACAAACTTTGTTAAAGATTTACATTTAAAATGGTATTTTTTTTTTAAATGTCGAAAATGTAATTTCATTATTTTGATGGCATCTTTGCTCTACAGCATGTCTTTGCATGTGCCTAAAACATTTGCACAGTACCGTATGGGTTAGGGTTTTAAAATAAGCCCTTTAAAAAAAAAAAAAAAATCAGAACCTATTAAATACGAATCTCAAATTCAGATTTCAAAAATACTGATTTTAAATTAGGCTAAAGTTAAACAATAGAGCGTAAACTTTAGACGCACGTAGCTCATTACGGTTCATATCTTCCATTTTGATGCCACTTCACTTTACTCCATGCCACATGAGCTTGGCAAACAACTGTGATTGACTAAATGTTAGACCACTGTAAAAACCTCGACTTTTCCCTGGCCTGATGTACATAAAGTCTACATAACATTTTGTATTTGTTTTTGTTTTTTTTTGTATTTAGGGTTCTGATTATTTATTTTATTATTTTTTTCTTCATTCTTAAAACCATAACCCACAATTTTGAATTGTGTTTTTAAAGGCAGATCTTACCCCTAGCAAGTTAAGAATAATTTGCCCAAGTCTCCCTCTTCGAGACAATCTTTTCCACAAATTGAGGGCATAAAACTTATTTTCCTTTGTCCACTGTGTGCATCTAGCCCATCCAAGTCAAATTAGCATGTGCACTTTGATATAGACCGACTATAACATCATAATAGTGTTGGCTTGTTTAATTGCAGCATTGAAGGTACTGAATGTTATAGAATCAAACTTGGATACCCTGTGCAACTCTGCACAGAAGGAGAGCGAGACCGTTTCTTCATCAGTATCCAAATGCTCTCAGGAGAAATGAGTCTTCAAGATCACGAGGGAACATTTAGAGCTGCGTTCTTGTACGCACCAACTTCCCTTAGTATGTCTGTGTCTTGAGGAACTTCTCTGGCTGGTTTTCATACCAGAACAGACTGATACCACTTCACAGTCACACAGCTCTTCACACACACCTGGTTATGTTGGGATGGATTCAATTTAAGTGTCACTGTATGACTTGGGGAAGAAATTGAAGAACTCATTAGTTGTGATGTGGTTCGACTTTGTTTTCGTTTTTTTTTCTGTTTGTTTGTTTTTCTTACATCACATGCATGTATTGAACAGAAAATAATAATAAGCAATAATGCATGAACAGCTGCACTGTGATGTTATACTACTAATATAACTTAGCTAGAGTCGCTCCATACAGACATGCTATGAATTTTAAGCTAACCTCATGCTCCAGTGTTTCCGTGTGTGTCCGTGGCTCATACTGAAGCTCGCAGTTACTGCAGTCAGATACACTGTATAATGCACACACAGACACACATCTATAACTGTTTAGCAGTTTAACACAATGTCAGTTTTTGTGGGGTTTTTTTTTGTGTGTGTGTAAGCTTTTTTTTTTAATTACACACCAAAAACAAATCCTTGTTTATAAACACAGAAGGGCCTTAAAGAGAAAACATTTATTTTACACACACCCACAGTTCACGGAAGGGCTTAAAGTGTTACGATTTACAAATTTGTGCGAAATAAGGAACACTTCTTCAATGAGTCTGTTGAAATGTAATGAGCTCGTGAGCTGCAACGTGAAAGATCTGATGGAACTGATGAACCATTTTCTTATTTCTTGATTTTCATTTTCCTAGTATTATAATCTGTTGGTAATGTTCCTGGTTCAAAATTAAAAAAAAAAAACACAAAAAGAATGCTGTAATGGATTTCTGTCCATCATTTATGTTTTGTATTTAATGAGTGTATGGGGATCGGGGGATCTCGGTGACTTTGACCATGACGTGGTTGTTTGGCACTGACTCACCCGAGACTACAAATGGAAAAAGGCCAGGTGACGTTTTTCCGCTGTTGTGATGTTCAATATGAACGTTATCTGAAGCTCTTGACCTGTATCTGTGTGATGTTATGCACTGCATTGCAGCTACATGAATTGGCTGGATAATTGCATTAATGACCAGGGGTACCGGTGTTCCTCTTAAAGTGGCCAGTGAAATTTCATATGTGACGTGAAATTTAAAGTGGAGGAAAATGAAAATAGAAAGGGAAGACATCTTGCATGGATTATGTAGGTAAAATAAGTGAATTAATTGGACATTTTGAATATAAATGCTAATAATTAACTTTTTGAACTGCATCCAGTAGATAAACATTTTTCATTTACCTATAACCTGGTGCTTGAGATAGATTAGAAGTTCTTCTTCATCCCTCTTTGTCTAGTATGTGTGCCTCGTTTTTTTTATTTTTTTTTTGTGGTGTTAAGAAGTACTGAAACATTTCTTAAACACTGTTTTCCCGGTCTTAAAATTACCACCATATAATTGATTTAAAAAAAATAAATACCCACATAGTTTGATGCTGTGACTGAATTGTAAGTTTGAGCAAAAGTTATAGTAGCAATAATTTTTTTTCCTCTAGGAAAAAATACACAAACCCTTAAACACAATAATAAATAAATAAATAAGATACTATATAGCTACAAAGAAACATAGGAAGTCATGCTTTTGTAACTTGGCGATTGTGGTAGTAAGTTCAAACTAAAACCGTTGTGTGCATGTGTGTATTGTGCAGTGGGGCCGGAGGTCATTGGCCACTATGATGTGTCAGACACGCACTCTGAACAGGAGCAGCAGTTGCACACACTTTCAGGTCAGTGGATAGGGTTAGATGAATTAAATGTAGATACATTTTCTTTTAATGCACTTGCAAAGATCAGAAAATGAAGGGATGACAAAGGGGTTTTCAATGAAGATGCACTGGAAAGAAAGAAACAAAGGAAGAATAGATAGAAAGGAAACGGGAGCAAGAACAGCACAGCTCTGGGATCATCAATCTTATCAGCAAAGGGCTGCGTTGGCTGCAGATTTTCATTCCAGCCAAACAAGTTACACCTCAGTAATCGGTGGTGCCTCTTTGGCCAGAATGAAAATGTGCAGCTACCGTGGCCCTTTGGATAAGATTGAAGACAACTTGTTGAAGTGAATTTATTCCTTTGATGTCTATGTATACACTCGGTTTTCTTTAATTCATCCATGAGAGACTGTAAAGACAGATGAGCTCTGTATGGTGCACTGGCATGACAATAAAAAAAATATATACTCCCCGTTCCCTTTGTTAATTGGTCCAGCAGACCCTCTGCTTGCTCTGTGAACGTGTAGGCTACGGCCAAATTCCAATTCCTCAAGCAACAGTTCAGCACCACTTTTTAGAATAAACTGTGACTTTTGCAGGCAGTGTCAGTAGGGCAGTGTTTCTCAATCCTGTTCCTGGAGTGCCACTGGTGTTTCCCCTTTTCTAACACTCCCAGTTCAACCTACTTCAGACTTATTAATTAGCTGATGGATTGAAACAGGTGAGTGGGGAGCACAGAAATATACAGTCATGATAAAAATATGTACACCCCATGGACATTGTTGCCTTTTTTTTTTGACATATTAAATATTTATATGTCAAAAAAGCCAAATTTTGGACAAGCAAACATTTGATCATCTTTGAAACAGTGCCTTTTAATAATGTTGATGTACTTGAACAAAACCACAAAGGAAAAATAGCTTTTTCAACCATTTATTCAACGGAAATATCAATAGATGTGATATTCTTCTGTGGAAAAAGTAAGTACAGTCTTGGCCTCAGAAGCTAGTATTGCCCCCTTTGGCAGAAATAACTTATTGTAGCAGTTTTGCATAATTGTCCACCAGCCTCTCTGACATTGTCTTGCTGGAATTTTTGACCACTCTTCCATGCAATATTCTTTCAGTTGCAAGATGTTTGAGGTTTTTCTTGCATGTAAAACCAAAACCATAACATTTCCACCACCGTCCTTCACAGTTGGTATGAGGTGCTTCTCCTGAAAAGCTGTCTTTGGTCAGCACCAAGCATATCTGCTGTTACTGTGGCCAAACAACTCTATCTTTGATTCATCTGTCCACAGATCATTACTCCAAAAGGGACTGGTCTTTGCCTATATGCTCGTTGGCAAACTGTAGTCTTCCAAAAGCTTTTTCCTGGCACGTCTCCCATGCAGGTCAAATTTGTGCAATCTCTTTCTGATTGTAGAAACATGCACTTTGACACCAAAAGACTTAATAGCAGATCCTGTGATGAAATTTTGGGGTTCTTGGAGACTTCTTTTTGCATCAGACAGTCTGCTCTTGGGCCGAATTTGCTGGGACGGCCAGTCCTGGACAAATTGGCAGTTGTGAAAAATCTGCGCCATTTGTAGATGATTTTCCTTACAGTGGAATGATGTATTTCAAATAATTTTGGAGATCTTTTTAAATAACTACAAAATGTCAATTTTATGGGTCATTTCATAGTGTATCACCTTTATTAATAGGCACCGTTTCAAAGAGGTTCAAATGTTGCTTGTCCAAATATGTCAAAAAAAAAAAAAAAAAAAAAACCCCAACAATTTCCAAAGGATATACATATTTTTTCACATGACTATATAAAAACAGCGCAGTGGTAACCCAGGAGCAGGACTGAGAAACAGTGCTGTTTGGGAATATAACCATGGCACCAATATAACCATGGATTCTAGATTTCAGGAACTGTGCCTCCTTAGCATCGTCATTCTTGTGATACAATGTGAAAAGGATAAATTAACGTTAATGCTTCAGCATATAAATGGCTCGTTAGGAAAAATACCTTGTCAGACGCTGACTCTGCCATCTACCAAGCTTAAATTGAGCTGATAAAGTAATGGAATCCTCCTTCTAGCCACTTTTTGGTTGTAGAGCCAAATTTCTACCTGGACATGATTTGGCACAGAACGCTTATAAAGTGTCAATGTTTCTTTGGTGTGGTAGCTAATTTTTTAATTTAAGAGCAAATAGAAATAAATCATTCCAAATTATAACTAAGTCACACCTATATCATCCACAAAATTCTTAAGAAATTAATTTAGTTTTGCTAAACAGTGATCTGTAGATCATAGTCATCTAGTAATTCAGATTAATACTAAGGATGGAACATGCAATACATGGATATAGGGCAATCCTGCGTTTTGCACAAACCAGATTTTTCTTATACATATGCACAAATTACCTATGTATGCAAGCTTAAACATAATTCTTTTAAATGAAAACTGACTACCAAATATTTGTGAAGCATTAAAAAAAACACTATAGGCTATGGCTATCAGATTTGGCTTCAGAAAAATTGGCCAATGCTGCACTGCTTGCCAAGTCCCGATTTAGCAACACAACAGACACTAACCGTTCTCAGAAGCCTGCCTTAACAAGGAGTGTCACGAGACGGGCTGTGGTAAAATCTGCTCTCGAAAAAAGGCATCAATTGTGCCTAAAGTTCAGCAAGAACAAAGTCAATGGTGTGTTAAAATCATAATAAATGGACAGGTTCTTCAGGAACATCTTAATATTAGAGATGTGTAATAATAGAGCAAGATTCAATATACAGTTAGGTAAAATAACAATAACGTTGTCAGTCTATCACAGTATATTGTAGGTGAAATTAAATAACGGATGACTGAATACGACATCCAAATTGGGTGAACAGGAATTGGCTGTAATCCTCCACTTTTGAAGGTGCCAAAAGTAATTGTTCACACGATTTGGAACAATACCCTCGCCATTAAAGCTGAAAGTCTGCACTTTGAGCTCATATTCATTATTTAATTTACAATTGGATCTCCAGTATACTGTGGTAAAGAGCTAAAATGACGAGTGTCAGTGTCCAAATATTTGAGTGTCTGGCAGTAATCTACCATTTAAAGTAATTTCAGAAGTGTGATTATCTGTTATACTTTAAGTCATGTACATTATTCATCCACCAAATATTACTGAACCCCGCATAGTGTAATAAGAGTCAGTGAATGTTGTGTCCTGGTTGTGTTACCGTAGGTCTGGTAGAGGTGGCGCCTCCCCAGGTGAGTCTGCCATTGTCTGACAGTGAAGTGGAGATTGTCGGCGTACAGGAAAATACCAGGTTGGAAACACTCCTAAGCATTATTATTAGCTACTTATTTTACTTACCTACCTACTTATTCATTTATATTAGCATGCATAAGTAACATTTAGCTTTTTAATTAGTCACTTTATATTCTGTTGGCTGTTAACCATGCTTATTTTTTATTATTTAATTTTGGTTTATTTTTCATTTAGCTTTTTTTTTATCTTTTAATCATTTATTTGTTTGTTTGTTTGTTTATTTTGTTTTTTCAAATTAACAATTGGCCAGGTTACCTACAACCCTTATGTCTATTCACTATATAGCCAAAGGTTTGTGGACACCTGGCCTTCACACCCACATATGGTTCTTCCCCAAACTGTTTCCACAAAATTGGAAGCATGCAGTTGTCTAGAATGTCTTTGTATGCTGTAGCGTTAAGATTTCCCTTCACTGGAACTGAGAGGTACGAAAGCCCTAAGCGGCCATGCGTTATTTATTTTTTTTCTCTGCCGTTTTCTCACGACGTAATTTTATCCCGAGAAAGTCTCGTGCCTTGCGAATGGGACTGGTGTTACATGCACGTTGGCATCTTCGCCATCATAAATTTAATAATTGCCCACTGTAGAGATGGACTTTATCTTCGCATTAAGAGACAGGGGTGTCCCCTTCTCAAGTGTGGGACGCTTACTTTTATAGGCCAATCCGGAAGTTAGCATCAACCCTGGTTCCCTCGACAAAAATCCAATAGGATTTTTCCATTGGTTTTTAGATTATTGCAGAAAATAAGCTCGGTGGCCAACAAAAGTTTGTAATTCTTACACATTTTGTTCATCAAGATAATCTTCACAAATTAACACAACTTTTATGAATTTTGAAGCCTAAATGTAGTAAAGAGTTAAGTTATAAACGAACTACAACTTCACCACCGCTACGCTTCAGAAAACTCTTAGAATCTTTATTTGAAAAACACTACCATTGGGAAATACTATAAACTGATACATCTACAATTTGGAAAGTTTGAGTTGGAATAGCTTGCAAGCGCGCGAGTATAATAACAACGAGGCTGTAGTAAATGAGTTTTCCTGTTCGGCTTGATGACGTTTAATGTCCCCGACTACCTCCGTAGTCCCATTTAGCCACTTGTAATCAACCGCCTTTTTCAAGACACGTACAAGCTTAACAAAAACACAAGTGGGGTATTACTGATGTATTTTATGTCGTAGAACAAAACTTGAAAATATCTTGAGATTGTGTTAACCACAGACCTTATTTCAACCGAAAACGCAGAAAAATTAAGTCGAGATAACGAGAAAATAACTTTTGTTATGTCGAGATCATGAGAAAACAAGAAAGAAACCATGTATAATGCATGGCTGCTTAGGGCTTCCGTAAAGAGGCCCAAACATTTCTCCATCGTGACAATGCCCCTGTGCACAAAGCAAGCTCCATAAAGACATGGCTTGCCAGTGTTTGAGTGGCCTGCACAGAGCCCTGACCTCAACCCCACTGAACACCTTTCAGATGAATTGGACCACCGATTGCACACCAGGCCTCCTCAACCAACATCAATGCCTGACCTCACTAATGCTCTTGTAGCTGAATGAGCACAAATCCCAAAATCTAGTGGAACACCTTCCCAGACAAGTGAAGGTTATTATAACAGCAAAGGGGGACTAAATCTGGAAGATATTGTTCAAAAAGGTGGGTTCATATGGGCGTGACGGTCAGGTGTGTACAAACCTTTGGCCGCATAGTGCATCAGTCCATTACTCTCACTAGTCGCCAACTTATAATAAAGTGACTGTTTAAAAAATATCTGTATATGTGAAATACATTTCAGTTAATCAAATGTTTGTTGATTATTTGGTCTGGTGTCCTATTAATGGTTTATCGTGTCCCCTCCAGTGCTATGTCAAGATTTCCAAGAGGTGGCGTCATCCAGTCTCTGTCAGCATGGAAGCAAACGGCCATGCCCCACTGGACCTCGGTCTCCGCCCAGCCTGACTGGGCTCCGCCCCCTGAGGTGGTGGATCTGACACTGGATGAAGACAGGCACAGATACTTGCTGTGATCCCACACAGTAGGCACTCAAACACAGTGTTTGCTTGAGTGTCTTTTAAATATTATACATTTTATCCCTTTATCGGTTTGGTAACATTTCAGAAAAAGAAAAAAAAAAAGATTTTTTTTTTTTTTTTTTTTTAATGGTTTGGTGTGACAATCTGAACTGAACTGAATCTGACAGATTTTCACTCTGCTGTCATACATCAGTCTTTGAAAGCTTTAGGAAGGCCACGTCAAGATAAGTGTGTGTAGATACACTGGTGATGTGAATTCAGTTCCCTTGTGTGTATGACTTCATGTCATGTATGACAAGTAGCAGTACTGTAATGAAATCAGAGCTTACTTCAGACACAAGCTAGTCATTTTCTTCTAACGAGTCAAGGTCTGGTGGGATTACTGCCATTTTTTTTTTAAAAAACAACAAAACATGAGCAGAATTAGATTTGCTCAGTTCAGTTTATCCAAATGCATAGCTGAACAAAATTGTCAAAACTACTGTTAGACATTCATATTTCATTTTTACTACATGTGCACTGAAATTAGACTTTTTCCCTGTTTCTAACAAGACTATCAGGTTAAATCGCAAATGTTTTGAGTACTTTGGCAAACACACACACACACACACACACACACACACACACACAGATGCCTGCTGTAAGCCTCAGGTGTCTTCAACCCTTTGCTGTAACGTATTGCAAAGCTGATAACAGGTTTTACTCTGAGAATAGCAATAGCTCAATTAGTTGTTTTTTTTTGTGCATGTGTGTGAGAGAGTTACAGAGAGAAGTGTTATCAATCCGTTCAATGCTGCTGCCTGAGCGTATGTTCCTAGGGTGTGTGCGCGTGTGTGAAAGAGAGAGTGTCTCTGCGCTAGAGAATATCTTCAGGCACACTCATGTTCAGCACAGAACATGGCCTTTATGCCAGTCAAAAAGAAGCATCTGCTTGTGAAAATTCTTAGAAATTTTTAGTCACTATTTTTTCAGTTAGTAATTGAGACTAGTTTAAACTGTGCTTAATATCCACATTGATCTATAAGATTGTATATTAGTTTTTGCTATATCATGCTTTCTCATTAATACAGCATTAGATGTTCCTATTAATATTTAAAATAATGGTTTTTTTTTTTTTCTGACATGCTTGAATGAGAGTTATTAGGAAGGAAATACATATTTCCAGAAATAGATGTAATACATTTTTGCTGTGGTTATTTTATAGATTATTTTCTTGGCTACTGAAATTTTTTTTTTTTTTTAATTATTATTATTATTATTTTATTTTATTTTATTTTTTTGCATAATCAATCGCGTCATTTAGCTTCCTCTTCAGAGTGACAGATCGGCAGACTGTGTGTGAGAATGTGGGAAGAAGGAGTCGGTGAAAGACGACAGCAACATTCTTTCTGCTAAAATCGTGTGGATGTTTGTAATAGTCAAGCAATATTTGTCTCGCTTGCATCTGACATGGATTTGTCCACAGAAACAAAAGTATGTCGTTGCTGATTCAGCGATTCGCTTTACACAATGGTATGCAAAAAAAAATTAGTCGTATGTCTCTTATTCTCACCTTGTGTGTTATTTCTGAATATATAATAGGAGTGTCAGACACATCTGATTCAAATGATCTGCGGACCTAAACCTCCATCGCCCGAATATCGTAAACCAAGTTTGAACCTAAACATAACCTTATACCACAGCATTGTTGAATTCTCGAATTTGATTGATCAAAAAGGGTTTACTTAATTAATCTCCTGTAACCACTCAGTAGTGCCAACAGTAATTCATATGGCAGGTTTATATTAATGCACTCATTCTAATATGTTATTGTTTCTATAGTGACAGCTACTTCACAGGGACTTGTATGGTGGATGATCCAATGTATTTTAAGCCTGAAATAAACTAATTTAAAAATGTTTTATTTAACAAAGACATAATCATTGATATGGTGAAGCTTTCTGTAAGGGAACATCTATTTAACATTTATTGAAGGAGTTTCAGGTGCCAGTGCTTTGTAATGGTCTGTAACCTTTCCACCTGGGAGAGTTTTCAGGACAGAGGAGGTTACACTTTTCTGTTTCCCGGTAACAGAAGAAATGATGCCGGTGAGAGAGTGACTGTTTACTGCTGTTGTAATGTAAGCGATAACAAGATTTAAGGTGTCTTGGGGATGTTCCACAATAAATGGTTAAAAAGTATGATCATTAATAAATTTACATTTTTAATAGCCGGCACATTGCTGTGGTATAAGAGGAATAAAAGCCGTATTGGAACATCATCAACTTCAGGTTGGACAGGTTGCATCACATCATCCGGCTGTTGATTATGCTCTTCTAACACAGTTTCTCAACCCTGGTCCTGGAGTACACCTCGTCCTGCACATTTTTGTGTTTTCCTGCCCACAACACAACTGATTCAGCTGAATCAGCTAATTACCAACCCTTCCTGAGTTGAAGTGGGTGTGTTCGAGCAGGGAAAACACTAAAACGTGCAGGACGGGATATTCCAGGACCAGGGTTGGGAACCTGTTATAACAACATGCCCCATTCTGTTTTATTCCTCACATAATGTAAGGCCGACGTAAAGTGTTCATTTTGGTTCTTGTAGTAAGAAGAGTTACATGTCAACCAGGATGCAGAGCTGGGGGGAAAAACCTTGTCCTGTTTGCCCATATTGCCCTTTTAGAGAGGTTACAGATCCATGTCCTGCCATTGTTGCCCCTTTTGGCTCACCACAACACCTACACTCACCCCTCTCTTAAGTTTAATTGCACCTTTTCCTTGTTTGTCGAGCCATGTATCTGGCATCCTTAATTTCCATCATGTCCTTCATGTTCTGTAAGAGCTGGATAGCTGAAAGCAGGACCAGACTTGTTAAAAAAGGACCTTAGCTTCCTTAAAATATTTTAACATATTAATACTGCTAGTATAATAAATTTTACAGGACACTACACTGTTCAAGTTGCACTGGGCACTCAGATCTGTCATCTCGAGCAGAGAGAACCTAAGCTGCAGAGGATCCTATTGATTTTAATAACTTTCTATTGGCGACTCTTGATTACGGATGGAACAATGTATTGTCTCTTTTCAGATTCTAAGCACACATTTTAAACAGGAGTGGATGAGTTGTTTACATTCGAGGCTCAGCGAACACACAAGGGACATATCAAGATCAACAGTTTAGTCAGATAAATTAATGTAAAACTGAATTATAGGAACATCTCTAATTTCGTTTTTAGACAAAGGGAATGATTTTATCAGGTCCAGGTAAAACTGTCTGCTGTCCAACAAATCAACAGCAATAAGTCAGGGGAGCTAGGGTTCAATTAGATTTTATACACCATCCCAATAAAATACTTATGATACTCTATTCTCCTCACATTGTGACTTTTTTGACAGTATTTTAAATTATGGACAGTATGTGTCAATACATATTTTTTTGCTCCTCCAAGTTCTCTACTTCCTTCAGATTATGAATATTAGAATAAAGGGAACTATTTTAAAATTAATAAAGCTATTTAAATATTAATGTGTGTGTTTTCTTTCTGTTTTTGTTTGTCTGTCTGTGCTCAAGTAATTTCTGATGGGGATTATTATTATGCACAGAATATCCTATTAACAAATCATCAACGTGTCACCAAATACATTCCAGAGCATGCCACTATCGTGGGAAAGCTGCTTGTGACCTTTGACTTTCAGGCACCGTGGGGTGGGGGTTAGGGCTCGGCAGCTGGTCTGTTCACTCCTCACGACAAAACCCCTCACATACACACACTACAGCTGTATGCTAATGTGGGTTGAGTCTGTTGCCCTGAAAGAACAGGAGTGGAGTGTAAAGTTATTCATTTCATATATGTGCCTCAAGTTTGTGATTTGGTGCGAAGCAAAAAATAAAATTAATGACATTGTATTCAAATGACATTATAACTGACCTTTCTACTGTCTTAACTAATTTTTTAAGCAATTATGTTTCAAATTTAGGACAGATATCTAGGCATTAGTACACTAACATCATGCTATACTATAATGTCAGAAAAATAAATACTAGTCCCAAAGTACAGTTGCAATCAAAATGATTCAACCCCCAGTGCAAATCAGGTTTATTGTCAGAATGTACAGACTTTCAGCTGTTTGCAATGAACAAATCAAACAAAAGCAACTGAAATAGTTCAACACAACGAATGCTTCAAGTGGTTTCCCCAAATTCAACTGTAACTGCAACTTATGATGACTTGTCCAGTCTCAAAATTATTCAACCCCTTCATGGCAAGCATTTTAGTACTTTGTAGAGCACCCTTTTACTGTTATGACCTGCTGCAAACGAGATGCATGGCCAGACACCAGCTTCTAGCAACGTTCCTGAGGAATCTTAGCCCATCCCTCATAAGCAATGGCCTCCAGTTCAGTAATATTCTATGGGGTTCAAGTCAGGTGACTGTGATGGCCCCGTAGAATCTTCCAGGACTTCTTCTGCAACCAAGCCTTGGTGGAATTTGAGGTATGCTTGGGATCTTTGTCCTGTTGGAAGGTCCAATGACGCCCAAGCTTCAGCTTCCTCACAGACGCCATGAGGTTTTCTCCTAGGATTTCCTGATACATTAATGAATCCATCTTGCTTTCCACATTCTGCAGGTTTCCAGTGCCAGAGGATGCAAAGCAGCCCCAGAGCATCACCGAACCACCACCATGCTTGACTGTGGACAGAGTGTTCTTTCTACATTCTTCTTTCTCCGGACATACTGCTGATCCATCATGCCGAAAAGTTCCAGTTTTGTTTCATCGCTCCACAGAACAGAATCCCAAAACTTCTGTGGCCTATTTATATGATTTTGAGCCGACTTTTCTTGTATTTTTGGGTCAGTAGTGGTGTATGTCTTGGAGTTCTGGCATGGAAACCTTCTGCGTTTAGTACGCACCATACTGTACTCACTGAAGCCTCAGTGCCTGTTGCCACCAAGTCTTGCTGCAGGTCTTTTGCAGCCACTCGAGGGTTTTTCACAATCTGCCTTCTCAGAAATCTGGTTGCAGCCGTTGATAGCTTCCTTTTTCTGCCCCGTCCAGGTATTTCATGTATTTTCTGCCCCTAGCCAGTTCAGGTATTTCATGTGTTCCAGCTCAAGCACACTTGGTGCAACTAATGAAGCCCTTGATTAGAGACACTTGTTTTGCATATTTGTGCTGCTGTGAGGGATTCTATTCAGGGGGTTGAATAATTTTGAGACTGGAGGTCATTATAAGTTGCATTTTCAGTTGAATTTGTGGAAACCACTTGAAGCATTCATTGTGTTGAACTATTTCAATTGCTTTTGTTTTATTTGCTCATTGCAAACAGCTGAAAGTCTGTAAATTTTGACAGTAAACCTGATTTGCAATGGGGGTTGAATAATTTTGATTGCAACTGTAAATATTTCATTGTCTTAAAGACATTTTAATAAAAGTTCACTGTTTACAAATGTACAAATAGTGAATAATAAATAGTGAATTAACTACTTCCCCCAAATAAGTACTTTTCTTTTAGGACTTTGGAGAAGAAGTGAGTGGCTTGGCCTATTTGGAAACCTTTAAGAAAAGTTGGTGAAACTAACTTATGAAGCTGGTTGAGAAGATGTCAAGAGTGAAAAGCTTTGTTACAAATACTGTTAAGAGTTTTTAACATAAATAGTTTTGATTTATTTAACACTTTGCTTCGTTACTGCATAATTCCATATACATCACTTCATAGTGTTGATGCCTTCGTTGTTATGTTAAAATAACAAAAAATAGTAAAAGAAAATAAAGGGGGAAATACCACATTTTAGTTATTTTAAAATTGTCCAAAAAAGCCTGAAATGTTACAGGAAATTTGTATGCCTTTTTATTATTACTAAAGAACAGGAGCAAGCGAGACCATCAACGTCAGCAAAGTCTACAAGTTGTCCGAGATGCTTGAAATAACCTATTACCTGATTTATCTGTTTAAAAAAATAGATGGAAGTGTACCTGAGAACTGGTGCAGTTTTATAAGGTAAAGGATGGTGGTCACACTAAATATAAACGGTGGGACAAGTACTGACTATAGAATGTAGAGATAATATGTCAAAACCTTATTCAATTAAAAGTGGTATCCAAAAAAAAGTATCCAAGCCAAAATGTATTGAAGTCAAAGTCAAAAAGTTGCTACTTTC
This sequence comes from Cranoglanis bouderius, assembly GCA_023630585.1. Lineage (NCBI taxonomy): Eukaryota > Metazoa > Chordata > Actinopteri > Siluriformes > Cranoglanididae > Cranoglanis > Cranoglanis bouderius. The sequence goes on from CM042541.1 coordinate 882,995, forward strand.
GAATGTACTCGAGCATTAAAGAGTAAATGCTTTTAACCACCGAAGTTCGGTTAATGCCATGGTTTTATGTGAAAGGTACCTTTTATTGATTATCTAAAACTGTTAGATTATTGTTTGAAAGCAACTACTCCATTTTGCCTGAAAACATCATTCTGTGTCTGTAAGTTTGCTAGTAATATGCATGACTAATGCTACATAGTTTGCTAATTAATTAATCAGAAGTAAAATATTCTGTAAATAACCAATATTTACCATTAGCTAGAATTTGACTTACTGAACAATTAACAATTACTGTATGTAAGCTACTGGAATTGATGCTAGTCTAACCTGCCATTAGCAAAGAAACCAGGCTAATTTATTTAAATAGCAAATTAGCAAAACTGACCACAACATGCTCTTTTAAATTAGATTGAATTCATGCCTCATTTAATACAAGTCTTTGCTTACTCCCGCATATTGAAACATTTTACCGAGATAGGGCCAGGGCGCTCATCCTCAATTTCAACACTGCAGTGGCTTATCCATCTTCAGATGCACAGAGATAGCCATAGCGTTAACTACATTGTGTAGCATGAGAAGGTCAACATAGCTTTTTTTATGTTGATGAACCTGTTTGGATGCTAAACAGAAATGTATAGATGCTAAACTGAGCCGAATCTGCTGATATATATTGTATAGTCATTGCCTGGATGAGAGAAGAAGAGACCTTTGTGATTTGTAATGAGTCTAAATAAAAATGTGAGGTGTAAAAAAGTATGTTTTTTTCCCTGTACATGTAATTAAAAGTACAACCGCAATTCCAAAAAAGTTGTGGAAAATGTAAATAAAAACTCATAAAAATCTCATAAACCCATATGTTATACACAATAGAACATAGAAAACATATCAAATGTTTAAACTGAGGAAATGTACCATTTTAAGAAAAAAATAAGGAAATTTTGAATTTGATGGCAGCAACACGTATCAAAAAAGTTGGGACAGGGCCATGTTTACCACTGTGTATCATCCCCTCTTCTTTTAACAACAGTCCGTATACGTCTGGGAACTGAGGAGACTGGTTACTGGAGTTTTGGGAGAGGAATGTTGTCCCATTCGTGTCTGATACAGGATTCTAGCTGCTCGACAGTCCTGGGTCTTTGTCGTATTTTTCGTTTCATGATGCGCCAAATGTTTTCAGTTGGTGAAAGGTCTGGACTGCAGGCAGGCCAGTTCAGCACCCGGACTCTTCTACTACGAAGCCATGCTGTTGTAATAGATGCAGTATGTGGTTTAGCACTGTCTTGCTGAAATATACAAGGACTTCCCTGAAAAAGACGTTGTCTGGATGGAAGCAGATGTTGCTCTAAAACCTGTATATACCTTTCAGTGTTGATGGGGCTTTTCCAGATGTGCAAGCTGCCCATTCCATAGGCACTAATGCACCCCCATACCATCAGAGATGCAGGCTTTTGAACTGAGTGCTGATAACAAGCCGGATGGTCCCTGTCCTCTTTAGTCCTCTTTAGTTTAGAGGATGAGGCGTCCATGGTTTCCAAAAAGAATTTCAAATTTTGATTCGTCTGACCACAGAACAGTTTTCCACTTTGCCACAGTCCATTTTAAATGAGCTTTGGCCCAGAGAAGACGGCAGCGTTTCTGGATCATGTTCACATGTGGCTTCTTCTTTAAGAGCTTTAACCAGCATTTGTGGATGGCACAGCGAACTGTGTTCACAGACAATGAGTTCTGGAGGTGTTTCTGAGCCCATGCAGTGATTTCCATTACAGAATAATGCCTGGTTTTAATTCAGTGCCACCTGAGGGCCCGAAGATCACAGGCATGCCATATTGACTTTCGCCCTTGTCCCTTGTGCACAGAGATTTGTTTCCAGCCTTTTGTTGCCCCGTCCCAGCTTTTTTGAGACATGTTGCAACCATCGAATTCCCTTATTTCCAGAATTACCTTATTTTTTCTTAAAATGGTACATTTCCTCAGTTTAAACATTTGATATGTTTTCTATGTTCTATTGTGAATAACATATGGGTTTATGAGATTTGCAAATCATTGCATTTTGTTTTTATTCACATTTTACACAGTGTCCCAACTTTTTTGGAATTGGGTTTGTACAATTATTTGAATTTGAATAACACTCAAGTAAAGTAAAGAATAAATATGCCAAAATTATTTTCTATAGGAATGAAGTACAATTACTCAGGTATTTTCCACCCCTGCTAAATATTTATTTGATGATATTTTTGTGTTTATTGCTAATGTATGTATGGTACAAAATAGAAAGTGTTTTTTTAATCCTGTTTGGGGTTAGATTATTAAATACTGTACTTCATTGTTTGGCTATGTTATGCCCTATATTAATTTATTAATTCCATCTCTTAGGACTCCATAAGGACCCTACAGTTCACTCTGCACCACACTGAATCTCCGCACACTGTGCACTGCACTTTGTATTGTATTGTTATGTCCATACTGCATATTTTGAACATCCATTTTCTTCACATTCCATGCTAATTTTGTATATTTATTTTTGCACATTCCTGTACATACATTTCATATTTCTTGTCTTATTTCTTATTATTTCTTATTCATTTCTGATTTTATTTTTTAAATTTAGTATTTAACGCACAGTCTAAAGAGGAGCAGGCCAGGTTTTCATTTCACTGCAAGTTGTATACTGTATATAACTGTGTATGTGACAAATAAGATCTTGAATCTTGAAAATTGAATTTGGTCTCTGGCAACTTGAAGAGATCACAAATGTCCAAAGGTGAATTTGATAGTTCATCACACTTTTTGTTGTGCGATATGGAAAAATGTGAAGACCATTATTTTGGTTGTTTGTGTATCAGTGTACTGACAAAATGTAATTTCTGTTGTCTGTTAATTATATTTCAGTACAGTATCAGGATGTGTGTGTGTGTGTGTGTGTGTGTGTGTGTGTGTGTGTGTGCGTACGTGTGTGTAGGGGGTTGTGCACCATGTGTTGCGTCTGGCAGACCGAACAGAAGGAGCAGAGATAATCAGACCTCTGTGAGTGTGTGTATGATGGTGTGTGAGTGTGTGTATGATGGTGTGTGTGTGTGTGTGTGTGTGTGTGTGTGTGTGTAAGGGAATGGGGGGGATGGGCAAAAGCTGCCATATGGGGTTTGCTGTGGTCAGGGAAGCCCACCACTCACATTTCACTTCAACAGGCTTTAGTGTTAATACTTGTATTTATTTACAGTACTTTCAGCTGCAGATAACACATGGAAATAGATAAACATCACTTAAAATAATGTCCATTTGCTATTGGGGTGTAACCATCCTGAGCCTAAGTAAGCTGGCTTTATTCTTTAAAATTTCTCCACACCCACTTGAGTTGAGAGTAATTCTATCCAGTTTTATCCAGCCCTCCAGGCACTGTCAAAGCTTAGGGTTACCCACTGTTAGTCTTGTTGAACCCTTTCTTTTCTTAGGGTTGGGGTTATTACATTATCACTTATTAATTTGGCAGATGTCTGTTTGTTTATTTATTTATTTGACATGTCCCGGTATTTGAACTCATAGTCTACTGCCCACTTTTAGACATTAAGCGCTGATTAGGATTGAATCATTTGTCGTTGTCTGACTGTCGGTTCCTCCGTGTTCTTTTAATTAACACAACGCTGACGTCATTCACACTAGCACGCTGTATTTTTGGCTCTATGGCAATTTCAACAACACACTGCGCTGTGCGGCAGCGACGCGATTGGCTGAAACTGGAGCTGCCGGAAGTAAATCTCTGGACTCTGATTGGCGGTCGCTGTCTTTGTGCGTGCAGCAGCTGCTTCTCTCGGCTGCAGTGTTTAGAATGGTCCTGCTGAATGACTGCAGAGACGCTCAGGGCTTTGATGACTGCGATTGGCTGAAGCTGGGGTTCCAGAAGACGAGTACGTGGCCGCTGATTGGTTGGCGCGCTCTTTGTGCGCGCGGCGTCTCGGCAGCTGCGTTTTGAATGGTCCTGCGTTTGAGAAGCCGAAAGGTGTCCATGGGCAAAAGGAGTCAGGATGGTGTTAGTACATGTCGGATATCTGGTTCTTCCCGTGTTTGGCTCAGTAAGAAGCAGAGGTATCGTTATGTTTTTTTTAATTATTATTATGACTGTTACTAACACTCTTACTAAAGAAGCGCCGAAACGAGCTAGCTAACGGCAACGACAGCAGCCAAACCCTAAACGGCTTTCTTCTCCCTGTTCCAGTGCACTACATAGGGTATGGCAATAGCGGCGTGTATACCCTATTTAGTGCACTAATCGGTCAGCCATTTGGAATTCAAACATTGCACTGGCTCTGCTGCTCTGGCGAAAAGACGAGGCACGGCGGCTAACATTAGCGGAGGTTAATACAACCTTTTGTTTGTTTGTTTGTTTGTTTGTTTGTTTGTTTTAGCATCTCTAGCCAACAATAGCGATATACATCTGCTATAAACGCGCAACGTTGTTGTGAGTTTATACTGTAGACATGTAAAAGCACTCCAAATCACTATAAATCATCTGATACCGTGATTTAATGGTGATCTCTGAGGTTATAAACAACACTGCAGTCCGCATCTTTTGTGCCCCAGATGCAGTCTACGATTGGACTTCTGTTTAGCGAGAAAAACGACCGTCTTTAGTTCGGTTCTGGTGATTATGCATTATTAAACACTGAGCACCGCAATGAAGGCTGCCATCAACAATCCACCATCAAAATGCTACTGAATACGCAAAACCGCACAAGGCTCAGATATAAACACATTCATATCTCCTCAGAAGAATGAGAAAAGACTCAATAGAAAGTGATATTTAAGATTAAAAAATAAATAAATAAATAGATAGATAAAAAAAATCCCCGTGAAGGATCTTGGCTGTTTATGTAATAATGCTATGATGTACATACTATACAGGTCATGCAGTAGCATTTCATTGTGCTTGTGTTTTCTGTTTTCTTGTTTTTTACTTTTCCTTGTTCCATAGTCCGGAGGCCGCCGCCACATGCCGCATCACTCCGATTCCTCTCTCTCTCTCTCTCTCTCTCTCTCTCTCTCTGTCTCTCTGTCTTCCTCTCTCCCCTCTTCCATTGTGTAGCTATAGCGATCGCCTCTCTGCCTGTGTTCTGCCTCCCTCTGCCTCCATCCCCTCTTTCCATCCGAAGACGACATTGGCATTTAAAAACCAAAACCAACCTTCTTCCCACTCATCCAGTATCCTTCTGTGTGCGACTGCAGAATAACACACTCCTTTCTCTTCTTTTCGAGAAGACACCTCTGTCTTGGTTTCGAAACTGTCATTGTTGATGATAACCCATTGTAGCAGTCTACAATAATCATTGTGATTGTCCCATTATTTATTTATTTATTTACTTATTTATTTTGTCCCTCAGCAACGGCATATTTTTCTCAGCCTGTAAATTTCTGTGAAGTGGATGCGTTCGCTTCTCGTCCTGAGTCGATTGGTGTTCATCCTGTGAAAATATCTCCACGGCCAAAGCCGCATACGAGCTGATCAGAATTCCTAAGTGATTTCATCCAGGCTTCCAGGCACTAGTACAAAGTCAAGGTCTGTCATCTTGGCCTGTCTTTAAGGGTTGTGAGTTCAGCAACTCTGACCTTCCCCGTCACAAGCACTGACTGGTAGCCACTGAGCTACAGCTGTTCATGTTAAAGAGCACTACGTTTGGCATATGTATAACCATAGAGCAAGCCTTTGGCACATGGTTCCAAATCAATTAAAACACCAAGTCGATCCAATTGAACCGGAAATGATCAGATTTGTCGGATGTTTCTGATCTGTAGGCCATCAGTCTTTGTAGTGAAGACTTTTCACTTTGAGTTCTTTTGCAGCTAACAGAATTAAAGTAGGCTTTGACTTTAAAAGATTCAGACTTCACACCTTGGTTGCGAATCCGCAAAGCACGAGTGATTTTAAAAATATTAAAAGATAACCATGCCCTTTTATAAAAAAAAAAGAGCAAAGTTCAACAGAGTAGTTAGTCGTTATGTTTCGTAGATGGAACAAGAGTGTGAGGTGAACATGGTATTTACGTAATCCTCTGTCCTGAAGACTTTCCTGTGGCAGAAAACTTACTGACCGTTACAAAGTGCTGACACCGGACACTCCTTCCATAACTCTTAAACAAAAAATAAAATTTTTTTAAAAAGTACATGTGAACGGTTATACATTTTTCGTTTTTTATTTATTTAATTTTTTTAAGTATAACATTTTTAATTGGGGAAAATGTGTTGGCTTTTTAATCTGCTTATTGTTACACTTAGTTTATGTGGAGCATCTGCCATGTGAATGTCCCTGGGAATGAGTTGTTATAAATATATATTAGAAAGAGGATGTTAATATAATCCTGCGATTTGCTTTTGCAACCGGCACTGTTACCAGAGCTGCTGTAATAGAAAAGTAATCAACACTTTCTGATTAATAAGAATCAGGAATTCAGCAACACTGGGGTGTTAAAAACGTATAGAAAAGACCTCACTACCATTGCATACCATTCATGATGAGTCTTCTTAGGTAGTGTAAGCAGCGTTTGACCTTGTGATATAAAGACTGTCCTAGTCAGAAGTAACACAAGTGTTTTTGTATCTTTTTTTTTTTTTTTAAAGGAAGCATTGCATGTATTATTTTCAGGCCAGATGTCGCTTATTATGGTCAAACTGCTGCACTGTGAGAAAAGGCGCAGGTAAATGTAGTAATTTAATATGCAGTATCGTGATAATGTCATATACGATCAGAAAAGATTAAAATTAAGACTTTGCAAAAATGAAAACCAAACAGGAAGCGTTCACTCTAAAGATCTTTGGCTACAGATTTCCTAACTTTCTTTAATGAACCAAGCACACCAAATGTCATCCCTTTTTTTTTTTTTTTAATCTCTGCTAACCAATCCTCATATGTTTAGCCTTGCACTAGTGTTATTAGTGCCTCAAGCTTGGCCACGGTGAACGCCATCCACATTACAGGAATCCCTAGAATTGCACTGCTGTAGAAATCTTCCTAGAGTTTTGAAATGTCTTTATTTCTTTGGTTGTGGTTCTTGGCTTTCTGTTTGTGTATTAGGCTCTTCAATGCATGATCATGTTTATTTTTCATTACTTAAAAGTTTTTGTTTCTTTTGACATTTGAACAGCAAATTCCAATGTATCTTTGTGTAGAGATGTTCTGCTGTACTGATATGTGCTGTAGCATACACATCTACCCATTGGATGCTGCTTCTGTTGTTTTAACCTTATGGAGCATGGTTGGCTCTTCTTTTTATTTGCATGGAAATATTCTTCTTATTATTCGTATCACATGGTTCCACTCATACTAATATTTTCCAATAAAGACTGTAGTTTTTTTCCTTAACCTTCAGTGTGTTCTCTGCTGATTTCCATGTGACCTCCCTTCAAACCCCACCCCCTGTTATTTGGCCTCTTTGGCCCCTCCCCCAATATTCATTTCTCAGCTCCTTTCACTTGCCAAGCTGAATCATGGCAAACCTACCGTCACAAAAAATATAGTTCACAATCTGTTCACATCCACTTAGTCCACAAACATCTCCATTTGCATCTGTCTCTTTTATTTGTTTTTGTTTTTTTAAATTTATCTCCCCGTTTCTCTTCTCTGTAAGCACATGATCCTTTTGTGTTACAAACATGGCTAAAAGTTTTGGATGCGTTATTTCCACATTTCAGGCTAATGTTTTTCATACGTTTAGGCCAGGAAGTTGACCTTTATCAAAAGTGAAAGGGTTTATTTCAGCAATTTTTTTTTATTTCAGTGGTGTTCAACAATAGAAAATGAACATTTCCACTTTTTATAGTGTTACAACCTGGAACTGAAATGGACCTAATTTGGGTTATACACTCTATTGGCAAAAGCTTTTGGACACTTGCATATATCAATATAGTTTGTGTAGTTTGCAAAATTATTTAAAAATAAATAAATAAATGTTATGATTGTGAAATATTCATCCCTGGTGCTGTGAAACACCCTAAATTAGTTCTAGTGCAACCATCAAAAGTCACATAACTGGTTGAATGGAGTCTACCTGTGTGCAATTAAAGTGACCCATGATGTCAATATGAATACACCTGCTTTTTGGAAAAGCCCCAGTATCTGTTAGAGAATGTACCTAAACAAACGGCGACATGAAGACCGCTGTGTTCTCAAAAGAATTCCGGGTCAAGGTTTTCTAAGTATCAATTAGAATTTGGTTATAAACTAATCCCAAAAATATCCATTATTAAAATATGGGAAGAATGTGGCACAACTGCAACTCTGCCTAGAGAGGCTATCCACCAAAAAGTTAGTGACAGGGTATGGAGGGCATTAGACAGAGAAGTGAACAAAAGACAAAGTGTAATTCTAAATATGATGCTACCACCACCATGCTTCACTGTGTGGATGGAGCTCTAAGGGTGATTTAAAAATGTTAGTACCAAGGCCAAAAAGTTCAAATCTGGTCCGACCAGAGAACCTAATGAGGATTTCAAATGACTTGCTATTCTTCCATAAAGCCCAGATTTGTGGAGTGTCCTGGCTGTGGTTTTCCAATGAACACCACCTTCCATCTGCGCTGTGGTTCTCTCCAGTTCCTTCAGAGTTACCCTTGGCTTCTTGTTGCTTCTCTTACTTATTTCCTCTTTACCTGGGCTCTGGCATTTCATGAACTGCATGCTCTAGGCATGTTCTTTTCCATTTTTATTATTTATTTATTTATTTTATAGATAGTGGGTATAATGTTACTTGTGAACACCTAAACAAACAGCATCATGTTCTGGAAGTGTATCAATCAGGGTTTAGTCATAACAAATATCCTGAACTTAAATCAGAGAACCAACCAAGAAGCCAATGTTAACAACTTATTATCTACCACCATCTTGCTTCACTGTAGGGATGGTGTACTGAGGATGATGAGCAGTGTTGGGTTTCTGCCTATTATATAGGGGTTTGTGCCAAGGCCAAAAAATCAGTTTTAGTTTGATCAGACCAGAGAACACATATTTCATATGACAAACCACTCTTCCATAAAGTCCAGCTTTGTGGAGTGTCCATGGTATGGCTGGCCTCTGATTCTCCCATCAGACCTGTTGATCGCTCCTGCTCCTTCAGTGTTCTCCTTAGTGTCTTGCTTGCTTCTGTAAGTAAACTTGAACATTATGGGCTAATTCTGTATATTCATGACATATAATTGCAATTAGGTCCATGTCAGTTCCAAGTTCAAGGGGAGTAAATGCTTATGCAAGGCACTGCACACAGTACTCCTGTAACGGACACATCTAAATGGTAAATAAGTGTTTCTACACTTCTGAGAGTACAACTTCATTTAGAAAGCAACAAAAGACACCTAGTTAAGGTAATCCAACCTGACATTTAAAGACAGTCGCCAAATTTGAAGGCAGTACTTAATACAAGATAGTGCCTGCCTTATAACATTTTCTGGTTTGTGGATTTCAAGTCAGGTAGAACTGCATCATCATTCCAGCTATACAGTCATGTGAAAAAGTAAGTACACCCCATGTGTCTATTAATAAAAGTGCCTATTAATAATGGTATTACACTCTATTAAATGACACACAAAATTGACATTTTGACACATTTTCACAGTTTAAATTAACAAAAAAAAAAAAACAGATTAGTCCCATGGAAAAAGTAAGTACACCACTATATTTATCACACCTTCAAATCCATACAATTAGAATCAGCCCAAAAACAGACCATCTGATGCTAAATGAAGTCTCCAAGAACCCCAAAATTTCACCACAGGATCTGCTAGTAAGTCTTGCAACTGTTGGTGTCAAAGTGCATGCTTCTACAATCAAGAAAGAGATTGCTCAAATTTGACCTGCATGGGAGGCGTGCCAGGAAAAAGCCTTTGCAAGACTAGAGTTTGCCAATGAGCATATAGGCAAAGACAAGGCCTTCTGGAATAATGTGCTCTGGACAGACGGATCAAAGATAGAGTTGTTTGGCCACAGTAACAGCGGACATGTTTGGTGCAGACCAAAGACAGCTTTTCAGGAGAAGCACCTCATACCAACTGTGAAGCACGGTGGTGGAAATGTTATGCTTTCAACAGGGTAATGATCCTAAGCACACTAGCAAATCCACCAAGGAATGGCTCAAAAAGAAGAAATGGAGGGTTATGGAATGGCCTAGCCAAAGCCCGGATTTGAATCCTGTTGAAATGCTGTGGGGGGGATTTGAAACAGGCAGTACATGCAAGAAACATCTCAAACATCTTGCAACTGAAAGAATATTGCATGGAAGAGTGGTCAAAAATTCCAGAAAGCCTGGTGGACAATTATACAAAACACCTATAAGAAGTTATTTCTGCTAAAGGGGGCAATACTAGCTTCTGAGACCAAGAATGTACTTACTTTTTCCACACAAGAATATCACATCTATTGATATTTCTGTTGAATAAATGGGTAAAATAATTGGGTTTGTTCAAGTATATCAACTTTATTAACAGGCACTGTTTCAAAGATGATCAAATGTTTGCTGTCCAAATATGTCAAAAAAAGCCAACAATTTCCATGGGGTGTATTAATTTTTTCACATGATTGTATATACTCTGTGTATGTGTGTATATATAAAATTAACTAGTAGAACTAAATGATCTTCAAAAAGATTTCCAGGAGAGTAATGTGTAATGTGGCCAGACAGACCTATAACTTTCTATTAACGAAAAGTAGCTAATAAGCTATAGCTAAAAAAACCCCAAAAAACTATTAGTTATTTGCTTTTATCTACTGCATTAATAAGGTATCAAGCTATGTAACTCACCACATGCTAGCTTAACCATGCCATTCGGATGATTTTTCGTTTGGATGTTTCGGGCTAATGATGGGTTAACATGCTATCATTGGTGGCATGGAGAAGCAACAGGTAGTGTTGTGGCCTTACAGCTCTGCGGTCCCCAGTTCAGTCGTGAGGTTGGGTTACTGTCTGTGCTGCATTTTTGAAAGTGAGTGTGCAAATGCGTGTGTGAGATGCCCTATGATGGAATGGCATCCCATCCAGGGAGTTTTCCTGCCTTACACCCAGCGTTCTACGCTTCAGCGCCACCACGACTCTGACAAAGCGTTACTAATAATGATTCATTCATGAATGAATGAATACACCAATTATTGGAAAGACAATATGACCGTATTTATAACGTCATCTTTGCACTGAAAAGCTACAAGAGTATGACTGTGTATTAGTCTGATGCAAGCATTTTGTGACCTTATCTCTAAATCTCATTACAAAACTAATAAATGGTAATGAGAGACATCTGAATAAATCAAGACCATTCTGATCATGCGTTATGATTCCATTGAGTTTTGACATGAAAGTTTTGCCAGAAAAAAAAAAAAAGCATTTTTCTGAATGCATTCTATAAAATACAGATCTAAAATACAATTTTACTTGGTTCCTAAACATTTTTACCTTGAAATTTCATTGTAAACCATTTAACAAAATTAAAATACGTTACGTCCAATGTGCCAGAACATTATAAAACCAGTGAGTGCAGTATAGAGTTGTACTTTTAGTCTTTTTTTTTTTTTTTTTTCTGTCAGCGTGTAAATAGAAAGTGGATACTGATTGGCCAATCCTATGTTGCATCCATCCTGTTCATCACTGATGACGACTGGCTGGCAGATAAAGACAAATAAAAACAGGTATATCTGTTTGGAGATAGAACTTTAACATTTTTCAAATATTACACCAAAAACTTTAAATAATTAAATAATAATAGCATCAGAGGGGAATAAAGTCATCCAAAGGAATGAATTTTCTCTAGCTAACTCAATTTTGTCCCAAATAGAACCATGTATTACTGAGGTCACAATTTGTTAAATATCCAAAAACAAACAAACAAAAACAAAAAAAAAACAACAAGATACTTTCTGTGAAACATCCAAAAAAATATATTTTTTTAACTAAAATAATACTTTTCGTTATCAACTACTATGATCCTGCTAAATTTACCTCATTGCCACTACTACCATTTTCTAAAATTGGCCATTTTTTAAACACAAAAATCTTATCAATTCAATGTGCACCACATTAAGATATTATAAAGGTATACCAGCAAATGACTGCATTTTGACTTCTAAATAAACAAGTTAGCAGGTAAGTACGTTATGTTTTGTGCATTTCTGTCTAAATATAGCTACTGATCTCTATTCATTCTTGTTTTTCTATTAATCCTTGCACATACAGTTAGGTCCATAAGTATTTGGACAGTGACGCAATTTTTGTAATTCTGCCTCTGTACACCACCACAATGGATTTGGAATTAAGCAGTCAAGATGTGTTTAAAGTGTAGACTTTTCAGCTTTATTCAAGATTCAATGGGTTTAAGAAATATTGCATTAACCGTTTAGCAATTACAGCCGTTTTCACAGGCCCGGAAGTAATTGGGCGATTGACTGATAAGCAGTTTCATGGTCGGGTGTTTCCTCACCATTTCAAATTAATGAGATAAAAGGGCTATAGTTGATTTCAAGCGTTGAATTTGCAATTGGTAGCTGTTCATGAGAATTCTCAATATGTCAATATGTGGTTCAAAGATGAAGGAGTGTAGGAGTAAGTGAGGGAGGCCATCATTAGGCTGGAAAACAAAACAGACCTATCAGAGAGATAGCAGAACTTTTGCAGTGGCTAAATAAACAATTTGGTACATTCTTAAAAAGAAGGAGTGCACTGGTGAGCTCAGCAACTCTGAAAGGCCTGGACGATCATGGAAGACAGCTAGTGGATGATCGCAGGATTCTTTCCTTGGTGAAGAAAAACCCTTTCGCAACATCTTGCCAAGTCAAGAACACTCTGGAGGAGGTAGGCGTATCATTGTCAAAGTCTACAATCAAGAGACACCTTCATGAATGTAAATACAGACGGTTTACCTCAAGATGCAAACCACTGGTAACACTCAAGGACAGAAAAGCCAGATTAGAGATGCTAATAAACGTCTAAGAAAGCCTGATCAGTTCTGATGCAGGATTAACTTGTAGCAGAATGATGGGAAGAGAAGAGTACTGAGAAGGAAAGGAAGGGCTCATCATCCAAAGCATACCACTTCATCTGTCAAATCTGGTGGAGGAAGTGTTATGGCTGCCAATGGAACTGGCTCACTGGTGTTTATTGATGATGTGACTGCTGATAGAAGAAGCAGGATGAATTTTAAAGCATATAGAGCTATACTTTCTGCTCAGATTCAGTCAAATGCTGCAAAACTTACAGGGCAATGCTTCACAGTAGAGATGGATAATGACCCAAAAGATACTGTGAATGCAACCCAAGAGCTTCTGAAGGCAAAGAAAATAAATGTTCTTAAATGTCCAATGCCCTCAACCCAAGTGAGCATGCTTTTTACCTACTGAAGACAAAACTGATGGCAGAAAGGCTCACAAACAAGCATTCAATTGAAGGCAGCTGCAATAAAAGCCTGGCAAAGCATCTCAAGAGAGGAAACTCATTTGGTGATGTCCATGGGTTCCAGATTTTAGGCAGCCATTGACCGCAGCAGATTTGCTAAGTATTAAAATATTAACCATAATCCTAATACTTTTGTTAGTTTGTCCTATTACTTTTAAGTCTGTGAAAATGGAGGGGCGGAAAATGGCTGTAATTCCTGAACGGTTAATGCAATATTTTTTGTTAAACGGCTTGAATTAAAGCTGAAGGTCTACATTTCAGTCACATCTTCATTGCTCAATTTCAAATCCATTGTGGTGGTGTACAGAGACAAAACTACAAAAATTGTGTCACTGTCCAAATACTTATAGACCTCACTGTATATGAGTGCAGGGAATATACTGTATCTAATTAAATGTAGCGACCGTTAGCGTCAGAGGGTTTTTTTTTCTCAATAAGATTTTAAATGTAAGACTAAAAAAAGGGGAATTTTTTTTTTTTTTTAAATAATTTTGAAAATTAGATTAAATATTCATATGTACATTAAATGTGCATACCTATAATCCATACACATTTAATGTGGTCTTGATTTATATATTAACTGTAAAATTGACTTGTTCAAGAGCTCATTGAAGAGTTCAGTAGTATACAGTTGACACTTGAGGTCAACTTAATGCATTCACATGCAGCATTTAAACTGAAAATTGGATTAATGGATTAAATGGATTAAAGCAACCATAATCCTATTTCCACCATCTTGGAACTGAGGTAATTATTGTTTTCATGTGTTTTCAGCATTCACTAAATAAAAGTAATTAAGAACGTTATGATGTGCCAGTGTGATCCTACATTGTGATACATAAATGAAAATTAAGTTTGTGAGCAGATAGTGAATTTTGCATACTCTTCTACCTTTAACGCTGATATAATACTGAAAGTCAAACAAGACTTTGTCCCATGTAGTCAGTTTTACAAACACCAGTTAGTTGCCAATAGCAAATTCTCATTTGAAATCCAGTGTAGCCTAGTGCACAGGAAAGTCTCACAAGAGTCCTACCCAAACCTTACAGTAATTTTAAGCAACAGCTGCAAACCCATGGCCTTTGTTGGCCATTCTCCTCCCCTTTCTCACTTACTCTGTCTCTCACCATCTGAGTATGTTGTGTCTTGTCCGGTGTGTGACGGATTACAACCGATGTCAAAATCTCACTTGCCCTTGGAGCTACTGTTACGGAAGTAGGGGTGGGCAAAGGATAAATTCATTAGCTAGCCCACTGGCCTAGTGAAAGCTGAAGTTTGTTGTTCAGTCCCATGTTTTCTGGTGCCAAGGAACCTCATTGACGAGGCTAAAAAGAAGTAACTAATTAGTTAGTTCAGTGCATTAATACAGACCAAGTGAAACAAATATGAATGTATATGAATTCCCAGAGAGGAGATGACTATGTAGCCACAATCTATATCCTGATAAAGATTTTGATATTAATATTATATTAATATTATATTATTAATATTAATATTAATATTAATTTTCACAAAGTCTACTGCTTCAGTGTTTTTAGATCTTTTTGTCAGATGTTACTAACTGTTACTGAAGTATAATCACAAGCATTTCATAAGTGTCAACGGCTTTTATTGACAATTACATGAAGTTTATGCAAAGAGTCAATATTTGCAGTGTTGACCCTTCTTTTTCAAGACCTCTGCAATTCGCCCTGGCATGCTGTCAATCAACTTCTGGGCCACACCCTGACTGATGGCAGCCCATTCTTGCATAATCAATGCTTGGAGTTTGTCAGAGTTTGTGGGTTTTTGTTTGTCCACCCGCCTCTTGAGGATTGACCACAAATTCTCAATGGGATTAAGGTCTGGGGAGTTTCCTGGCCATGGACCCAAATTTTTTGTTCCCCGAGGCACTTCGTTATCACTTTTGCCTTGTGGCAAGGTGCCCCATCATGCTGGAAAAGGCATTGTTCATCACCAAACTGTTCTTGGATGGTTGGGAGAAGTTGCTCTCTGAGGATGTTTTTGTACCATTCTTTATTCATGGCTGTGTTCTTAGGCAAAATTGTGAGTGAGCCCACTCCCTTGGCTGAGAAGCAACCCCACACATGAGTGGTCTCAGGATGCTTTACTGTTGGCATGACACAGGACTGATGGTAGCGCTCACCTTTTCTTCTCCGGACAAGCTTTTTTCCAGATGCCCCAAACAATCGGAAAGGGGATTCATCAGAGAAAATGACATTACCCCAGTCCTCAGCAGTCCAATCCCTGTACTTTTTGCAGAATAGCAGTCTGTCCCTGATGTTTTTCCTGGAGAGAAGTGGCTTCTTTGCTGCCCTTCTTGACACCAGGCCATCCTCCAAAAGTCTTCTCCTTACTGTGCGTGCAGACGCACTCACACCTGCCTGCTGCCATTCCTGAGCAAGCTCTGCACTGGTGGTGCCCCGATCCCGCAGCTGAATCAACTTTAGGAGACGGTCCTGGCGCTTGCTGGACTTTCTTGGGCGCCCTGAAGCCTTCTTCACAACAGTTGAACCTCTCTCCTTGAAGGTCTTGATGATCCGATAAATGGTTGATTTAGGTGCAATCTTACTAGCAGCAATATCCTTGCCTGTGAATCCCTTTTTGTGCAAAGCAATGATGGCTGCACGTGTTTCCTTGCAGGTAACCATAGTTAACAGAGGAAGAACAATAATTTCAAGCACCACCCTCCTTTTAAAGCTTCCAGTCTGTTATTCTAACTCAATCAGCATGACAGAGTGATCTCCAGCCTTGTCCTCATTAACACTCTCACCTGTGTTAACGAGAGAATCACTGACATGATGTCAGCTGGTCCTTTTGTGGAAGGGCTGAAATGCAGTGGACATGTTTTTTTGGGATTAAGTTCATTTTCATGGCAAAGAGGGACTTTGAAATTAATTGCAATTCATCTGATCACTCTTCATAACATTCTGGAGTATATGCAAATTGCCATCATAAAAACTGAGGCAGCAGACTTTGTAAAAATTAATATTTGTGTCATTCTCAAAACTTTTGGCCACGGCTGTATTTTTGGATACCAGTATTGAACATTCCTTAAGAAGGGATGCTGATTTCCAGAATTGTCTGTAGCTACAGTAGGTTCACATTACTTGGAAATCAATGCCAGATCGGTTCAAACATAACTAAATTGCATCTTTACTTTCTTTAAGCTTTAAACTGTCCATGAGAAATATTTTTATGACTGGATCAACAATGTGTTATTCATGTATTAGTAAGTATTAGTGAGATAGATCACTTTATTAATCGCAATTAAGTTCTCAGATTACAGCAGCAAGCAAAAAGTAAAGTGTGCAAGCAAGAAATATTCAAGGAGGAATAAAAATAAACATATTCTGTAAACAAAAAAAAAAAAAGGAAAAAATATGATTCTAGTCGGGGGGCATAGTGGCTTAGTGATTAGCATCACTAAGCCTCGCACCTCCAGGGTTGGGGTTTTGAATCCCGCGTCTTCCCCGTGTGCGTGGAGTTTGCGTGTTCTCCCTGAGCTTTGGGGGTTTCCTCTGGGTACTCTGGTTTTCTACCCCAGTCCAAAGACATGCACTGTAGGCTTATTGGCATTTCCAAATTGTCCGTAGAGTGTGAACACGTGTGTGATTGGTTGGCACCCTGCCCAGTGTGTCTCCTGCCTTGTGCCCCGAGTTCCCTGGGATAAGATCCAGGCTCCCCGTGACCCTGTGTAGGATAAGCGGTGTGAAAAATGGATCAATGGATGAATAATTATAGTCAATATAGTATCTTCTATTCCTTTATGCACTTTAACTATTGATCATGTGACAGTTAACATCACTGCTTCACTGAGATATTATGTGATTCAATTTCACAAATTTTCCATTGGTTTGATGTTCTGCTGCTTCTTAAAAGTACTTTTTTCTTGTGTTTACAATTGTCAAAATCCACTACAGCATATTTTCCCAGTCCAGCCCTCAGGGGCAAGCAGATGTCCATGTTTCTGTTACATCTGAGCTCCTAACATACATGAATCAAGTGACTAGTGTCATGTGGGTCATGATAGAACCAAAATATTGACCATCTGGGACCCCTGAGAGCATGCAGCTTCTGAACATGCATGTGCTGTCTGATTGGCTGTTCTCACACTGTCACTCAACTCCAATAGGTCTGGTCATGGAACGATCATTCTGACTCGGTAACCTGTGATTGGTTGTTGTGTGCAGGTACTCATTTCAGCAGGCACCAACACAGCCATGCTACATCCTGCCGACATTTCCACCTGGCCACACCCCTTCCTACTGAGTTCCCGCCAACTGGCCTTGCGGCCCCACAGTACCAGGAAGTCCCACCCACTTTCCTACCTCAGGCCTTACAGCAGCAATACCTCATACAGCAGCAGCTACTGCAGCGCAGGTACACACACCATCATAGCAACCCCGTATACAAAAGCTACAGCAGTGCAGAGGCACATAGTGTATACACACATACACATAGAACAGCAGCTCAGGTATGCACATATTTACAGTAGCACCAGCACATGAACAAAAAAAAATACATAGTGTTTTCACATTATATCACATAATATTTTTATTTTTAATTTTTATGACAGACGTACACAAGAGCGCGTTCCTCTCAACACACACCGGTTACGCCCAGGATATGATTATTCCCCTCCCATGCACATTCCTCAGCCAATCACACAACAGCCCAGATACCTGGCAGAGGGCACAGACTGGTGAGTTTTAGACACATACACACAGAAACACATTCAAATATATATATATATATACTTATAAGCACTGTTGAGTGAGAGGCACTGATCAGCACTTGCTGCCTCTAATGCTTGTCATGGGCGTTATGTTTTTCTGTAAGGGATCTGAGCGTGGACGCTGGTTTGTCCCATCAGTACTCACTGCAGCAGATTCCACAACCCTACCAGCACTACTTAGCCTCTCCCAGAATGCACCACTTCCCTCGGAATACTTCGTCTACGCAAGTGGTGAGTACCAAGTGTGTGTGTATGAGAAAGGCAAGTGGGAGTAAAAGAGCATGTGAGTATGACTGTATTTAATGTGGGAAAGTTTATCAGAGATATATATATATATATATATACAGGTGCATCTCAATAAATTAGAATGTCGTGGAAAAGTTCATTTATTTCAGTAATTCAACTCAAATTGTGAAACTCGTGTATTAAATAAATTCAATGCACACAGACTGAAGTAGTTTAAGTCTTTGGTTCTTTTAATTGTGATGATTTTGGCTCACATTTAACAAAAACCCACCAATTCACTATCTCAACAAATTAGAATATGGTGACATGCTAATCAGCTAATCAACTCAAAACACCTGCAAAGGTTTCCTGAGCCTTCAAAATGGTCTCTCAGTTTGGTTCACTAGGTAAGCCACAAACATTCATTGCCAAAGAAGCTGGCTGTTCACAGAGTGCTGTATCCAAGCATGTTAACAGAAAGTTGAGTGGAAGGAAAAAGTGTGGAAGAAAAAGATGCACAACCAACCGAGAGAACCACAGCCTTATGAGGATTGTCAAGCAAAATCGATTCAAGAGTTTGAGTGAACTTCACAAGAATGGACTGAGGCTGGGGTCAAGGCATCAAGAGCCACCACACACAGACGTGTCAAGGAATTTGGCTACAGTTGTCGTATTCCTCTTGTTAAGCCACTCCTGAACCACAGACAACGTCAGAGGCGTCTTACCTGGGCTAAGGAGAAGAAGAACTGGACTGTTGCCCAGTGGTCCAAAGTCCTCTTTTCAGATGAGAGCAAGTTTTGTATTTCATTTGGAAACCAAGGTCCTAGAGTCTGGAGGAAGGGTGGAGAAGCTCATAGCCCAAGTTGCTTGAAGTCCAGTGTTAAGTTTCCACAGTCTGTGATGATTTGGGGTGCAATGTCATCTGCTGGTGTTGGTCCATTGTGTTTTTTGAAAACCAAAGTCACTGCACCTGTTTACCAAGAAATTTTGGAGCACTTCCTGCTTCCTTCTGCTAACCAGCTTTTTGAAGATGCTGATTTCATTTTCCAGCAGGATTTGGCACCTGCCCACACTGTCAAAAGCACCAAAAGTTGGTTAAATGACCATGGTGTTGGTGTGCTTGACTGGCCAGCAAACTCACCACACCTGAACCCCATAGAGAATCTATGGGGTATTGTCAAAAGGAAAATGAGAAACAAGAGACCAAAAAATGCAGATGAGCTGAAGGCCACTGTCAAAGAAACCTGGGCTTTCATACCACCACAGCAGTGCCACAAACTGATCACCTCCATGCCACGCCGAATTGAGGCAGTAATTAAAGCGAAAGGAGCCCCTACCAAGTATTGAGTACATGTACAGTAAATGAACATACTTTCCAGAAGGCCAACAATTCACTAAAAATGTTTTTTTTATTGGTCTTATGAAGTATTCTAATTTGTTGAGATAGTGAATTGGTGGGTTTTTGTTAAATGTGAGCCAAAATCATCACAATGAAAAGAACCAAAGGCTTAAACTACTTCAGTCTGTGTGCATTGAATTTATTTAATACACGAGTTTCACAATTTGAGTTGAATTACTGAAATAAATGAACTTTTCCACGACATTCTAATTTATTGAGATGCACCTGTATATATATATATATATATATATATATATATATATATATATATATATATATATATATATATATATATATATATATATATATATATATATATATATTAGATCAATTTTATTTATATAGCTCTTTTACCAATAGGCATTGTCAAAAAGCAGTTTTACAGAAATCCAGATGTAGAATCGGCTCCTTAATGAACAATCCAACAGCCAACAGTGGCAAGAAAACAAACTCCAGGGAGCCCATCCTCTTCTGGGTGACACCAGATGGGATTATAATAATTTGCCGTGCTTGTGTGTGCAGGTTGTCCATGAGGTAAGGAATTATCCGTATCCCCAGCTGCACCTACTGGCTTTGCAGAGTTTAAGCCCCAGCCGACATGCTTCTGCTGTACGAGAGAGTTATGAGGTAACGAACATACACATGCACCTTATGTGACACACTTTGTAAACAAACTAATTCAAATGACCACATTTGAAGTTGCACATGCTGATAATTGTGTGTGTTAGGAATTGCTTCAGCTGGAGGATCGTTTGGGCAGCGTGAGCCGAGGAGCCATCCAGACCACCATTGAGAGGTTTACCTTCCCTCACAAGTACAAGAAGGTACATACATATACACACACACACACACACACAGTTTGCAAATAAATGAACAAATACATATAAATCGACAACTCTTCCCATATAGTCCATCATCCCTTAACTATATTATTGTGTTTGCAGCGGAAGCCGTTGGAGATGAAGCTGTGTGATGATGATGAGGAGTCTGATGTGGATGAGAAATGCACCATCTGTCTCTCCATGCTGGAGGATGGCGAGGACGTCAGGTATGAAGTACATTCTTGAGAGTGCAAACTATCTAACTCTCACACCACAGTTAGCAGGACCATCTATCTATCTATCTATCTATCTATCTATCTATCTATCTATCTATCTATATATATATATATATATATATATATATATACATACATACATACACACACAGTGGGGGGAAAAAAGTATTTGATCCCCTGCTGATTCTGTATGTTTGCCCACTTACAAAGAAATGATCAGTCTATAATTTTAATGGTAGGTGTATTTTAACAGTGAGAGACAGAATAACAACAAAAAAATCCATAAAAATGCATTTCAAAAAAGTTATAAATTGATTTGCATTATAATGAGGGAAATAAGTATTTGACCCCTTCGACTTAGTACTTGGTGGCAAAACCCTTGTTGACAATCACAGAGGTCAGACGTTTCTTGTAGTTGGCCACCAGGTTTGCACACATCTCAGGAGGGATTTTGTCCCACTCCTCTTTGCAGATCCTCTCCAAGTCATTAAGGTCATTTTCAATGCCCTGGCTGAGGGAAGGAGGTTCTCACCCAAGATTTGATGGTACATGGCCCCGTCCATCGTCCCTTTGATGCGGTGCAGTTGTCCTGTCCCCTTAGCAGAAAAACACCCCCAAAGCATAATGTTCCCACCTCCATGTTTGACGGTGGGGATGGTGTTATGACTTGGGGTCATAGGCAGCATTCCTCCTCCTCCAAACACGGTGAGTTGAGTTGATGCCAAAGAGATCTGACCACACCTGACCACAACTCTTTCACCCAGTTCTCCTCTGAATCATTCAGGCAAACTTCAGACAGGCCTGTACATGTGCTTTCTTGAGCAGGGGGACCTTGCGGGCGCTGCAGGATTTCAGTCCTTCACGGTGTAGTGTGTTACCAATTGTTTTCTTGGTGACTATGGTCCCAGCTGACTTGAGATCATTAACAAGATCCTCCCGTGTAGTTCTGGGCTGATTCCTCACCGTTCTCATGATCATTGAAACTCCACGAGGTGAGATCTTGCATGGAGCCCCAGACCGAGGGAGACTGACAGTTTCTTCCATTTGCAAATAATCGCACCAACTGTTGTCACGTTCTCACCAAGCTGCTTGGCGATGGTCTTGTAGCCCATTCCAGCCTTGTGTAGGTCTACAATCTTGTCCCTGACATCCTTGGACAGCTCTTTGGTCTTGGCCATGGTGGAGAGTCTGGAATCTGATTGATTGATTGCTTCTGTGGACAGGTGTCTTTTTACAGGTAACAAACTGAGATTAGGAGCAGTCCCTTTAAGAGAGTCTCAGCTCGTTACCTGTGTAAAAGACACCTGGGAGCCAGAAATCTTGCTGATTAATAGGGGATCAAATACTTATTTCCCTCATTAAAATGCAAATCAATTTATAACTTTTTTGAAATGCGTTTTTCTGGATTTTTTTGTTGTTATTCTGTCTCTCACTGTTAAAATACACCTACCATTAAAATTATAGACTGATCATTTCTTTGTCAGTGGGCAAACGTACAAAATCAGCAGGGGATCAAATACTTTTTCCCCCCACTGTGTGTGTGTGTGTGTGTGTGTGTGTGTGTGTGTGTGTATGTATGTATGTATGTATGTATGTATGTATGTATGTATGTATGTGTATATATATATATATATATATATATATATATATATATATAGAGAGAGAGAGAGAGAGATAGATTTATATACATTTTCATGTCATTTGTCATTACAAATCTCAAACACCATGCTGTTTTGTCTATTTTTCTCTTGCCCAAGTCAGCTGCTAAATCATTTGTTTATCACTTTGTTTATTTGTTTTTTAAGACATCCAATCAAATTCACATCAGTGTCAAACGAAACTGCACACAACCTTGCATTAATTGGCACAGAGCACACCACCTGCTACCTGTTCCATTTTAATTACAACTACTCTTCAGCACTGCAGGAATACTTTTCAGTCCCCAAAGAGCTAGGCTTGACTCAAACAATTTTGAAAAACAGCTGCTGCTTAAGTTAAACAAAGTTTTCTAACTTAAAGACGAACTATATGAACTAAAGTTACAATGAATGAATGAATGAATGAACGTCTGGAGCAGTGGCGTAGCGGACAGGCACGCAGGGCACGCACTGCGGGGGGGCCCCGCGTGGTGGGGGGCCCCCCCAAAATGTTAGGGTTGTTCATTTTGGTAATTTTCTTGACCGACAACTGACGCTCGTTAACCGATGATTAACCATTAACTGAAAAAACTAGAATGTTAAATCAGATTTAGTGACCACTAAAAATACCACAGATATTCCCCCCCTCTTTTCAGGGGTTCAGTGGATGCACAAAATAGCAGCACAAACAACAACAGAACAGGGGGATTCATTGTGTCATCATCACGCACCTGCCGCTCTTCAGTGAAGGGAGAAAAACAGAATAAAACTACATATATAAAAGGAAGAAAATAAATAGGCCTACATGAAATGTTTCACTTAAATAATTAATACATTAACAAAACCAAAACCAAAAAAACTGTGCTACAGTTTCTGAGCTCCGTTTAATTTTTCTGATCGCGCCTTAAAGTCCAAGGAAACCTATAGACGGCTGAAAGCGCATCCTATTTGTTAGTTTTTTTCTCTCTTTCTCTCTCTCTTTAACAAAGGCGCAATGTTTTGTTAAATAAAAGTGAACTATTCATATTTTCGAATAATGTCTTATTTCTTACCTGTATGCTCAAAAATAACAGAGTAGCCTATTTTAAGCTGTTTTCACTGTCAAGGACAAAATCCTTGATTGCACTGGTACGTTTCAGTTCCTCTTTAAACATGTTCATTTTGATTAGACATTTAGCCTACATGTTGTTTATGACGGATGCCATTTTAATCTGTTTTATTTTATAATTTTGTGTGTATTTTGTGTTTTTAATTACTTAAATTGCTTTTGAACTGTTTTAACTGTTTAATAGTATTAATCTCTAAAAAATTCTTACAATCGGTTAAAGATTAACCGGCCAATATGGGCATCCCTATGGATGCAAACAATTTATGCGTGAATAAATGGGACTTTTATTTTGGAATTATCGCCTACCTGTTTAGGCCGATCACAGTATCCTTTGTTGTTGTTTTTTTTTATCCGATTACAATCGAGAATTTCCACAGTTGCTTTGAGAGTGAATTTAGTGAATTAAGTAATGCCCTACAGCAAATTCTTTTCGAAATGAGTAAAAGAAAATATCTCGGCGGAGCCAGTGGCGTAGCGCAAACGGCGAAACATTTGCAATGACCTACAATGATGATATTTCCTCCGAATTTCCATCACAGTTGCTTTCCTTTCGAAGTGCCATGCGGTCAGAAATAAGTGGTTTGCACTACGACACTGGTCTGGAGTGTTAAGTTTTGAGCAGTTGAAAATATTTACATTTTCCTCTTGAATACTTCAGTATGTTTAAAGGTAGACGCTATTTGACTTTCAATACCCATGCTTTTACTTAAGTACAGTTTGCATTCCTGTTCCTTTTGAAAATTTTATCCAAGGTGACACAAGGAAGTCAGGAACCAGTCCTAATATATGACTGAACAGTTGGGTTAGGAGCCTTGCTCAAGGGCTGGGTAGATGTCTGGGTCTTGAACTCACATTCTTCTGGTTATTGTAGGAGAACTAATAATAATAATTTAGATTTTTATAATATGCATTTAGGTAAATTGCTGAAGCAAGTACATTGTTTTTAATATGGATCCTCCTCATGTTCTCTCAAGAATTTACACAAAAAATTATATCTTGGCAAGTGAAAATATGAAAATGGCCGACCCATTCTGTGTCTGTTACTCAGTGCACCAGTGATTTCTTTCTTTTTCAGGACATTCCAAATTGTCGTATTGGCTATGCCCAATGCTTGTGCAATGGCTATGATAGATTTTCCCTCTTTACTCAGCTTCAAAATGGCTTGCTTTTCTCCCATAGACAGCTCTCTGATCTTCATGTTGGCTTATCCTTTTTAACAACAAATGCGGTTTTGACAGATGAAACCTAGGGCTCAAACCAAGAGTAGACATTCGAAGCTATTAATTCTTTAAATAATCAATTAAACAGGGCACACCTGGGTAGCAAGCAACACCTATCGGTCACATGTTCTAATATTTTTGACCACTTGAAAAAATGGCTGGGTTCAAACAAAACTTCCTAAGTTGTTTAACACATCTCGATGCAAATATGAGGAGATGAAAGCTGAAATTCTGATCTATTATCTCCCATTCATCTTTTGATCTCAAATCCAAATGTCTTCAATATATAGCCAAAACAATAGAATCGGACTTGCTGTTCCAATACATTTGGAGGGGACTGTAATTAAAAAGGACTTATTCCCATTTGTTTCAATTAAGGCTTTTCCTGATAGGAAGGACAACTAGTTTCATTGTAGTTAGTATATAATATGCTTTTAGGTAAATTGCTTAAGCAAGTACATTGTTTTTAATAGGGATCTTCCTCTCCAGAATGCACACTAAAATTGTATCATAGCAAGTGAAATTATCTTTAATATGGTCAAACATAACAAATATTTCTGTTAGATGGTTCACACAGTGCAAGTTTTAGATTTTCTGGCAAATTTTATTGGCAGATAAAATATATGTATATACACACACACACACACACACACACACACACACATATATATATATATATATACAGGTGCATCTCAATAAATTAGAATGTCGTGGAAAAGTTCATTTATTTCAGTAATTCAACTCAAATTGTGAAACTCGTGTATTAAATAAATTCAGTGCACACAGACTGAAGTAGTTTAAGTCTTTGGTTCTTTTAATTGTGATGATTTTGGCTCACATTTAACAAAAACCCACCAATTCACTATCTCAACAAATTAGAATACTTCATAAGACCAATAAAAAAAAACATTTTTAGTGAATTGTTGGCCTTCTGGAAAGTATGTTCATTTACTGTACATGTACTCAATACTTGGTAGGGGCTCCTTTTGCTTTAATTACTGCCTCAATTCGGCGTGGCATGGAGGTGATCAGTTTGTGGCACTGCTGAGGTGGTATGGAAGCCCAGGTTTCTTTGACAGTGGCCTTCAGCTCATCTGCATTTTTTGGTCTCTTGTTTCTCATTTTCCTCTTGACAATACCCCATAGATTCTCTATGGGGTTCAGGTGTGGTGAGTTTGCTGGCCAGTCAAGCACACCAACACCATGGTCATTTAACCAACTTTTGGTGCTTTTGGCAGTGTGGGCAGGTGCCAAATCCTGCTGGAAAATGAAATCAGCATCTTCAAAATGCTGGTCAGCTGAAGGAAGCATGAAGTGCTCCAAAATTTCTTGGTAAACGAGTGCAGTGACTTTGGTTTTCAAAAAACACAATGGACCAACACCAGCAGATGACATTGCACCCCAAATCATCACAGACTGTGGAAACTGAACACTGGACTTCAAGCAACTTGGGCTATGAGCTTCTCCACCCTTCCTCCAGACTCTAGGACCTTGGTTTCCAAATGAAATACAAAACTTGCTCCCATCTGAAAAGAGGATATTGGACCACTGGGCAACAGTCCAGTTCTTCTTCTCGTTAGCCCAGGTAAGACGCCTCTGACGTTGTCTGTGGTTCAGGAGTGGCTTAACAAGAGGAATACGACAACTGTAGCCAAATTCCTCGATACGTCTGTGTGTGGTGGATCTTGATGCCTTGACCCCAGCCTCAGTCCATTCCTTGTGAAGTTCACTCAAATTCTTGAATCGATTTTGCTTGACAATCCTCATAAGGCTGCGGTTCTCTCGGTTGGTTGTGCATCTTTTTCTTCCACACTTTTTCCTTCCACTCAACTTTCTGTTAACATGCTTGGATACAGCACTCTGTGAACAGCCAGCTTCTTTGGCAATGAATGTTTGTGATTTACCTAGTGAACCAAACTGAGAGACCATTTTGAAGGCTCAGGAAACCTTTGCAGGTGTTTTGAGTTGATTAGCTGATTGGCATGTCACCATATTCTAATTTGTTGAGATAGTGAATTGGTGGGTTTTTGTTAAATGTGAGCCAAAATCATCACAATTAAAAGAACCAAAGACTTAAACTACTTCAGTCTGTGTCATTGAATTTATTTAATACACGAGTTTCACAATTTGAGTTGAATTACTGAAATAAATGAACTTTTCCACGACATTCTAATTTATTGAGATGCACCTGTGTGTATATATATATATATATATATATATATATATATATATATATATATATATATATATATATATATATATATACACACACACACACACACACATATAAAATATAATATTTCCCCCTGCAGTGTAGGTGACAATATATTATTCTAGAAATTAACTACAGACCTGAATTTGTGCTAAACACTCACATTCGTATAAAAACAAATTCTGTCTACATCATTATTTTATTTTCTCTCTCTCTCTCTCTCTCTCTCTGTCTAGGCGATTACCCTGCATGCACCTCTTTCATCAGGTGTGTGTGGATCAGTGGTTGGCCACCAGCAGGAAGTGTCCCATATGCAGAGTGGACATCCAGACACAGCTCACACCTGAGAGCTGAAAGACACACACACACGCACACACACTGACTCAGTTCACATTTATGAATTGAAGCACATAGACACATAAACACAGCTCAGAAATGAGCACAGGAACACACACCTTATGCCAACTGTTTAAAGACATCTACTCATAGACACAAAACCCATTTATACTCATGCCATCAATAGGTCAAAGGTAGACAGACACACAAATACATGCACACACAAACACACACTCTTTCTCTAGTGTACATAGTGGCCTACACTACATTATCTGCCTATATACACGGGGTCTGTTAAGAATTATACCTTATATGTACAACAGCTCTCTTTCTCTCTCTCTCTCTCTCTCTCTCTCTCTCTCTCTCTCTCTCTCTCACACACACACACACACTCCATTAAGTGATTGACTATCTCATACATACACTTTACTGAGACAATTGAGACTCTGTTACTGTTCTCTGTCATGCACACACAGGTTTTAGAGTAACGTAAGGATGATATTAAGAGTAATCTGGTCTGTGTGTGTGTGTGTGTGTGTGTGTGTGTGTGAATTAGTAGCATCTGTGTGTGTGTTTGCGTAATTCTAAAGCCATGCCCCTAATGAAAGACTTTATACGAGCTCTAGTCAGGGTCTGCAAGACTCAGAGCTTGCAGACAACACACACATATGCTTAACTGCTGCTTGAGAGCAGGTGTGTGCGCATTTCTTTCATGCTGCAGCTATTTCAGTAGTGTGTATGTGTGAGACTGCATACCTTGTGTGTCTGTGCTTCAATGTGGAGGATCATGGACATTAATTAGCTGTGCACTAACATTCTTATAGGAAAGCCAAAATTACACACAAAAAACAACAAAGAAATGAAAGCAAAAAAAAAAAAAAAAAAAGAAAGAAAGAGAAGAAACACAACAAAAGCATCTGTCAGAATTTATTTAAATGAGGGTGGGGTGGCACACAGAGGTCTCCAATCCAAGAAGTCAGGAGACAAGGGGAGATTGTGATTGGTGGGTGTGTAGATAGGGGGCGGGGCTCTCCAATGTGGTAGCTGCATGCCACTGTGTTTGGGCTGTTCTGTAAGTGTATGCCTGTGTGTGTGTGTGTGTGTGTGTGTGTGTGTGTGTGTGTGTGTGTGTGTGTGTGTGTGTGTGTGTAGGAATGTGTGTCTGTGAAAAATAATTGTGCATGAGTGTAAATTAGCCCCTTTAAGCTGTGATGATCTGTAACACTAGCAGACTGATGTAGCGTGTGTGTGTGTGTGTGTGTGTGTGTGTGTGTGTGTGTGTGTGTGAAACCCTGCCATGATCTTTGACCCAAAATGCCTACTGAAGAAGCACATGCGAGCGTAGCTAAAGCGCCCAGCCTCTCTCTGGTGCTTTATTGCCATGGTTAAACTATTTATTATTGGTATTTGAACATGCAGTGTTTTGAGGGGGGAGAGGGGAGGGGCAGCAGAGCTTGTACATTAAACTATGTGTGTGTTTTTGTTTGTGCGTGACGGGTCTCCCCTCGTGGTCGCTATGCTGGTCGCTATGCTGGTTGCTATGTTGGTTGCTATGCTGTATTGCTAGAACAACTGTTTTAGAATGTGCTGTGATGGAGGAGCATCCACCAATGGGCACGGAACAAGGATTGAGGGTTGTTAACTACTTTTATTTTCATATTGCTTTCTCTTTTAACTTTTAATATTTGCATTTACTGAAACTGGCATGGTACAAGGTTTGTTGTAAGATTGCAGATCTTTATAAAAATTTAAATTCGGTGCTTTTGGCTAAAGTGGCCACCACTCCACGGTCCTCAGTTTGACCCTGACCTTGGATTACTGACTGTATGGAGTGTCACATGTTCTCCCCATGTTTACTTTGGCTTCTGCTAGATTCTCTGGTTTCCTCCCACCTCCCCAAAATATTCTGGTAGACGGATTGGCTATACTAAATTGCCCCTAGGTGCGAACGAGTATGTGAATGTGTGTGCCTGGTGGCTGGCGATGGACCGGTGTCCCGTGCAGGGTGTATTCCCACCTCATGCTCAGTGTACCTGCTATGGGCTCCGGATCCACCGTGACACTGACCAGAATAAAATGGTTACTAAGGATGAATGGATAAATGGAGCAACGTTTAATTAAAAATAATAATAATAATAATAATAATTTGTAGTCAAGTTTTTACTGTTGTGTAACAGGACAACCAATACAAAAGCAGAAATACTGTAACTGCAAATGTTCCACTTTATCCCGAAACTCAAGTCTCTCATTAGGAGATATTATTCATGCCATATTACAATGTAAATGGCTGTAAAACTAATCCTCCTCCTTTTTACAAAAGTGCTTCCCAAAACCCAACTTTGTTTGCTGCCAAGGAGGTTTTCCTTTTAAACTCGATCCCCTCCTCTCCAGCCTCGCTTCTTGTGTGCTGATTGGTGGATGTTGGCTCGTGTTGATAGTTTACACAGGGTTTTGTCCGTTGAAATGCCTTAAGTATTTAACAATCATAATTTATTACTAACTGTAGATATTGTGGGTACATATTTAATTTTGTAAAGTTTTTCTTTGTTTTGTTATTTTTTGTGATTTGAACCATATTTTATTTATTTAGAGAAAATGGAGTAAGACTCTTACCTCATGTTTGAGTTGGTTTTGCAGGAATGCTTTTCGCATGCGGGTGGTCGTGTTTGTGCGTGTTTCTTCCTTGGTGCTGTGACCTCACTGACATTCCGCTTGCTGACTGACCGACCGTATGCGGTGGCGGAGTGCGAGTGCTCTGGGTTTTGATTCGCTGTCCTGTTTGCACTCTTAGTTTTCTCGGGGCCACCCTCTCACTGGCATATTTCCTACCACTCTGGCAATCTCCATCATATTTGCCTCAAATTTTTTCTCTCTCTTTTTCTTAATCATGTTTTGTTCTCACTCTAACTCTCTCTTCCTATTCTCACATTTCCTCATTTTCTCTAGCTCTCTCTCTCTCTCTTCTTATTTCTCTCTTTTGTTCTTTTTGCCTCACATTCTTGCACTATCTTCACCTGTCAGTGCTTTATCTTTTCCTACTCTAGCAACTCCTTTCTCAAAGGCATTCTGATGAGCTCTATCTCTCTTTCTCTTTGTCTCTGTCTGCCAGAGGACATCAGCATTCTGTAGTGCAGGGTCAGGATTAACATTAAAAGCACAAACGATTTTTAAAACTGCATGTTTTACTCAGGTTTGAATATATTACACAACAGAAGTAGAAATGTACAATTAAAATAAAAAGCACAGATATTCTACTACTAATATTTCAGAGGATTCATTTTTTTTGCTGCTGCTTGCATTGAATAAGAAAAAAAATTCCAGAAGGTGCCAGTGACAGGGGTGCCACATGCTGTCCAGCTGTGGGTGTTTTTTTTTTTTTGTTTGTTTGTTTGTTTGTTTTTGTTTTGTTTTTACTAGAGGATTTTCTAGCAGGAAAAAAAAATAGAATTAGAATATTTATCATTCATATTAAAGCAATAGCGCCTCCTACTGAAGAGACTGCTGTTAGATGTCTGGTCAAGTAAAAAGCTCTGCGTGAAATTATCTTTTGGTGGAATTTTTGTACCTTATTTATTACTACTACTAATAATGATTTTAAAAAGTTGCATCGCTAAACCCAAACTGTTTTGTTTGTTGTTTGTTTTTTTTTTCTTTAAAAGCTTGTACATTATCCTTTTTGTATGTGCTCTTTTTATAATAAAACTTGAAAAATTCCAAAAAAAAAAAAAAGTCTACTGTCAGTAATTATGGAGTGGGGTCCAGAATTGTGAGACCACGTTGAAAATCTGGGATTTTTTAAATTTTTTATTTATTTAAAATAAACAGAAGGGTTTCGAATTTTAAAATATTTAAAACAAAGAAAATAAATGTTCATTATCTTGAATATGTAATATTACATATTCAAGATTCTGCACTATTTCTAGGTTCCCATTTAAATGTAAGCAAATCTGTGACATTGACCATGTTTAACTGCTTTGTACAAAAGGTCAGATCTTCCTCATGTCTAATCTCTTCTACTGAAACGTGTTCAGATGACAAGCTGATGGATTTGATCTAAAATGGATGATAAGATTTTGCACAAGCTTGTGGAGTCAGTAAAACAAAAATGGGACATGCCAAATAAATACTAGTGTTGAGTCCGAGTCCACCTTTGTCGAGTTCGAGTCGAGACCAAGTCCTTAACCAATCGAGTCCAAAAGGGGCCGAGTCGGACTCGAGTCCAAGTCCTTAATGGCCGAGTCCGAGTCGAGTCCGGCCGAGTCCAGAAAGTAATTAAATTGAAAAAAAGATTTGAAATTGCAATTGTAAACTCAACACTGAGCTGTTAAATTAATATCGTAACCTTCACAAACCAACGGCGACATAAATGTAACAAAAAATACCACTATTACATCTTGCCATTGCCATTTTATTTCATGTCATCAGCATCAGAAACTAGTTTCTTGTCAAAAAAACAAAAAACAAAAATGGTTTCAATGAAAAAAGTGGTTTATAGAGGTATATGTAGAACTTTTATTATATTACATGTGTATGAAAATACAAATGAATCTGTTTTGTTATTGTGTTACACTATATTGTGTCCTCCAGTTGGAGTTGACATTTCAGTGATTTGATGTCTCTCCCCCACGGTTATACAGGCTGAGAGAGAGAGACACAGAGTACAGAGTAGAGTTACATTAGCAGGAGGTCATAACAACAAGCTTCATGCTTTATTACTGCTTTTAATCTGTCTATGAAGGACAACAAACTCATTTCTGAACACAGCTCTGTTCTTCTAACCTTTTTTCATTTTAATTCCTAAAATGAAAAAAACAAACAAAAAAACCTATCAGCAGGGTTTATGATATTTACTACATTAAGAAGTACATTTCATATTTTACGTGAAATTCAAGATGGAAATCTCCAAATTCTAAATCATTTGTTTAGGGGTAGGTGATATGACTACAATCTTATTTCAGGATAACGATACGTTTTCTCAGGCAGGTCTATCAGTGGTGTTCAAGTAAGAAATACTTCGGAAATTGAATAAAGCAATTAAATGTAAACGTAAAATAGGCTTCACTGTGTGACATATACAGTGATTCTTATTAAATTTACTGAAGTTATTCAGTCAAATGAGTGAGTGAGTGATTTTCTCTGTGTGTTTATGTTATGTGATGAACATTAATGACACAGACAGCAGCAGGTTTATTAAACTGCGGCCACTTTAAGACCTAATGCACAGATCCAATATACTGTACTGACACACCTCCGATTTTTTCCACAACTGTTTACATTCACTTAAGACATAACCGACTGTGTTTACATGAACACTCGGCCAGACCTGCATTTTGACATGATGTGTGTGTATTTATTTGACCGTCCAAGCGGAACAAGCCGCTAAAGAGTACTCAATAGACTCTATGCACGAACGCTGCTTATGTATTTCCGGTAGAATCTCAGCCAGCGACTTTACTTCCGTATAGTGCGTTCCAATAGTGAAGTAGTATTGGTATTAGTATTATTATAGTATTATTAGTATTATATTAATATATTAGCAGACAGTAGTTTGGCCAAACATTGTTGTGTCCCATTATGTGAGACCTCCTCAAAGTTCAACTAAAAGTAATGAAGGTTAATGTTTTATTATTTTAAATAAATAAATAAATAAATAAATACTCAAGTAAAAGTACTATGATTTAACTGTACTCAAAAGCGACCATTACAGTGAACCATATACTCAAGTGGTCATGGACTGGAGGAGGAGGTGGATGCAAGTGCAGATAGTTTACTGTATAAAGTAAATTTTAATTAGATAAATAAATACAAATAATGCAAAGACAGGTATGAACTGTCAGAAACAGAGACTCGCTAGTCGGATATAGCATGAGAATACTCACCCTCAAAGTCGTCGATGTAACTCGAAATATATAATTTGAAGCCCTTCTCCTTCTTGCTGTTGGGTGGAACAGCTGACTGCCTCACAATACGATTAACGTCATTCACGGTAATCTGGGGAAGCTCTTGTAAACAGTGAGTGTAATATGTCGTACTTTCCCGCGCCATCTTCACACAGTTATCACCAATAGCGAAAACGGCTTCTGGTGCGGCACCGGATGTAACTGATCTGGCTGAGAGAAAAACACAGAAGCGATCGTGCATCGTCCATTCGGTACTCGCACGATGAGGCGGCTTTCTGTGCACGCGTTTCAAGTGTCATTCATTTCTTGTTATCTTAATTTTATTTTGTTAGTTATATTTCAACTTTCTTTTCATGTTACACATGACACGGTCTCGACTGTACTCGGAAAAATTTCCAAGTCCAAAATGTCCGAGTCCGTGTCAAGTTCGAGTACAAATTTACCCGAGTGCGTGACAAGTCCGAGTTCGGGATCGGGTACCCCGACTCTACCAAATACTACGAAAGTCTGAAATTCATGCAAGCATTTAAAAGATTCTACTTTTCACTCAAGATTTTAACAATAATATAATTTGTAATGAAAATTGTGGCATTAATTAAGAAAAGAATGCAAATTAGAAGTATTTTCAGTAGTGGTCTCAGACTTTTGGACCCCACCGTATGTACAAAGTACATATGTTTGGCAGGTGTATATAATAAGCAGCTTAAGTGTGTGTATTATATTGAGGCAGTATTATCTCACTAGAGTGCTTCAATTGATTTGTAATATGCTTATGATCTCATATATATTTAACTACCTAGTGTGACTATAACTGAAAGGTAATCCAGCTACATTATTATTTACTAAAGTATAATAATGATATATAGTGAGATATATAATCAATTCTTTATTTCATTATTTAAAAAAAAAAAAAGTTAAGAAATTATCACTCAAGAATTCATTATTTAAAAGTCAGACAAATTTCCTAACACGGTGTAAATGTCAACGCTAAACCTGACACCTTACTTAATTCATTCTGTCCTTAATGTGTTATGTGTGTTATGTCTAACTATAGTCAGTTGAAAAGGTACAATAATAAATATGTACTTTATAATGTTAATTACATGGTTAGATTTGTGGTACTATGAACCTCAAATAACAAGTAGGGACAGTGCAAAACATCTGGATACCTTCTTGCGTGTGCACACATGCATGCTGTGACATTCACAAAGTCACAAAGTAACGTATGACATATTATTCGCAGTAAATACCACTGGCATCCAACCTTCTTGGCAAGTTCTTCCAAATGGAAACCTGGTGGTTGTCTGGGGTTAATAGAACTGGTATTGCAC
Organism: Cranoglanis bouderius; assembly: GCA_023630585.1. Lineage (NCBI taxonomy): Eukaryota > Metazoa > Chordata > Actinopteri > Siluriformes > Cranoglanididae > Cranoglanis > Cranoglanis bouderius. The sequence continues at coordinate 917,569 of CM042541.1, forward strand.
ATGCAACTAACATCTGGACCAGCCTCTGTTTAGATAAAGAAACCAATCATGACTTTCTTTCATGGAAAATACAAACAGTTGGTCTGAGGATGGGATTGTCACCCCTCTGGTTTATATAGGCGTGACCTCTGGGCAGGGCTTATCGGAGGTGATTCCACTTCACGTTAGAAGAAATCCTTAGTTGGCTAGTTTAAGTTAGCAGTCCCATCTCATCCCTACTCAAACTCTCCTGATCTCACTCCAGGCTGGACCCCCGCCTGGCTAAGCATAATGTCCACTCTTTATTTGGTTAAGTATTACCATTTTCATTTACCATATCCACATGCATCTCAAAAAATTAGAATATCAGGGAAAAGTTTATTTTTTTCCATAACTGAATTCATAAAGTGGAACTTTCATATACTGTGCAAAAGTTTTAGGCAGTTGAGAAAAAATGCTGTAAAGGAAGAACGCTTTTAAAATTAGATATGTTAATTTATATTTATCAATTAACAAAATGCAAAGTGAGTGAACAGAAGACAAATCTACATCAAATCAATATTTGGTGTGACCACCCTTTGCCTTCAAAACAGCCTCAATTCTTCTAGGTAATAATAAACTTTATTTACTATAGCGCCTTTAAAAGTAGCATCTCAAAGCGCTTCACAGGAATAAGACACAATAAAACATGGTCCTGTTTCCGGACAGGATTCGAGCGGCTGAATTTTGAACCAACTGTAATTTATTTATGGTATCTTTTGAAACCCCAGCCAGCAAAGCATTGCAATAATCAATGCGTGAAAATACAAAGATGTTAATTAACTTTTCAGCCACCGGGAATGACAGCATAATATGCAGTCTGGCAGTATTCCTAAGATGAAAAAATGATGTCTTGACAGTGCTCTGAACGTGAGGAACAAATGTTAAATGAGCATGAAATATCACCCCCAAATTTTTTAATTAAGTTTGAAATTCCAGGGTAGAACCTTCAACAATACAATTAAACACCCAGCCTTACGTAGCTGGTGGGGTGAACCAATGAGCATAATCTCCGTCTTGTCACTGTTTAGACGAAGAACATTTCTAGACATCCATTCTTTAATCTCAGAAATGTATTGAGAAAGAAAGGACACAGACACATTAACATCAGATTTTGAATGTATATAAACCTGGGTGTCATCTGCATAAAAGTGAAAAGTTGAGACCAAGTGATCTTAAAAGTTGACCAAGAGGATAAATGTAGATGCTAAAAAGTAAAGGGCCCAAAATTGATCCTTGAGGAACACCAGATTGCACCACACAAATATCAAACCTGCAACCACCCATAGCAACAAACTGTTTTCGATCTGAAAGATAGGACCTAAACCAGCTCAGTGCAGTATCAGAAACACCAAAGACAGATTCTAAACGAGTAGGTAAAATTGAGTGATCAACAGTGTCGAAAGTGGCACTGAGATCAAGTAGTATCAAAATAGAAAGACAGCCAGAATCAGAAGCGATTAACAAGTCATTAGTGACCTTAACTAATGCTGTTTCAGTGCTGTGGAGTTTACGGAATCCTGATTGACGGGGCTCAAAAAGATTGTTTGCGGTGAGATGGGAATGCAACTGAGTAGCAACAATTCGCTCTAAAATTTTGGTGAGAAAGGGAAGATTGGAAAGGAATTGGAGAGGACAGAATTTAACATGCAAACTTTGTCCTCCAGTGCATCAGATGGAGAAAAACAACTTAAGGAAGAACCAATAAAATCAGACAAATCAGAGGGTTCAATAGATCTCCATTTGCGATAGTTAATAGTACGAGAAGAGGTAGTGTTTATGTCTGGCAGTTCCATATTAAAAAAGATAGCCAGATGATCAGACAGTCCTAAGTCAGAGGTGGACAACTGGGACACAAATGAGCCATTTAAAGTCAAGAGTGTGGCCTTTATTGTGTGTAGGACAGTCCACGAGCTGGTTCAAATTGAAGCACTCCAATAAAGATAAAAAATGTTTTGTCATTGTAGAACACGACAGGACGACGAACACAACGTAGTACACTTGCACAAAGGGATTTCATAGGCATATAGTCAGGTGTATGATTAAATAATTATACCACACAGATGATACTGATGATCAATTCAATATGTAGGTTGAAACACAATCATTAACTGAAACAGAAACAGCTGTGTAGGAGGAATCAAACTGGGTGAGGAACAGCCAAACTCAGCTAACAAGGTGAGGTTGCTGAAGACAGTTTACTGTCAAAAGTCATACACCATGGCAAGACTGAGCACAGCAACAAGGCAGAAGGTAGTTATACTGCATCAGCTAGGTCTCTCCCAGGCAGAAATTTCAAGGCCGACAGGGGTTTCCAGATGTGCTGTCCAAGCTCTTTTGAAGAAGCACAAAGAAACGGGCAACGTTGAGGACCATAGATGCAGTGTTCGGCCAAGGAAACTGCAGCAGATGAAAGACACATCAGGCTCATTTCCCTTTGCGATCGGAAGATGTCCAGCAGTGCCATCAGCTCAGACTTGTACCAGTGGGACCCTGGTACACCCATCTACTGTCTGGAGAAGTCTGGTCAGAAGTGGCCTTCATGGAAGACTTGCGGGCAAAAAGCAATACCTCCGACGTGGAAACAGGGCCAAGCGACTCAACTATGCACGAAAACACAGGAACTGGGGTGCAGAAAAACGGCAGCAGGTGCTCTGGACTGATGATTCAAAATTTGAATCAATATTTGGCTGTAGGGGAAGGCAGTTTGTTTGCCAAAGGGGTGGAGAGCGGGATTACATGAAGAAAGAGAAGCAACTGAGGCTGCCTAAATCCACAGAAGAACTGTGGTTATTTATCCAAGATGTTTGGGCCAACCTACCTGCCGAGTTCCTTCAAACACTGTGCTGCTCCTGGGGTGGCATGGGCCTGATCCGTTCTGCTCTCTGGTGCCCTGCTTCTGGGGTTCTCATCGCTGGGGGTTGCTCGCTGTTGCTGAGGATGGGCCCATATGGACAGCCTCCACAAACAATTCACAAACAGACTTTGCGCTCGGGTCTCCATCGGTGGACAGTTCATGATTTCAGCAAAATAGACTTCACGTTGAGACTGTGATGAATCTCCTGACTACACAGTTGGACTTTATATAATGTATCACACAGTTATAGAAGGGATTTATTTATAATTACACTATCCAGTGTCACCCAGATGAGGATGGGTTCCCTTTTGAGTCTGGTTCCTTTCAAGGTTTCTTCCTCATGTCGTCTCAGGGAGTTTTTCCTTGCCACCGTCGCCATTGGCTTGCTCATCAGGGATAAATTTATTGATTTAAAATTTAGATCCAAAATTTATGTATCTCTGTAAAGCTGCTTTGTGACGATGTATATTGTTAAAAGCGCTATACAAGTAAAATTGAATTGAATTGAACTGTACCAAGAAAAATTTATGCTGTTTTGAAGGCAAAGGGTGGTCACACCAAATATTGATTTGATGTAGATTTTTCTTTTGTTCACTCACTTTGCATTTTTGTACATTTTGTTAATTGATAAATATACACCATCACCATATCTATTTTTGATCTATTCTTACTTTACAGTATTTTTTTCACAACTGCCTAAAGCCTTTGCACAGTACTGTATTCTAGATTCATTACACATAAACTGAAATATTGCAAGCCTTTTTTGTTTTAATGTTGATGATTACGGCTTACAGCTCATGGAAAAAAATCCAGTATCTCAAAATATTAGAATTTATAATACAGAAATGTCGACCTTCTGAAAAGTATGTTAATTTATGCACTCGATACTTGGTCGGGGCTCCTTTTGCACGAATTACTGCATCAATGAGGCGTGGCATGGAGGCAATCAGCCTGTGGCACTGCTGAGGTGTTATGGAAGCCCAGGTTGCTTTGATAGCGGACTTCAGCTCATCTGTATTGTTGGGTCTGGTGTCTCTCATCTTCCTCTTGACAATACCCCATAGATTCTCTATGGGGTTGAAGTCAGGCGAGTTTTGGCACTGTGGGCAGGTACCAAGTCCTGCTGGAAAAGGAAATCAGCATCTCCATAAAGCTTGTCAGCAGATGGAAGCATGAAGTCTCTAAAATCTCCTGGTAGACGCTGCATTGACTCTCGACTTGAGAAAACACAGTGGACCAACACCAGCAGATGACATGGCACCCCAAATCATCACTGACTGTGGAAACTTCACACTGGACTTCAAGCAACTTGGATTCTGTGCCTCTCCACTCTTCCTCCAGACTCTGGGACCTTGATTTCCAAATGAAATGCAAAATTTACTTTCATCTGAAAAGAGGACTTTGGCACACTGAGCAACAATGCAGTTCTTTCTCACCTTAGCCCAGGTGAGATGCTTCTGACATTATCTCTCATTCAGGAGTGGCTTGACACTAGGAATGCAACATTTGTAGCCACTGTGTACTGAACCAGACTGAGGGATTAAAGGCTCAAGAAATCTTTGCAGGTGTTTTGAGTTAATTAGCTGATTAGAGTCTTCTCTGGTTGACATTTCTGTGTTATAAATTCTCATTCTAATATTTTGAGATACTGGATTTTTGATTTCCATGAGCTGTAAGCCATAATCATCAAGATTAAGACAAAAAAAGGCTTGCAATATTTCACTTTATGTGTAATGAATCTAGAATATATGAAAGTTTCACTTTTTGAATTAAATTACAGAAAAACAATGGACTTTTCCACAATATTCAAATTTTTTTGAGATGCACCTGTAGTTCTTATTGCTTGTCTGCTGACATGTGCCTCATATCAGTCTCTGTCATCACATCTCACAGACCCTAAAACTATCCTCCACAAAACAGAGGCTGTACCAGTAACCTGATCTACCCTCCACTGTTATCTCAGTCTCAAACAGTGAGACCATTGCTCCTGGCAGAGCTGCCCCTGTGCACTATCCGACTATAACCTCCTCAAGTTCTCTCACATCACCTCATCGCAACACTGCCACTACTGACTTTCTGTAGCTCCCTCCTCAACAGGGTTTTTAGACTGATGGTACTCTTAGTCCCTGACCTTACAAACTAGAATGAAGATGTGTTTTTGATAGAGACTACAAAGCACTTCTGTAAGTTGATCTGGAAAAGGGTGGCTGCTAAATGATATAAATGTAATTGTAAATAATATGCTAGGGCATGTGCTGAGCACAACAAGGAATGTTTTGCAGGCTCACCTTAATGAAATGCTGCAATGTCAATCAATTGATTTACAAAATTGGTTCACATGACTTTGCCAGTGGGGGCATGGTTGAGCTTTGGCTGGCTGTGCAGCAGTCATCAGCAATCCTTTCATCCTCACCGGGAACAGGTACTGTACATAGTGACCTGGTAGAATCTGTTTGGCAATCATAATAATGTAATAATTTGTGGAACCAGCTTAGCCCCCTCAAATCTAATAAAACATGGAAACCACCATCCATGTTTTGAAAAAGGAAGAATATTGAGTAGAGTCCTTTGTTTTAAAAGGTGGGGTCTACCTTTTTTTAAATTTTTAAAATTTTTTTTTATCTCACCTCAGTAACAAGGCCCTGAGACCAGATACGGTTGGAGGCTGGAAGTGGCCCATCACCAACTAATCTGATGTATGTGTGTCTCAGTGACTACCACCCAGTAGTACTCACTTCAATAGCTACTGTATGCAGCTTCCCTACCAAAGAACCTGAACCCCCTGCAGTCTGCCTACTGAAATAACAGATCCACTGACGATGTAATAGCACATGTCCTGTATGCTCCTTTGTCACATCTACACAAGAGGCAAGGAAACAATGCAAGGATGCTATTCATTGATTTTAGTTCTGCATTTAACACCATAGACCCATCCATGCCGAGAGAAGGCAAGGAGGACAATCAAGGACTCTAGTCACCCAAACTGCAGCCATAGCATGAGCACCAACACGAACCATTTCAGGAGGTGCTACTTTCAACAAGCATTTAGGGCTCTGAATGGGACCTCCAGTCAGGCATAATTATATCTCCATTTGATGGACAAACTCACACATCCATCTCCATCTAGTAGGACCTGGACTGTTCTATTGTATCATTCATTCCAACAGCACACAATCACACACACCAAATCAGGACATTGATATACATAATGTGTATAAAATGCACTTGCATATTGCAATGCGTATTCTGTACAAAGATATTTATTGTTATTATCTCTGCACTTTGGGCTTTGTGATGTTTGCACAGTTTGGTAACTTGCAATTAAGAATTTCACAGCAGGAATTATACACTGTATAGCTCTTTGTATGTGACAAATAAAGACTTGAAATTGGTGACTTAAAAGGGCCATGTTAACATTCAGTTTGCCCATCCTAATTTCATGGCACACAAGGCATATTTCACAGGGTTGATTTTCACATGCCCAGCAGAGTGTATTGTGCTAGCCACAACTGGCATTGTATGTCAACCAGGATGAAGAACCCTTGTCTTGGACTAGATGTCCCACCACTAGGAATGAGGTGCCAATCAACTCCCATGCATAGGGTTCACTTTCTGCAGATTGGACCAATTGTTCCAATGTGAGCAGTAAAATGGCTTAACATATTGCCAGTGCTGATATTTGTGGCAAACAAGCTGTTTAAGCTGCAGTATTTGGGATAGATTCAAACTGGGTCTAAACCTGGCAGCCAAGCATGCTGTATTGGCATTGGCATAATTGCACATTCTGTGCAGGGGATGTCCACATGATACATTGAGTCCCTAAAATTATCCATACCAGGACACTGAGCACATGATATTTTCCATCTATAGCTTCCAGTAGATTCTGACAACTGCTACATAAGAGTGAGTCTTGTAGCATGGCTCAATTACCCAGTCAGTTTATTGTGAAAGTACAATGGTCCATTATTTGAAGCGTAAACCAACACCAGCCCTAATGTGCTAGCAGTATGTAGCCAGATGCATGCTAGTAGGTTCCATGGCAAGGGATGTAGAATACTCAGGGCAGCCCAGTGGGGAGAATGAAGGATGAATGCGTCAAAAAATTTACTCCAGTCCCAGTATTGTGACTTAGCAGGTCTACAATCAGTATTAAAAATATGTGGCATAGTTACAGGAAATCCACTCAGCCATGCATATGGACTGTAGTCACAAGGCTTCTGGTCAGCTAGATGGCATAAGATGGAGATACCTGGAGGATATAGCCTTTGAAGAGAGTACTGCTTACTTAGTTTGAAGATAACTGGTAAACAGCACAGTGATTGATAGCTAATAAGGCTATTGCTCAGGGAGTGATAATGGGTTAAAACTAACTTAAAGCTAGGGTGTGTCTTTGAGTTCCATAGCATTTTACAAGAAAAACACTTCTAATGTATAAAAAAAAAATACACTCACTGTTGCAGAAAAGATGAGAGGAGGCTATCCTCAGCTATGAAGGACTTGTTAGCTGTAGCTCTGACTACAGTAACAAGCTATTTAGCCAATAGTTTCATATGATGTACAGTATGTGTGGTCTGACATGTGTACAAGGTGAGGAAAAGAATGGGAAAGATGGCTGTATGACAGTGGTATTTACTGCAAATAATGCATCACTTGCATGACCTTGCTGGAAGTTCTCAGGATGAGTGCGTGCACACACACACACACACACACACACACACACACACACACACACACACACACACAAAGGTACCCAGGAGAAATAGAACTACTGTTAAATCTGTTCTTTAATATAACTTTTTTATATACTCACTATGTTATGAAACTACTGCACAAAGAAAAACAAAAACTTCAAAATGTAGGTATACTCTATGGCCAAAATCTTGTGGACACCTAATGATCCCTGAACTGTTGCCACAAACTTGGAAGCACACAATTGTATAGGATGTCTTTGTACTGTATGCTGTAGCATTGCAATTTCCCTTCACTGTAACTAAGAGGCCCAAACCTGTTACAGCATGACAATGCTCTTGCACAAATCAAGGTCTATGAAGACATGGTTTGCCAAGTTTGGAGTGGAAGAACTGAGTGGCCTGCACAGAGCCCTGACCTCAACCCTACTGAACACCATTGAGATTAACTGAACCGCCGAATGCAGAATGCATCAATCCCTGACCTCACTAATGCTCTTGTGGCTGAATAGGCAAATCCCCACAGTGGAATGGGTTGGAATGGAATCTTGAATGGTGTCCACAAACTTTTGGTCATATAGTGTATTTATAGAAACAAAAACTTCAAATGTACACACAGTTACAGACCCTGTTACTGTATCTGTTCAACCTGCTCTGTGTATGTATGTTCAGTATGTGTGTGTGTTTTGTGTGTGTGTATTTTAGGTTTCCAAGCTGCACAAAATTTAATGATCTTCAAACAGTGATTTTCAAAAACTGAGGTTTAGAGGCCAGTGGATGCAACATTAGCTATGAAGTGACATTTTTTTTTTATAGTTGCTATTAATGCTGTGAGAGTACGATAATCATTATTCTGAACATCACAGTTTTCACAATTTTTATATATATATATTAGCTATTTTAAAATGTAATTTATTTGTGCATACTTTTGTAGATACTTCTAAAGGCTATATTAAATATGAACATTTAAATGGACATATTTAGTCTTTTGTGTTGTTTCCACTGAGAAAGTTGACACTGTTTAGGTAAGTCATGGCCTTGCACACTACCAAACTATAATAAGTTTGTAACATGCTGCAGTGCCGCCCTCTTCCCTTGCCCAAATCTCTCCAGGCCATGCCCATCAGCTCTTCGTCCACTGAGGCTGAGGTGAATAGGAAGTTATAGCAGCAGGGGTTATAGCGCACATGTCGTTCTCCAGAAAAGCGTGCGCTATGAGTAGCCACAATGCCCGCTGCTCTTGCGCACAGTCCAATCAAGACATCTGATGGGAGATCCAGAGCTACATCCTTAGAGGCCACATAAACTTTACGCACTACATCCTGTGACATCAGGAAGGCAGGGCCAGAGCAGTAATCGGGGAAAGACCGGTCTGGATAGAGGTGGAAGGAGACATAGTGGGGTTTGTTATAATTTCGTTCAGGTGAAGCATTATGAATGACCCTGCCCAGGTACAAATCATCAGGGTGGGTACGGAGCGTAAGCAAGTAGGTTCCAAGTGCTGGGACATTTAAAAAAACTGAATCCTCTGTTAAAACCACAAATCGGGCATGCGGACAGAAAAGCAGAACCCAACGCAGAGCTAGTTTGACCTGACCCCAGTGATATCGAGACAAAGGCCCTTCACACTGTACCATGTCGCCATAACGGAGAGACTCTTCCCACACCACCTGATGCTCTGTCTCCAAGGTGGATGGATTTAGAAAGAACAGCGTCCGTACTGCCACATCCTGCACCGATGTCTGATTGGCCCACGAGTTTCTGATTGCCTCTCGCTGGCTGGCATTAACTGGGTCACTAAACACAATAGTGAGAAAAAGGAGGTCTTGGTGATTAAAACAAGGCTTGGAGGTAATAGGGTAAATCTGTGAGGAGTTGGGCAAGGTATCGCTCAGATCCAGCTTGCGTGCACGCTCACGGAGCTCAAGTACAGCACGGTCAGTATAAGCGGCTGGAGAAGACTGGAGCAGGAACTCTTCCACAATGTCACCACCAAACAACAGCGCGTGGAACAGCACAACATTACAGAGTAGGAAACACCACTGATGGGTGTGCAGCCTGAACACACAGACCTGAAAAGAGAGAGATATATTATTTAGTTATTCATTTATACATTATTTATAGTTCATAGTATAGAACAATAAGTGTGAGAACTAAAACTGACAGAAGATCAAGGATCGAGAGGGAAGAGACAAAAATAAGATGCAAGAAAGTCACAGAGAATGACAATAAGAGAGAAAAGCCACATTTACTTAGAAATCAGTATCTCAAAACATGAGAAGGAGAAGAAAATCTAGGGTTGGGCATTGTATTGAAGACTGAATATTGAATACACCTTGTTAAGTGTATTTAGTAATATATTCTGTTACAATATATAAATAGGAACTTTTATTCATAATACATTTAGAATGCTTCCTGAAAGAAACAACTGTGCTGTAACATCATTGGTAACGATCTGCAGTTTTCTTTCCGTTTCTCCTGGATGATGAATATGGTAACAAGATTTTACTCTTTACATAGACTAGCCAGGTATCAATGTGCATGGACTAGAAATGTGAGAAAGACCAGACTACTCAAGCTTTTTAAACAAACATACTTTTTACTATATCATTAATACATCTGGATGATCTAGTCTAATTTGTATAGAGAAAATGATCAATACTGGTGCAGTATATGCTTATCACTTTGCATAAGGCTTTGAACTAAGAAAAATATGCTTATCAGAATCAAATAAAAAGAAAACAATTCCAAGCATAAAGCAATAAGTATCTTAAACAATGAATTAGACAAGTGTGAAATCAATTTCACTGACTGCAGATATTTGTCAAAAAAAAAGTATTTTTGAGCACTGACGGAAGTAAGTGGACAAACGGAGCACAAAGTGACATGAAACCGAACAGAACTGAACAGAATTTCCTCAAACCAAAGTTGCTACACTAAAAACGTAACTGTATTCTGAAAACTACCTTTTCAGAAATGCATAATGGACTGAATACAGATTTGTCAGTTTTGCATTCTCATTATGTATCACTATTAATTGTATTCTGTTACAGCCTAACCCTGAGAAAGGCAAAAAAGAATAGGAAATACACGAGTGTGGGAAGATGGCTCCAAAGATAGTTCTAGAATTAGTGAGATCAAATGAACAAGTTTGATACCCGCATGATGTCCCATGAAGAAATACTTTCTCCTTCTTTGTCTCTGTTTCTTCGTGAACTTCTTGGGTTGTCTACCTGCTCAACACTACGTGTGTGTGCATATGTGTGTGTGAGCACAGACACATTAAGCATTCACCTGAGCCCTGTTTCCATGTAAGCTAACACCAGAGAGGTTACACTATACCTTTCTGGATACAGAAAGGACAGGCTGCTCCGAGTCATTAATGAATTAATGAGGATTTAGTACAACTAAGTTAATAGCAGATAGCTCAGTTTGTCACAGTGGGAACTCATAACTTGTTTTAGAGCATCAACTTAATTTGACTTACATGCAGTTAGCTCACCATATGGCACTTACAGTGGGTATAGAAAAGAATTTTTTGTATCCATCTCCTGACTTGTGCCTGTCCACAACTTTATCCCGGAGATCTTTTGACAGTGCCTTGCCACCCATAGTTGATTGTTTGCTTCAGTTGCACTACAAAATGCTCCAGGAAAGCTGTTTTCATGCTGAGCTAATCAAAATGACCACAGTTGAAAGTCAAATGGCTTTGTGTGCCATTGAGAAGGTGATTAGCTACACCTGATTGAGTTTACAAATCATTTTTTAGAAGGGAGGGGGGGTGATCCTTTTTCCAACTCAGTGATTCTGGTTTTCATTTTTAAAAAACAACATTTCTGACATGTTGGTGTTATATCTTTCACTTGGATGTTATAAGTTGCACTGAGTAAATACAGCTGGATAAAACAAAAACTGTGTCCGTCTTCATTTCAGGCTGAAAAGCAACAAAATGTGATTATTTTAAGGGGGGGGGGGGGGGGGGTTGATTCTTCTCTTCTTCTCATAGTATGATTACTATAGTATGATTATGTATGGGTTGCCATACATTGGCCTTCACATGTAACTTCACTTTCATTTTCCACTTCTCTTTCACTAGTATGATTAGTACTGCAATTATAGGATTATAAGGAACAGAAAAACTAATTCTTCAGTAAGATGACACTAAAATGTTAGCGGTTTAATCAGCATTTCACTATTTTCCCAAAGCAGTGTTGAAAATGTTTTTATTAGACATTTCACCTAATACCATCCCAAGACATCACCAGCATTGAATTAAAAAAAACTGTCCACCATTCATTCATTCGTTCATTCATTCATCTACATTAGCCACTTTATCTTTGTCATGTTCAAAGTGGATTTGGAGTCTAATCCACCTACAGGCCTTTTTTGGGAGGTGGGAGGAAACCAGAGAACATGCAGGAACTCCACACACACTGTAACCAATCTCAAGATTGAACCAGGGACCACCGAGCTGTGATATGGAAGGGAACCTGCTACACCACTGTGCAGCCTCCATGTCAAACCAAACAACTAAAATAATCTAAACAAGCAAAACCATCTTTCTCTTTCTGCAGAAGGTTTTTGGTTTTTTTTTTAATGATTACTGTTATTACAGTTACTTTTTTCCACTTAATTTTGTAAGATTTTGGAATCTCTCTCTGCAGAATGCATTTATGAGCTAGTTGTGAAAGAATGTTTCATAATGTGAACTGTGCTGTGTCCTCCACTACGCAGACAAATCTGAAGGCTGTGAGAGGCAAGTAATATACGTTCAACTAGAATTCAGGGGTGAGCCATTTGAGAGCCAGTCCTGACTCAGTGTGAATGTGTTGAGAGAGAGAGAGAGAGAGAGAGAGAGAGTTAAGTAATGTCACAACCTAAGTACATTGTGTGGGTGACTCAGTGAGTGTTTGTGTGTAAATGTGTGTGTGTGTTGAACAGTGTCGTCTACTAAATCCCAGGTAAAAATGATTTTCAGTACAAAAACAATTACTCATAAATTCATTACTATTGCAAATTATTTTCGAAGTTTCAAATTTTGAGTGATGGTGTATAAGTGACATCTAAGATGTGCACAAAGGGTTATTATTATTATTATTATTATTATTATTATTATTATTATTATTATTATTATTATTATTATTATTATTATTGTGTGGAGAAGAAAGTACTTTTAAAAATGCTTGCAAGCTGACTCACTGGTTTCCTGTTCCTGTATAGCTTCATTACATATGCTATATAATAATGAATCAGATACCATATTTAGTACACTATAAATCCAGCAGAGAGGCTTTTGTGTTTCAGCTCCTAAGTGAGTGTACAAGTGAGCTCAGTGTAAATGTCTGAACCCACTGCATAGGGTATAATGTACACTGTAATACTGACTGTTACATTTAGAAATAGTGAATAAAAATATAATAAAGTTGCACTATATACAGAACAAGGGGTTGATTTGAGACACATCCGCCGTATTTCAAGAAAGACTGCGCCCTTGCTTAGGTAAAGACGCAGAAGCAGCTCATGTAATGAATGGTGGCCGGCTGAAAGAAATAAGTCGAGGCTGTCCGCAAGATGGCGCTCTTTGTCTCTAATTAATAGCACAGGTTAAACCCCATTGGTTCTACTAAGTAGTATACTAAATGTAGTTTGGTTATAGGAAGTGTAGAACTAATTGGGATTGGGCAGAGTCTGCGCTGGTGGTTTATGATCAGCAAGTCAGAAAGGGGTTCACGTTCAAAGCGACTTCAGTCGTTTATTAATTATAGGCTATTTAATAAAGATCAAGGCGCCGTTTTGGACCGAACAGACTCCACATCAAGTTAAGATGATGTGAAAGTATTTGAATCTCGCGAGGAAGAGCAGCTGTCTCGCGAGGAGACGCTCTGTGCCGCGCGCATCTTTCCGCGTGCGCTAACTGCAGACGCACGGAGCTGGAGGAGTCGGCCATGCGTGGCGCGTGCTACACCAACCGCACTTTCGTGGACGACGACGGGCGCGCAGCGCGAGACGCACCGGCACCAAGGTACCGCGCGCTCCACGACCCCGCTACACCCCGCCCTCTCCCCCATCTGTGACCAAGTTATTTTAAAAATTAACATATTTATGAAAACCAGTTTATTTATTTATACATACATATTTGCTTTTACAAAACATATGATCTGAAAGTATATTACAGGTGTGTCGATTACGTCAGTATTTTAGCATTTCGGTAAATTATTTAATGGTTATTATACAGTACGATTTGATCCTCTACTTTACGTTCATAGCTCGATTCACGTTTTCATAGTTTTCTGTCTTAAATTTTAGATAAGTGGGTGTAATATGAAGAGCCGAACGTCTTGCTATCAGAGAAAAGTCGGTGCGGTGTGTGTGTGTGTGTGTGTGTGTGTGTGTGTTTATATCTTGATACCAAATGTCCCCGCAATGATAAGAATATCTGACATTATTATTATTATTATTATTATTATTATTATTATTATTATTATTGTTGTTGTTGTTGTTGTTGTTGTTACTGCTGCTGTTGCTGTATTCTTTCTTTCTTTCTTTCTTTCTTTCTTTCTTTCTTTCTTTCTTTCTTTCTTTCTTTCTTTCTTTCTAACGGAAACTGCAGCTTTTATTTAAACACTAAAACAGCCCAAATGTTTCTTTTGGTTACTGAGCCTAGTGTTAGGTTTAGATGGAGGCATAGCATTATTTAGATGCATTAATAATTATAACAATGGAAGGTCCTCACAAGGATAGTAAGGCAGATACAGTGGGTATAGAAAAGAATCACCCCCCTTTAAAATAATCACATTTTGTTGCTTTTCAGCCTGAAATGAAGACAGACACAGTTTTTGTTTTATCCAGCTGCATTTACTCAGTGCAACTTATAACATCCAAGTGAAAGATATAACACCAACATGTCAGAAATTTTTTTAAAAAAATTAAAAAACAGAATCACTGAGTTGGAAAAAGGATTTAATTTTTGCTTTAATTTGCCTTAATTTTTTAATTACAGCCTTTAGTCTGTTGGGATATGTCTCTACTAACTTTGCACATCTAGACTTTGCAATATTTGCCCACTCTTCTTTGCAGAACTGCTCAAGTTCAGTTAAATTTGATGGAGACCGTTTGTGGACTGCAGTCTTCAAGTCATTCCACAGGTTTTCAATGGGGTTTAAGTCTGGGCTCTGACTAGGCCATGCAAGGGCATTCACCTTTTTCTCCTTCAACCACTGTGTGGTCAGTTTTGCTGTGTGCTTTGGGTCATTGTCATGTTGGAAGGTAAACCTTCTTCCCATTGACAACTTTCTGGCAGAGTGCAGCAGATTTTCCTCAAGAATTTGACGGTATTTTGCCCCATCCATTTTCCTTCTATCCTGACAAGTGCTCCAGTCCCTGCTGCAGAGAAACACCCCCATAACAGGGTATTACCACCTCCATGCTTTACTGTAGGAATGGTGTTATTTGGATGGTGAGCTGTATTGGATTTCTGCCAGACATATCGTTTGGTGTTGAGACCAAATAATTCATCTGACCATGACTCCTTTTTCCATGTGGCCTCAGATGCATTTTGGCAAAGCTCAGTCCTGGGTGGCTTTTTTCTTACAACCCTCCCATACAAGCCACATTTGTGGAGAATTTGTGATATTGTTGTCACATGCACACAATGACCACTCTTTCTCATAAATTCCTGCAACTGCTTCAGAGTTGCTGTAGGCCTCTTGGTAGCCTCTCTGACCAGTTTCCTCCTGGCTCTTTCATCCAGTTTGGAACGACGTCCTGATCCAGGGAGGGTCTGTGTTGTACCAAATACCTCCCACTTCTTAATAATAGACTTCACTGTGCTTCTAGGCATTGATAAATCCTTTGAAATTTTTTTGTATCCATCTCCTGACTTGTCCACAACTTTATCCCGGAGATCTTTTGACAGTGCCTTGCCACCCATAGTTGATTGTTTGCTTCAGTTGCACTACAAATGGAATGCTCCAGGAAAGCTGTTTTCATGCTGAGCTAATCAAAATGACCACAGCTGATCACAGTTGAAAGTCAAATGGCTTTGTGTGCCATTGAGAAGGTGATTAGCTACACCTTATTGAGTTTACAAGTCATTTTTAGGAGGGGGGTGATCCTTTTTCCAACTCAGTGATTCTGGTTTTTCTTTTTTTTTTTTTTTTTTACTTTTTTCTGACATTATGGTGTTATATCTTTCACTTGGATGTTATAAGTTGCACTGAGTAAATACAGCTGGATAAAACAAAACTGTGTCTGTCTTCATTTCATTTCAGAATTACATTTTAAAAATGGAATCGTTATCTATTATCTAACTAGTATCTATTACTAGATAGGCTTACATGATTATATATCATGTGAAGAACACTGAAGGCTATAAACAAGACATATGATTATTGTAGGAATATTAATAAATATATTAGTAATTCTTGTTCTCTTCCTTCCATGAATGAATAAATGGGTGGCACGGTGGTGCAGCAGGCAGCATTGCCTCCTCACAGCTCCAGGGTCCTGTGCAGTGTTTTACATGTTCTCCTTGTGTCTGCGTCGGTTTCCTCTGCGTTCTCCGGTTTCCTCCCATCTCCCAAAAACATGCCAGTAGATGGACTGGCTATGCTAAATTGACCCTAGTGTGAATGGGTGTACAAATGTGTGTGTGCGTGGTGCCCTGCGATATACTGGCCTCTCATCCAGGGTGTATTTCCACCTCACACTCAGTCTACCCAAGAGAGGTACAGATCCACAGCGACCAGAATAAAGCAGGTTCTTGCCTTCTCACTTTCTCTCACCTGATTTTTTAGATAACTTTTACCCAGATTCTTTGCTGTCTGCTTTCTCATGGTCTTTGCTAGTGTTATTACATATCTAATGAACATTATTGATGTTAATGTTTGGCACCAGTGGTGACTAGTGTCAACTCAGGGTTAGACAACAAATGCGTGCAAATGTTTCCATCTCCTTTGAAGTATGGGTGAAAAAAAAACATCTGAAAAGAAATTATTGATATCACAGTCACATTCAGCATTAACACTGTAACAGCAGGAATGGTCAACAGAAGGAAGGAGAGGTCACAGAGAATAAGCAGATAATGAATGACAGTCTACACCTGTGTGTTGTTAATGGTAGCATACTCATGTGCCTGTTATTTCTCAGTAAGCTGCTGATGCCAGAGAGAGACAGAGGTCTGAGAACCTGAATGGAAGTTGACCTTGTGAAGAGCAGCTAAATTGTTTTTGTGTGTTTGTTCTCTCTCTTTTTTTTTTTCATTTCATTGAAACAGGCCATGCTGAAATGTTCCCCCTTGTATCCCCAGGAGGCAAACGTCCAAACGCATGCCTCCTGTGTCTCATTTGCCATACAGCCAATTGGGTTGTCACATTTTTAGGCAAAATTATGCATATTGGCAACAGTTGTAGAAAGTAAAATTACAGAAATTATCTTAATCTGCTAGCTAGCTTCATCCAATCCAGAGATCAGTTAGCGGCTGAGTGAGGCACTGAATGAGATGTAAAGTTTTGTGTTAGCTTTTTGTTTTAAACAGCCTCTCCAAACATGTCAAACTTGTTGTCAAGTAAGTCAGTAACTAAAACTAAAATCAACGTTACTGATAACACTACAAACATTATATTTATCTTTTTTCCCTTTTCTGTTACAGACGTTTATTTTCACGATATGGACTGTACCACTGCACTGTTTAAATAGTACTGATAATGGGGTCTTAGAATAATTTTGTGAAACCCAGTCATTTTTTATTATTATATTTAGAATTATATTATGTTATTCATAAAAGAATATGAAAAATAAAGAAAGACAGCCAACACAAACCCATAAATTAAGAGAAATAAAACTAGTCTTTCAAATATAACGAAAAAAATGCTGTATAAACGGATGATGTCTTTGCCGTAAGCCATAAACGAATGCCTCATCCGATGGATGATTATGATTACACTTACAGTACAAGGGGAAAGAGGATGAAAGCTGTATTATAAATCAATTCTGGCTGCCACAGCATCTTCTTTTAATGCTGTGCAGCACATTGGCTGTGACACTTAAAACAATTTAAAACAGCAGTTTCTCTGTGTGAGGTGCTTGGTGTGCACGATCCCCTTGGAACAGTGTAGATCTTTTTTTCTCCTCCATGTCACACCATTTTCTTTTCGCCTTACTTAATTCACACCTAATTCACTAAAAAAAATTTGTTCAGTTTGTATAACATGTACACACAACTTTACGACTGATAAATGAGGCCCATTGCATGTAGTTTACAAGCTTCTCTGTTTCCTGTTTGCTCCTTCTCTTAGTCTGACTTCTGACTGCTCCCAAATGCTCAGTGGGGTTGTGCTCAATGTTCAGGGACTGAAGATGGCCACTGGTGAACCTGACGTCCCACCACTCCAGGGCCGTGCCCGCTTCCGAGAACTGTTGCTGGGTGACCAGCCATGCCAAAGTGAGGACAGGTATGGCATCCTCATTGTATCAGCATTGGCTAAGCATGGCACTGACACACTCGGTATCACTTGGAAATTACGTACTCAGCAAGTTTGCAAATGTCTAAATGCAAGCACATGAAGGCAAACATGAATCAAAAAACCCAGTGGTTCCCAACTGTGTGGATTCCATGATCTGTATAATTCTGTGCCTACAGTTGTAGTGGTTGTGCTTATCACTATACAAAACACATTTTACTTTCCATAGCTTTACAATTTACTATTCATATGCAATCCAACCAAATATCTCTGGATTGTTTCCTATGGAGTTTGCACAAGGTCAAATGTTTGGCAACGGCTTTATGTCCAAAATTCATTAATTAAACAAGGTCTATACTACGACTGCCTTTCCTTGCGTGATACATGGCCTAGAGTTTGTGTCCACTCTCACACTGTTGTTGCAGAGCTAGGAATGCAATTAATTTCATCGTTTCATGGTGACTTTTCAGGATGAGTGCTGTCAAACCATGAAGGAAAAAAGGATGACAGCCATGACCAGTACTCAAATTGGATGGGACTTGAGCATCTTCAACTACCCATTACCTTTCTCTGACATTGCATTGTTGCAGCAGAGAGTGGCATGGACAGCAGACATGGTTGCTGCAATCCCTAAAATGAAAAAAATGAGCAGCAATGCTGTGTTGTTGCAGGAGGATTAGAAATGGGCAGAATACTTGGCAGCTCAGCTCCCTAGAATGAGAAGAGTGGGCACTTCTACTTCTTCAAAGAGTTATTCAACAGTGCAATAGTCAGATGAAGAGAAAGGTAATGTATAGTTAACAGATTTTCTCATAGTTTGCAAGGTTTACACATAGCTATCAGCATTAAATTGGCATGCCTGCTGAAGGTAGTGAAGTCCCAAGCAATTTAAGTATTGGCCATGAGCTCCAAGGCAAAAAGTCATATTCAACAATACAATAGTTTGATGAAGAGTTCAGCTCAGCTACAGGTTTTAGAGCAACATATGCTTCCATCCAGACGACGTCTTTTTCAGGGAAGGCCTTGCATATTTCAGCAAGACAATGCTAAACCACATACTGCGTCTATTACAACAGCATGGCTTCATAGTAGAAGAGTCCGGGTGCTGAAATGGCCTGCCTGCAGTCCAGACCTTTCACCAATTGAAAATTTGGCGCATGAAATATACGACAAAGAAGACCCAGGACTGCTGAGCAGCTAGAATCCTGTATCAGACACGAATGGGACAACATTCCTCTCCCAAAACTCCAACAACTGGTCTCCTCATGTTAGAACACAGACTCAGAGCAAGTGCACGTAAAATGGCAGTTTATTAGAAAGGCAGACAAATCCAAATCGTAAGGCAAAAGCAGCGTGAAAAACAGTCCAGTGTTGAGCAATCAGCAGACAGTGTAACAGGGGCAAAAACAGTAATCCAAAACGAGAAAACAAGCAATAGATAGTGCAATTGCAATTTTGCCAGTTCAAGTAATTTTCCACAAAAAAAAACACAAAAACTCCACAAGTTGCATCACAAATTTTGCAAAAAATCAAGCATTTTTGGCCGCAACAATCACAAGAACTCTGCAAAATCCTGTACTGATTGTCCAATTCATTGAAATGAATCGACTCAAACAAACGATTCACTCACGAACATCATTACAACACTTCTCTCATGAATTCACACAGGATAATTATTTATAGCGGATTTATATGATTACAGCGTAAATTTCGATTGATTCCTCACAGAAAGTTGTTGCAAGGATTCAGAAAGCTTGAATATATATACACAAGAGATGAACAGACTAGTTTTATTGTCGCTTTTTGTGCTTTTCCGTCTTTGTTGAAGCTCAAAACTCCATTACCATTATACTCGATTGCATGGAAAAACACACATTCTTGAAAATACTGTGTTCCGACTTCCAAGGGTAAACATTGGGGTTAGCGAATGATAGAATTTATATTTTATGTTAATTATAACAAACAATAGACCTCAGATTTATTCTGATAGCTTCATACAAACTAGCTTCAGAATCATAGCACAAAATAGGGAACACAAATCATCTTTAAACAAAAACAAAAGGGATAACTAGCTGTCTTCCCCGTTTTGCTCTCTTCTTGTTTTCCTGTTTTTGGTGTTCCGATTTTGGCTGCACCATTTCTTGCCATCTACCTGACGCGTGTAACGAGTCACAACTGCGAAGTGCTGCATTTCAGAATAAAGCGCGAACATCTTAAGGAGACACACACACACTCGGCGCAGTCTGGGGGCATTAGAGTGTGCTTCTTAATAGCTTACTTGTGCAAAGAGGCCATTTAAATACCAAAATCATACAGGAAAATATAGGGTAGAAATCAGAGGAGAATGACCAGACTGGTTTGAGCTGACAGGAAGTCAACAGTAACTCAATTAAGCACTCTTTCCAACTGTGATGAGCAGATAAGCATCTCAGAACGCACAACACATCAAGTCTTGAGGTGGATGGGCTACAACAGCAGAAGACCACATCAGGTTCCTCTCCTGTCAGCTAAGAACAGGAATCTGAGGCTATTGTGAGCACGGGCTCACTGAAACTGGACAGTTGAAGACTGGAAAAAGACCAGGTGATTTTTTTCCCCCTGATCTTCAACTTTTCTGCTCACCACTGTGATTATTTGTGATTATTTGAGTTGGTTTATTCTGGCAGCTCAAACCAATCTGGCCATTTTCCTCTGACCTCTCATCAACAAGGTGTTTCCACCCACAGAACTGTCACTCACTCAATGTTTTCTGCTTTTCACACCATTCTGTGTAAACTCTAGAGACTGTTGTGTGTGAAAATCCCAGGAGATCAGCAGTTTCTGGAATACTCAAACCAGCCCTTCCGGTGCCAACATCCATGCCACAGTCAGTGACACAGAGATCACACTTTTCCTTCATTCTGATGTTTGATGTGAATATTAACTGAAGCTCTGACCTGTATCTGTATGATGTTGTGCATTGCGCTGTTACCACGTGATTGCCTGATTAGATAACTGCATGAATGTGCAGATGTACAGGTGTTCCTAATGAAGTGGACAGTGAGTGTATAATGTTTCTTTAAAGCACACACACACACACACACACACACACACACACACACCAAACCACCTCCACACACTTGCATAAACTGTTTTAGAGTGACACTGTGCCATTCTCAACTCCAACTGTATTGATGATCATTTTTACAGAGTATGTGCCATGTTGCTGTGGCAACCACTGTGAACCACATTATACATGAGGCAGAGATGGAGAAGGGGAAAGAGAGAGAATCTGTGTTTTTTATTCTATATAGATTTTTCTTCAGGAAGTTGGAAATTTTTATTTATTTTTTTTTAACTTTCAAATATTCAGACACAGACTCTCTGAAATGCTAGTCAGTAAGTCTCCTGTGACAGCTCCTGCTGTTATGATCTCACACACACACACACACGCATACCCATGTGAAGCAGAGTGTGTGTATTTGTATGTGTGGGCGAGCTGTTCTGAAATCCTGCACTCCTCTGTGAGTCATTCGCTCCATAGCATTGTTACAGAAAGACATGATGGAGGTGAAGAGGCTCGACTCATTCGGCAGGGATGCTGGTCAGAGGTAGTGATGAGAAAGATAGAGCATGATATTCCTCTCTCTCTCTCCCTGAGTATCTCTCTGTCTTTCCAAGCATGTCTCTCCCTCTGTTGGCTGACTTCCTTATTTTAGTTTGGCAAAAGGCAAAATTTGTTAAAATTATAGACATTTGATTATCACATTTAATGAGCTGCACACTCCTTGTCATTTACCACGGATGTGTATCGCAACAAATTTGAAACCTTTTCAATGAAGCTGCTATCTCACAGTACATAAAGTTTCACACTTGTGAAATGTCTGTTGATGCAGTTTTCTTAGTTTATGACATGAAGGGAATCCTTATCCAAAAAATACATTGTTCTTACAAAATAGACATTCTTTCTGACATTCCATCTTACTTGTAAAATATTGGTCTGCTGCTAATCTAATTTCACTGCCAACAAATTCAGCATTAGCTGAATTATAATATGTGTACAATATTTTACTATGCTACATATTTTACAAATAATATGGATTTCTACACAGGGAACTTATAGTAATCTATGGAATTATTGGGACCATTCAGAACAATAGACAAAAATGATTGTAAACATTGAGGAATTTAACTCTTTACCATTACTCTAAAAAATCTTAATGGTATTCTCTCACAAAAATATGTGAAAACATTAATTTAAAAAATTTCAAATTTGCCTACAGGATGATTAAAACAAATTGCTATCCAAGAACAGCATTCAAGACCTGGTGGTTGTCTTTAACCAAATATAAAGTTGTACACACGTAAAATTTCTTTGGGATTTTCCCAAATGGTCATTGGGAAAAAAAAACAAATAGCTTTTTGACCAGTGGTGAAATCAGGTAAAGAACTTTTTAAAAGTAGTTAAAAATATCAGCAAGAATGATTAGAACCATAATAGTTTCAAAAATCTGGAACAGCTGTAAATTTCCCAGGAAGAGGATGCATAAGCATACTGCCATCCCACTATAGAGAATGGTGAGGGATGCAGAGTTACTTAATAAATTAAGTTCATCCAGAGTGCTTGCAAAATGCAGCACTTGAACTTCACCAAGCCTCATTTAATCTAAACTGTGTTTTTTTTAATCTAATGAGACCAAATAAAAATTTTTGGCTTTACACATCAATATGTTTGGTGACAAATGGGGACTCAGCTTGACGAAATGCCCTCTATAAAATATGGTGGTGGATCACTGTTGTGTTGTGGGTTGTTTTGCAGCTAGACATCCAGAGACTCTTGGAAAGACTGAAATGGCATCTTGAATTCTGCCAGAAGATTTTAGTGCAAAACCTTGTTGCCTCTGCCATGGGGTTAACACTTAGCAGTAGATTAAATAGTCAACATAACGACGGCCCCAAACATGCAACCAAATCAACACAGTGATGGTTTAAGACAGGACTGTCTAGTCTTATCCGGAAAGGGCCGGTGTGGATGCAGGTTTTCATTCCAACCAAGCAGAAGCCACACGTGAGTCTATTGAAAACCAAGCTCAACTGATTAAACAGATGGAATCAGGTGTGGTTCCTTCTTGATTGGAATGAAAACCTGCACCCACACTGGCCCTTTACGGATAAGACTTGACTTGATAAGATTGGACACCCCTGGTTTAAGACATACAAAACCAATGTTTTGCAATGACTATCTCCAGATTTACACCCTATACCCGATTTATATATGCGGTTTGAATTGCAAAGGGCAGTTCACATGTACAACCCTAAGAATATAAAGGATCTTGAAATGTTATCTTGGAGCAGGGGTCTAAGATCCCCATACAAGCGTCTGCAGCATTCACTGGAAGAGACTTAATGCTTTTAATCCCTCTCAGGATTTTACCAGATATTAATTATGGAGTGGCAACAATTTTGAAATCAGTGTACATATTGTAAAATACACTAAATGCTTTTTCTGTTCATAAAAATATTGGGTTAAAATAATAGTAAAACTATAGTATCCCCAGGGATTAAGCTCAAAATATCAATCATAGCATGTTAGATGTTTTAAACATCATTGTTGCTCATCTGCAATGGATTGGCCTCCAGTGTTCTGAATATAGGCTCCGGATCCACAGTGACCCTGACCAGGATAAAATGGTTACTGAAAATGAAAGAATGAATGAGTGAAAGTATTTAAAAAAAAAAAAAAAAAAAAAAAAAAAACAGTTCTGGAGTTCGCCATAATCAATGCTTATTGATCACATTACTCATAACTACTATAGACATGAATTATGACAGCATCAAATTAGTATAAACAATATGCATATACTGTAATAAGTGGGCATTTTGTGTTGTGCTGTCATTGTCTCCTGTATAAAGGATTTAAAGCTTATGTGATTGATTTTTAGAGATCACTTCAGTACCTGTCACTATCCTGGCCTCTGCAAGTTTACAGCAACTAAACCTTTTAACCCAGTATGGCTGTATTCGCCAATCAGCAAACTTTTCTACAATAGGCTTGCCTGTAGGTTATTTTGAGCTTGCATGAACATCTTATAGAAAGCCAGACTGTAAATTAACTGGAAGCCAAGTGATCCTGATGGTTTCCACTGGTCTTGCAGTCATCTACCAATCCAGAAGTGACATACAGAGGCCATGTTGGATTCAGGCTGTGCACAGCACATCTACCAAAGGCTGATGCAAGACGAAGTATTGGAAAGGTGTTGCGAGGTGAAGGTGATGTGTATTCACAGTGATGTGCACACATATCATTTGGTGCTGCCCAAAATCATAAAACAAAGGTGTCTGTTAGTCCCCACCCCACGCAGTAATTTTGGGAATGGGTGACTGAGTCAATGTTCAAGCTGGGGTTGTGCCAAGCTTTCCTCAATTTTCTATTATTAATAACATGCTGTACTTCATACGGTTCATTATAACCCCATATCCGGGCACCTGGTAACAGATAAAACAACATCAGTTAATGGCTTGTTTCTGTTGCTCAGGCATTTGTGATGTATGATGGTGTGGTGGTGTATGTCATTCCATGAATATTAGCTGTTGTATCAGGTAGCCACTCCCAGCATGTCACTCATCGTCTTGTGGAGCAGTTAGAATGGTCAACATGGGGATATCACTTCATATTAGTCCATGACAACTATGCGATGCGGTATCCAGAAGCATCAGTGCCTCTGTGGATGATCTCTGCAAAGAGCATGGCTGAGGCACTGTTTTGTATAATATCCCAAGTTGGAATACCAAAAGAGATATTAACTGCACATTGCTTTAATAAGATTCTTAAAAACATTATTCCTAAGTTTGTACATGGTGATAGACGAAATTAGGATAAATGGTTGAAAGCTTTATTATTTGTGTTCCAGGTGGAACCATAGGCCTCCACAGGGTTTTTCTCTTTTGAGTATATGCGCAGAAGCCCAAACTCTGGCAATTTTGGAGGCGTGAACTACATACGAATAATTGTAATCCACTGAATGGTGCACCCAGAAAATCAACTTAAACACGTGCATAATCCATCTCTGAATACAAGTAACTTTCCCCCAATAACTAGTGATGTAATGACTTCAATGGGATCAATGGGAAAGTCCATAAATATACTTGACAAGAACAGGCAAGAACAGGATTGGTGGTCAGGTCTAGACTTTCTGACAGGATATTAAGCTGATCCGTGGTGGAGCAAATTGGTGTACACTGACAAATACATTTTGTCATCTCAACATATTAAAAATATGCATCTTGATGATGTGTGTGGTGTCTTTGTAGGATACATGTGGAGTTCTATGTGAACGAGAACACCTTCAAGGAGAGACTCAAACTATTCTTCATTAAAAACCAGCGCTCCAGTAAGTTGGCATTATATTTGATTGTTTTAGCCTTGTGTAATCTTCTTCTTGTATGTATGTTATACATACATGATCTTGATTTCTTAAAGTATGGTTCCTAAAATGTAAACAGACGTCAGAAATAAGGTATAATGCGCCTGCCAATGAACAGCTGACTGAAAGCGAACTGTTATCTTGGAGGGGTATATTTTGTGATAATGGCCAGTTGGGCTGACTTTATGCTGCTTGTTATTTTGACAGAGAAATATATATTTGAACCTGAGTGTACATATTTACAAAAATGTTTGACATGCAATAGCATGCATAGCAAGAGGGTCACTAGTGTTTCAGATTATGACACAATCTTTCATCTGAATTTTGGGCTGTTTGGTCATGCAGGTCTGCGCATCCGAATCTTTAACTTCTGTCTGAAGGTTCTGACATGTGTGCTGTACATCATACGAGTGATGACCGATAACCCAGCTCATCTGCACAATACATGGTTAGAAAATGTTTGTGCATGTGTGTGTGTGTGTGTGTGTGTGTGTGTGTGTGTGTGTGTGTGTGTGTGTGTGTGTGTGTGTGTTCACTAAAGTATTCCATTTAAATGAAATGATCTTTTAAAGATGTCCTAATATGAGAATTTTTACTATGTTTATCTACCTGTCTGTCTGTCTATCTATCTATCTATCTATCTATCTATCTATCTATCTATCTATCTATCTATCTATCTATCTATCTATCTATCTATCTATCTATCTATCTGTCTGTCTGTTTCGCTCCAGTATGAAATGCACCAACACTTCTCAGAATGATGAGATAAACTGGTGAGGGTATATCACTTAATCACTCAAATGAATCATGTTAATCAAAATAGCAGTAGATGAAAATGTATAATGTATGACATGCTTTCTTTTTTCCACCCCCCTCTCTCTTTCTCTCTTTCTGTTTCATTCTGCTTCTGTATGTCTCTTCTATTTTCTCTCAGGGAGCTAATCTTGTGGGTGGATAGAAAAACTCCTGTGTGGGCAATTCAGGTAAGCTGGAGATTATGAATGTCTAGGGTCATGTAATAAATATGTAATTTAACTGCTTACATTTGATCTTCCTGTTCTTTATTGTGCTGTGGTACTTGGTAGGTCATAGTAGCATCAATCAGTTTCCTGGAGGCCATGCTGCTCATGTACCTCAGCTACAAGGTAGATGTGTGCGCGTGTGTGTGTGTGTGTGTGTGTGTGTGTGTGTGTGTGTGTGTGTGTGTGTGTGTGTGTGTGTGTGTGTGTGTGTGTGTGTTAAGACTGTAGTTAAAAAGATGCAAATAAATTATCATTATAATTGTTGACATTATGAATACAGGATGTAATGTGATATAAAGGCCTGCTTCAGTTTTAGTGAAAGTGTGTGTGTTTGATGAATCGTGAGGTGAAATTAATTTAGCATGCAAAAACTCTCATCTGGAGCATTTACGATTTTGACAGGATGATCACAGCATACAACTGACATATGTACTGAGTGATAAATCTGTTATAAATCAGTATTGTCAATGCCAATAATATCACAGTAATAATTCACCAGTGATATATTGTTTACAGCTTAAGCATCAACATTTCAGATTTAGCTTCTTATTGCTATCTATGGCTTCTGTACTGAACTTAATACCAACAAATAATAATAATAACAACAACAACAACAACAATAATAATAATAACATTGGTATTCATAGTTCATTGGTTTATGAATTACTTTATAATTAAGAGTGTTCAAAACACACACTTAATTTTGTGGAATTGTGCCATTTCCAGGAACTTTAGCTCCAGAATTCTCCACTAACAGCCATGCTCACTCACCGTTCTATCTCCCTGTCTAATCATGGTTCTCTCCTGTAACTCATTTATATTGTTTAGCTTTAACTATACAGTGTGTGTGTATATATATATATATATATATGCTTCAGTATGTCTCATTATTTGCTAAGTCTTGTTCAAGCTTTTGCCTGCTTTATTGAGCTTTATTCAACAGCTTGCATTATTGCTATTTTCCTTCTATTTCCCTTGCTCTCCATTTTTGCCCATTTTGGATTACATGGTGTTTGCCTCTGTCTTTTGAATCATAGATTTTTCCCATTTTTTTTGGACATTCTGTCTTTTGTAATAAAGCTCATTTTACCTGTTTGTGTCTCCGTTCCTCCTATATATATTGATCTCAAAACTATAGACCTGTCAAATTAAATAATGCATCCAGCTCTTGTTCCCCAGCTTCACTAAATATAAAACATCTTCATAAGACAGTTCCACTGCATGTTCTCCTAACATACATATGTATTTCTTTGCTGTATATAAAGGTTTTAGAAATGTCTGACATGCATTTGCTTGAACGTCTCCAAAAGCTTCCTCCACTGTTGTAGAAATGTGGGGGGAATATGGTGAAAGAAACACCATTTGTAAACGTGGCTTTTAATCCAATTGTGCATCAGTGATAATGGAATTGGAGGTTGTTCCAAACCACCATAAAGTCCCTCAATACCATTTGTTCCTTGGTGTGTTCTTGTGGAATGTGGATGTCATAGAGAAGTTCAGAAATTTTGCTATTTGTACTGTATGGTCCCTCTTCCTCCTCATATTCTTTCTCTCTGCTCTCCACTTCGTACAACTTGTCCTCTGCGTCTTTCCCCATCTCCTTCTACCTCTTCATTGCTGCTGTACTCATTATTTTCTTTCTCTCCCAAATACTCTACATCTTCTTAATCTTTCAACTCTTCTTCTCACCACTCGTTTTCCTTTTTTCTTCTTCATTATTTGTTGAAGCTCCGGCACATCCGAAAGCAGGTCTTTTTTTTATGTACATAGCACATAGTTGTGTGAATAGTTTAGCAGATTGCACTTCTTGTGTTGTGTGCTTTACAAGCCCAGCTGACATAAATGTAAGTTAATGTGAATGTAGGAAGATTGCAATTTGAATAGAAATTTTAGTGTGAGTTCTGTTTGTTGTGCTTGGAAAAAAAAGATAGACTTGTGTGGAAACTATACAAAAGTTACTATATCACACTATATCAAAGGTGTTAGAAATTGTATTTATTTATTTATTTATTATATTTTTTTTAACAGTTTATACCAATTAATTTGACATTTTTTCTTATTAAAATTACAAGAATAAACTGTTTATTGAAATGTGTCGCGTGATTTAGCAAAAACAAATCTGCATAAATGGAATACATTAAATATCTGTTTTTTAACAGCTTTTAAATGACAATTTTAACAAAACTAACTGTAAAAATAAAGTATTCTTTATTGACAAAAGTAGCAGCATTTTCTGTAATTTTACAAACAATTGTCACTATCACTACATTTGTATTATTCCCCCTTTAAATAGTGATTTGATTGTTAAATAAGTACATTTCATGTTATAAATCCAACATTAAGTTTAAACCGTGGTAGCTCAGTGGTTAAGATGTTGTGCCACTGGTTGGGAGGTTATGAGTTCAAACCCCTGCTGCTGGAAAATTACTGTCTTTTTACAATTTTTTTTTTTTTTTTTTTTACAGTGTGGCTGTGTTAATTGCTTTGAGACTTTAGCTTTGATTAATGTGTTATATGAACTGAGAATAAGTGTATTTGACAAACAACATTCTATACTGATTAAAAAGCTTTTCACATGTCAGGAGGCTCTCTGCTCCTCCTGCTTCTCTTCCCAGCATAAATGAAAGGTTATTTGGCTTCTCAGTCGAGCCTGCTTGCTGATCTGCCAGTGTTGTTTACCTCCCTCAGTTAAGGGGTCTGAAAGCAGCGTTGTGACAAATTTAATCAGCTTTCAATTCTACTATTGGTATTAGTATTAGTATTATTATTAGTAGTAGTGTTAGTAGTGTTATTAGTGTTTCATCACTTCACATTATAACAGGCTGTTGGAATTGAGTTTTGTGTGCATAGTGAGAAAGGTTATACTGAAATTGTGCACATCTGTATTCATGTATATCTCATATGCTTTATGACTTTGAACTTGAATTTGATTTTTCTCACACAGTCTCGACTAGAGTGAGGAGCAGTATTATAGTATTCCAATGAAGAAATCCAGCAACATTGTCTTTGAATTTGTTGTAACCACAATAATTGACCCAGAAATTCACGATTTGGGCATTGTAAATACACTTTAAAACTATGCACTGTCATTTGAGAGCAATATTGAATACATATAACACTAGACTAGGTATCACTAGACTAGATGACATTTTTTCCAATATTCAGCTGTCCAGGTTTGGTGAACCTGTACCCTCTGCATTCTCCTACAGATTCCTGTTCTTGTGGTGCGTTCTGAGATCCTTTTCTGATTATGATGGTTGTAAGAAAAGGTATTTGAGTTACCTTCCTGTTAGCTTGAACCAGTCTGGCCATTCTCCTCAGACCTCTCTCATCAACAAAGCATTTCCTCCATACAGACCTGCCACTCACTGGGTGTTTTTTTGTTTTTGTTTGTTTTGTTTTTTTCTCACCATTCTGTGAAAACCCCAGGAGATCAGGAGTTTCTGAAATACTCAGACCCAGGTGTCTGGCAACAACATCCATGCCACAGTCAAAGAAATCACATGAAACTTTCACGTTTTTTCCCCCTGACAGCATTAACTGAAGCTCTTGACCTGTATCTGTATGATTTTATGCAGTGCGCTGCTGTCACATGATTGGCTGATCCACGAGGATCCTAATCCTCATGAGGGGTTCCTAATAAAGTGGTCAGTGAGTGTATATGAATGTGAAATTGGCAAACGTTCAAATAAGCATCTAATATAAGTCTAGTATATTGCCAATAGATTGCTGTATGAACAGTTCTAACTGAAAATATGGTTTAATTTAACAATATGGCTTCCACCCTGAGCTTATATATTAGCATTTAATCCAGCCTGTCCTATATTTTTTTTTTTTTGGCACAATGGACTAAAAACAGTGCCAAAAAATGTAAAACTTAGACACGGGTGGAAAAAAAGTTCACTCTACTGAACTAAATGTGCTCTACTGAGCATGCCCACAGATTGAAAGATAAATTGACCAGCCACTCATTTGTTACACATACAGCTCACTTTTAGTTCACAATATTATCCATATAAAATTGCTCCTTGAGATAAGCAGTGCCTTTGATTTAGATGTGATGATATGATTAATTAATTATTTTTGTCATATTTATCTATTTAATACTTGAATGATATTCCATAGTTTTTTGGAGTATATATATATATATATATATATATATATATATATATATATATATATATATATATATATATATATATATATATATATATATATAGAAAAACTGTATGCAACTTTGATATGCCTCTGTTTTCAACAGACTCCACCTCATGCACAAATTCTGAATAGAGCTTAAGTCCATAGTTACATCTGAGGTCTGAATGCTGATGTGTACAATTTCCATATTTACTCCTCCGCCTGTGTGCATAACTCAACTCTGAATACAGCCCTTGGTGCTGTTCTGTTTTGTCGTGAATGAAAACACATCAGGCTTTATAATGTCATCGCAAGATTCCAGGCAGATTTTTGCATTACTCCAGTGAACCGGGTGACTCTTTGTTATTGTTAATTAACAGACTAATACTATTCATGTTGAAACGACATGCCAAGTTGCTACGTGCTATTAGATGTGAAGAATGTTTTAATTACCATTACTAATGCAACACGATAGACACAACAGTAAAGCGATAAAAACATCTCAAATATTTATTAATCAATTTAGACAAGTTATAAGCAAGCTGGAAAATAGCATTTGGCTACCAGCATGAGTCATCAGTTCGATCAGCATAGTCTGGGCATTAATTGCTAGTCAGACATACTGGATTGTCTATTTTAGGAAAGTAAGTCTAATCGAGTTTTCCAATTCACTATTTGACGACAGCTGGCCAAATGAATAAGCATTTATCAGATTTGTGCTCGTGGATTTTTCTGTGTGCTCCTCTTTTTTTTTCACAAGATAGAAGCATGAGTGTTTCTTAGCAAAAAGCTTACAGTGGAACCCTGGTAAGCATGAGTCACTTGTGCTCATGACACATAACAAGAAGCAAACTCAGTGAAGAGTGCAGTGAGTAGGCTTACTGCTGACACTGAGAAAGAACTCCAAAAAGTTGTTCAGTCACCGTTAATTAACAAACCAAATCATTTCAGACAAGCATCTGCAAGCAGTGGAATGAATTTAATGAAGGTATATGTACTACAGTTGGCCGGGCTACTTATAGTAATATCTACTGTATATTTTGAGTTAAAATGAAATATTCTCAAAGCATTTTTCCCATATTATTACAGAATATTATTTTTGCAAAAATATCCCAAATATCATAATATTCGTCAAAGGCCATGCCCACACTTATTCAGCAGTTGCCCTAGACAACTACACCTAGTGATATAAAAGATTAATTAACCAGTTATAGCAAAATACTGATGGTCAGTATAGTTACTTATGTGTGTTTGTGTGTATGTGTTACTCAGGGAAACATCTGGGAGCAAATATTCCAGGTGGCATTCCTCCTGGAAATGTTAAATACTATCCCCTTCATAATCACGGTAACCAGCTTTGATTGTCACAGCTCTCTTTAAAGATGAAAATAAATCATGACCTTCATGACCCCTGCAAACCTCCATGACATGCTCTGGTCTCTATTTGCAGATCTTCTGGCCGACTCTGAGGAACCTCTTTATCCCTGTTTTTCTCAACTGCTGGCTGGCCAAGCATGCTCTGGAGAGCATGATCGTAAGTGTGTGTGCCTCTGTGTGCTGCTTATATTTTCTTTGCTTGAAATTCAGAATAACTTTGTGAGTCGTGTCTCTCTCTCTCTCTCTCTCTCTCTCTCTCTCTCTCTCTCTCGTGTGTGTGTGTGGGAATGTGCATGTGCTATAATGGTAGCTAGCAGATGACTACACCATGTTTAAGTATGTTTTACTGGTTTTATGTAAGCTATATTCTACAAGCAAAAAAACCTAAATTAAACAGCAGATCATAAACTCATTTCTATGCTCTTACAAGGCGTTACAGAGACGGGTTATGCAACTGCTTAAGTCAATTTTCTGGTTGCCCAAATCACATTATTAAAATGACCTGTGTGTAGTTCACACGTCCGAGATTGCCAGATTTTTCTTCACTAGAATTGTTCAAGAGGGGGATTTTAAACACAAGCAGTTTCC
Organism: Cranoglanis bouderius; assembly: GCA_023630585.1. Lineage (NCBI taxonomy): Eukaryota > Metazoa > Chordata > Actinopteri > Siluriformes > Cranoglanididae > Cranoglanis > Cranoglanis bouderius. The sequence goes on from CM042541.1 coordinate 950,119, forward strand.
TTTAACCCCCCCCCCCCCCCCCAAAAAAAAAATAAATAAATAAAAACGAGACACCAAATACGGTATATAACAGAAGTGAGTACACTAAATGTAAATGTAAACCCAGGAATGTGTTTTCTATATGTTGTTGTTTGGGATATCACTTACTGTATATAATAACAGTAAGGATTAGTTATTATGTAGTGGATTTAGGACTGTCCTAAAGTATACAACAGAAGCACACCCCTGTGCAATATCACTTATACTGTATGTCAAATGATTAAAAATTGTATCACCTTACAGTAATTGCATTACTTCTAAGTTGGGTTTTTGCTCTTGTGTAAAATTAAAAACTAACAGTTTAGATTTACTATATTAAAAATACAGGCCCCACAGTAGGAACTCAATGCAACAGAAGTCATTTCACCTTTCATTACTATGATTCAAATATTTTATTTTTTCAATACTTTGTATGCCCACCTTTATTTTTTGATGACAGACTCAATCCTCCTCTGCATGGAGATCTCTTGAGAGATGTTCTGCCATTCTTCAGAGACAATTTTTTCAGCTACTATTTGCTGGAGGGGTTGTGTTGCTCTACCTTTCTCTTTAAAATACCCCAAAGGTGTTCTACTGGATTCAAGTCAGGTGACATATTTGGCCAGGTCATAGTGTTCACTTTTTTCTTCTTTAGAAACTCTTGCATGATTGTGGCAGTATGCTTTGGATTGTTATCATGCTGGAATATTCCTCTTCTACCAAGCTTCTGGACACTGGGAGTCATCTTGTCAGCCAGCATTTATTAGTATATCCACAGGCATTCATTGTGTCATCTATAAATGTCATCTCCCCAAGACCTTTTGCACTCATACAGCTCCATATCATCACACTCCCGCCACCGTGCTTCGCTGTCGGGACAGTGCATTCACTGTGTAGTCTTGGCCAGGTTCACGACGAACATGCTGGACCCCATCTGAGACATACAAAATTATCTTGGTCTCATCTAATCAAAGAATGTGCTTCCACATTCTTTAGCAAAGTTTAATCTTTCAGTTTTGTGCCAAAGAGCAAGCAAAAAAAATTCTGGTGTTAACAGGTCATTTTATACCAATGTTCATGCACTTAGGCTAATGGGAAATCACAGGTATAATCAATTTTGTTTCAGTGATCACAGGTTTTCTAACGTGTCAGTGATCACATGGGTAGTCTCTTTTGTTGCGTTGAGTTTCTACTTTGGGGCCTTTATTTTCAGTATAGTCTTTCTAAAGTATTTGTTTTGATTGTTCTTAAGGGGAAATACTCTACTTGTCAACTTAGAAATAATCCAATTATTGAGAGGTGACACAATTTTGAATTATTTGACATTTAATTGATATTGCACATGGGTGTACTTCTGTTGTATACTGTAGGACGGTCCTAAATCCTTACTGTTATTATATACTGTGTGATATCCCAAACAACAACAGTAGTTATATCATACACTTTATGTCAAAAAAATGATTTATGACCCCCCTGTCATATGATTTATGACCCTCATGTCAGTCTGATTGACAGTTCAGCCCAACCTGTAATTTATGACCCCTCATGTCAGCCTGATTGACCGTTCAGCCCAGCTTGTAATTTACAACCCCACCAGTCTTCTGTCTGTGTGTATGTATGCGCATGCGTGCGTGTGTGCGTGCGTGTGCGCGTGCGTGCGTACATACGTGTGTGTGTGTGTGTGTTAATGGTTTTTACACCCCCGCTATGTGTGTGTTGAAAAAGCTATTGATTAAATAAACAGCTGTGGATAAAACATAGAAGAGGCTCCGTAATACCCACACGGCGTCTGATCCACGAGTTCCCAAACCCTTAGAAGGACGATGTGTATTTCACCAAGAATAAGTGTTGAAATGAGTGGTGTCGGCTTTTGTGTCAGTGGGGGAAAACAGGGGTGTTATCAAAAACCGAAGACCATCCCTTAAACCCTCCCCACGAACGTTTCTGTAAGGTACATAAATCACGAAAAGCTCATGTCACTGTCATGAAATGTGCATAAATTATGACTCTAGTGTCACTCGCGAATGTATGTGAATTATGACCCCCTTGAACTGACAGTTTGGCATGCGCTGTAATTTATGACTTTTCCCTGTATCCTGGAAGTTTGTTCTTTCCCAGGTGTGTGTGTGTGTGTGTGTGTGTGTGTGTGTGTGTGTGTGTGTGTGTGTGTGTGCGTGTGTTTGTGTGTGTGTGTGCGTGTTTCACGAAAGCATTATATGTTAATGGGGTTTTACACCCCTGCTATATGTGTGCGTCCTGAGAACTGATGTTTAAACTCTGATTAAATAATCCTGACCTTCCTGTATCCTGTCTGTCTGTCTGTGTGTGTGTGTGTGTGTGTGTGTGTGTGTGTGTGTGTGTGTGTGTGTGTGTTTCACGACGCATTATATGATAATGAGATGAGTTTTACACGCCTGCTATGTGTGTTGTGGTCTGAGAAAACCGATGTTTTTATGAAAACGTGGCCGGATCAAAGTTTTTGTTAATTTGTTTGTAAAAGTGTTTCATGAAATGGACAAAACTGGTGTATTGTGAAATTGCTGAAACATTTGTTGATTACGTCGAGAATTCACTTTTACTGAACTGAAACCCCCAAACATTTAAAAACCATGTGAGTTATTCTTTGTGGAATCGAATCTGAATATCCTGTCATTTAACGAGGAATATGATGCGTTCATTCTTAACTCATTTTAGCCAATAATACTTTATTATACACACATCACATTCAATAATACAGATAACAACATGATCAAAATACGACAACATGCAAAAAAAAAGATCAAAATTTTTTAAACTGAGCCACTGACTCCGGTCATGAGGGGTGAATTGAATACATGGTCATCTGGGTAAAATGAATGTGTTGATGGTGAACTCGAGGGCGTTTTCTGTTTCTACTCTTCTTAGACGAGCGTCAGATAGCATGCGGTAATGGGCCCGAGCTCGGTCAGTCAGTGCGTTAACGAATGCACAAACACGGCTGCCATCTCCCACTACTACAGGTACAAGACCCCTCCCACTGCTGTGTGAGTGGAGATGAAATCACCTGAGAGCACAACGACGTGTGTTTATAATAAATAAAAGAATATAAAAGAATATGTTTCATTATATCTAAATATATTTGCTACTGTTATAAATATTAGGGCATCTGATTGAACCAAGCCGAGTCATCGCCAGAAGTGGCCCAGACTCTAAAGCCAGATCCGGGTTAGTTACGGTGAACAAGAATCGGCCCCAGTACTTTACCGCCGTAACAAAAACACACGTGTCAGAGCGAGCCGTGGGCCACACTCGGCCCCGGATAATACGTGCCGATGCCGTGTCTGAGCCGCAGGCACCGCGGGGCTGCCGAGCTCGGGCCCATTACCACATGCTATCTGACGCTCGTCTAAGAAGAGTAGAAACAGAAAACGCCCACTAGTTCGCCATCAACACATTCATTTTACCCAGATGACCATGTATTCAGTTCACCCCTCATGACCGGAGTCAGTGGCTCAGTTTAAAAAATTTTGATCTTTTTTTTTTTTTTTGCATGTTCTCGTATTTTGATCATGTTGTTATCTGTATTATTGAATGTGATGTGTGTATAATACAGTATTATTGGCTAAAATGAGTTAAGAATGAACGCATCATATTTCTCGTTAAATGACAGGATATTCAGATTCGATTCCACAAAGAATAACTCACATGGTTTTTAAATGTTTGGGGGTTTCAGTTCCGTAAAGTGAAGAAGAGTTTTTCTCGACGTAATCAACAAATGTTTCAACAATTTCACAATACACCAGTTTTGTCCATTTCATGAAACACTTTTAGTTGGGCTGAACTGTCAATCAGGATGACATGAGGGGTCATAAATTACAAGTTGGGCTGAACTGTCAATCAGACTGACATGAGGGTCATAAATCATATTACAGGGGGGTCATAAATCATTTTTTTGACATAAAGTGTATGATATAACTACTAACAACATATAGAAAACACATTCCTGGGTTTACATTTACAGCATTTAGCAGTAGCCCTTATCCAGAGAAACTTAGAGAAGTGCTTTGTAGTCTATATCAAAAGCATATCTTCATGCTAGCTCATGCTAATCAGGGACCAAGAATATTATCAAGCTAAAAACCCGTTTAAGATGGAAGTTAGTACAGCAAAATTAAACACACAAAACTGTTTGGAAAAGTTCATTCCACCAACAAGGTGCCAGGACAAAGAAGAGTCTTCATGCAGGTCTTCCTTAACCCTTGAGGGATAGTGGGCCCAGTCGAGCCATGCTAGAGGCTCAAAGGGAGTGTGGTACAGAGCAGGTTGATAAGTGCCTTCAGGTAGGTGTGGGCTGGTTCAGTTTTTACTTTGTAGGCAAGCATCAGTGTTTTAAATCTGATGTAGGCACCTACAGGAAGCCAGTGGAGGGGGAACAGCACTGAGATGATGTGGGAGAACCTAGGGAGATACTAGAAAACTAGTCTACCAGATGCATCCTGGATCAGTTGAAAGGGTCAGATGGCACACAGGGGCAGACATCGATAGTCTCAAAATGACAAGAGATTGAACAACCACATAAGTGGCCTTTGTGGAAAGAAAAGGAAAGAAAAGGAGAAACCTGCATGCCCGAGTCAGGTTAGCAACACAAGGTGAGAAGGATAGTTGATTGTCCAGAGCTATCCTGTGATTGTATGTATAGTCAGATGGTGTGATCTAAGAATTGTCCAGGAAAATCACCAAATATTAACATAGGGATGCATCTCCAGGGATACACAGCAGCTCAGTCTAGCTGGGATTTATTTTCAGCTGATGAGCTGCCATCCATGACAAGAAGTCTTGCATTTCTTTTCTCATGCCATCTGTCCACTGCTCATATTCGTAAAATAGTTCTTAAACAGTACCTGGGGCTGTTCACACTCTCTGTCTTTGTGTAGCAAAAGAAGAGACAAGGGCAGAAAGCATTCTTTGGTACAGTAGTTGTGATATGTATTGCTATAATTGTAATGGAAGGTGGACTTTCATTCCACACTTCACCATCTAAAAAGAGGTACCAAGCAGGGTCTTTGTGGGTCATAACTGTGTAAGGCTGACTAAGCTAGACAGTCAATTCTTGATAAATCCCGGCTTCCCTATCTAGACAATGAAGCTAACACGAATGGTTTAGCACCATAATGCTGATCTTTGTAGTTGTTAATTTTATCCTGTTCTTCTTGAAAGGTTTGCTACAAAGTCCTTTTGTTGTTGAGTAGGTACAATAAATGGAAGAAGTCTTACATGTGGTTTTGTGTTAATGGGGTGCCCAGGCAAGAGTTCAGCAAGTGATATGTTGGTCACATCATGTGGAGTTGCTCAGTATGTGTGTAGAAACTCTCTCACTCACATTGGACTTGCTCACAAAGGCCTTTATTTTCAATGTTGGCAATTTGTAGGAAGTTCTTAAACAGTGTTGAAACAACAATGCTTGTGCATAGTAGATATCAGCTACTTTGATATTGTGCTTTTTCAGGAAGACTTCAAACTGAGAGCCATTGTCAGTGATTACTATAAGCAGCTGGTCGGTTGAACACCGTAGAAACAAACTTCATGAGATTTGTAACAGGTGACCATCACTATAATAAACAATGAGTGTCAAGGCAAACTGGCAGTCACTTGCAGCATTGTGGAAAGGTCTCATCAAATCAATTGCCATTTTCTCCCAGACATCAGTCATGGGAACAGGCTGTAGTTGAGCATGTGTGATGGCTATCTTATTATACAACCCCAATTCCAAAAAAGTTGGGACACTGTGTAAAATGTAAATAAAAGCAGAATGCAATGATTTGCAAATCTCATAAACCCATATGTTATTCACAATAGAGCGTAGAAAACATATCAAATGTTTAAACTGAGGAAATATACAATTTTAAGAAAAAAATAAGGTAATTTTAAATTTGATGGCCATAACACGTCTCAAAAAAGTTGGGACGGGGGCAACAAAAGTCTGGAAAAGTAAGTGCTATTAAAAAGAAACAGCTGGAGGAATATTTTGCAACTAATTAGGTTAATTGGCAATAGGTCAGTAACATGATTGGGTATAAAAAGAGTATCTTAGAGAGGCAGAGTCTCTCAGAAGTAAAGATGGGCAGAGGTTCACCAATCTGCGAAAAACTGCATCTACAAATTGTGGAACAATTTCAGAATAATGTTCCTCAACATAAAATTGCGAAAACTTTGAATATCTCATCATCTACAGTACATAATATCATCAAAACATTCAGAGAATCTGGAGAAATCTCTGTGCACAAGGGACAAGTGCAAAAATCAATATTGCATGCCCGTGATCTTCGGGCCCTCAGCCGACACTGCATTAAAAACAGGCATGATTCTGGCATGAAATTCTTTTTGGAAACCATGAGCACCACGTCCTCTGGACTAAAGAGGACTAAAGAGGAGAGGGACCATCCGGCTTTTTATCAGCGCTCAGTTCAAAAGCCTGCATCTCTGATGGTATGGGGGTGCATTAGTACCTATGGAATAGGCAGCTTGCACATCTGAAAGGCGCCATCAATGCTGAAAGGTATATACAGGTTTTAGAGCGACATATGCTTCCATCCAAACGACATCTTTTTCAGAGAAGGCCTTGCATATTTCAGCAAGAAAATGCTAAACCACATACTGCATCTATTACAACAGCATGGCTTCGCAGTAGAAGAGTCTGGGTGCTGAACTGGCCTGCCTGCAGTCCAGACCTTTCACCAACTGAAAACATTTGGTGCATCATGAAATTAAAAATACGACAAAGAAGACCCAGGACTGTCGAGCAGCTAGAATCCTGTATCAGAAACGAATGGGACAACATTCCTCTCCCAAAACTCCAGCAACTGGTCTCCTCAGTTTCCAGACGTATACGGACTGTTTTTAAAAGAAGTGGGGATGGTACACAGTGGTAAACATGGCCCTGTCCCAACTTTTTTGAGACGTGTTGCTGCCATCAAATTCAAAATTACCTTATTTTTTCCTTAAAATGGTACATTTCCTGTTTAAACATTTGATGTTTTCTATGTCCTATTGTGAATAAAATATGGGTTTATGAGATTTGCAAATCACTGCATTCTGTTTTTATTTACATTTTACACCGCATCCCAACTTTTTTGGAATTGGGGTTGTACTGAATCCATATGGTGCATGATTTAATGGCATCTTCCACCTGGGGATTCATGCCAGGCTATCAACACAAATCTGTCAGTCTGGAAAAGCTGCAGGTGTGATCACATGCTGAATTCCACGAATGATAGATAAAAAAAAGAGGTAGTGTGAAAAGGCAGTATCCAGTCTTTTTGCACTGTGGGAGCCAGCCTTTTGGAATGTAAATATGCTTTTTATTGTCTTGACACAAAATACATTCCTTCAATGTATCAAAAATTCTTGCAGACATTTTCACTCATACTCTACCACCAGCAAGACTACTGTATGTATCTCTAAAACTCAATTTGCAAATACTTTCATACGTACAGTGCATCCGGAAAGTATTCACAGCGCTTCACTTTTTCCACATTTTGTTATGTTACAGCCTTATTCCAAAATGGATTAAATTCATTTTTTTTCTCAAAATTCTACAAACAATACCGCATAATGACAACATGAAAGAAGTTTGTTTGAAATCTTTGCAAATTTATTAAAAATAAAAACCAAAAAATCACACGTACATAAGTATTCACAGCATTTGCCATGATACTCAAAATTGAGCTCAGGTACATCCTGTTTCCACTGATCATCCTTGAGATGTTTCTACTACTTGATTGGAGTCCACCTGTGGTAAATTCAGTTGATTGGACATGATTTGGAAAGGCACACACCTGTCTATATAAGGTCCCACAGTTAACAGTGCATGTCAGAGCACAAACCAAGCCATGAAGTCCACGGAATTGTCTGTAGACCTCCGAGACAGGATTGTATCGAGGCACAGATCTGGGGAAGGGTGCAGAAAAATTTCTGCAGCATTGAAGGTCCCAATGAGCACAGTGGCCTCCATCATCCGTAAATGGAAGAAGTTTGGAACCACCAGGACTCTTTCTAGAGCGGGCTGCCCAGCCAAACTGAGCGATCGGGGGAGAAGGGCCTTAGCCAGGGAGGTGACCAAGAACCCGATGGTCACTCTGACAGAGCTCCAGCATTTCTCTGTGGAGAGAGGAGAACCTTCCAGAAGAACAACCATCTCTGCAGCACTCTACCAATCAGGTCTGTATGATAGGGTGGCCAGATGGAAGCCACTCCTCAGTAAAAGGCACACGACAGCCCACCTGGAGTTTGCCAAATGCCACCTGAAGGACTCTCAGACCATGAGAAACAAAAATTGAACTCTTTGGCCTGAATAGCAAGCGTCATGTCTGGAAGAAACCAGGCACCACTCATCACCTGGCCAATACCATCCCTACAGAGAAGCATGGTGGTGGCAGCATCATACTGTGGGGATGTTTTTCAGCGGCAGGAACTGGGAAACTAGTCAGGATCGAGGGAAAGATGAATGCAGCAATGTACAGAGACATCCTTGATGAAAACCTGCACCAGAGCGCTCTGGACCTCAGACTGGGATGAAGGTTCATCTTTCAACAGGAAAACGACCCTAAACACACAGCCAAGATAACAAAGGAGTGGCTACAGGACAACTCTGTGAATGTCCTTGAGAGCCCTGCCAGAGCCCAGACTTGAACCCGATTGAACATCTCTGGAGAGATCTGAAAATGGCTGTGCACCGACGCTCCCCATCCAACCTGATGGAGCTTGAGAGGTCCTGCAAAGAAGAATGGGAGAAACTGCCCAAAAATAGGTGTGCCAAGCTTATAGCATCATACTCAAAAAGACTTGAGGCTGTAATTGGTGCCAAAGGTGCTTCAAGTATTGAGCAAAAATTTGCTCAAGTATTGAGCAAAGGCTGTGAATACTTATGTACATGTGATTTTTTAGTTTTTTATTTTTAATGAATTTGCAAAGATTTCAAACAAACTTCTTTCATGTTGTCATTATGGGGTATTGTTTGTAGAATTGTGAGGAAAATAATGAATTTAATCAATTTTGGAATAAGGCTGTAACATAACAAAATGTGGAAAAAGTGAAGCGCTGTGAATACTTTCCGGATGCACTGTATGTTGTTTTGAAACTGATTTCACTAAAGTTCAGAAAGACGTGAATAGTATGTTGAATATCACATTAGCAGTTAGCTAAGTAACAAATACAGCCGTGGCCAAAAGTTTTGAGAATGACACAAATATTAATTTTCACAAAGTCTACTGCTTCAGTGTTTTTAGATCTTTTTGTCAGATGTTACTAACTGTTACTGAAGTACAGGTGCATCTCAATAAATTAGAATGTCATGGAAAAGTTCATTTATTTCAGTAATTCAACTCAAATTGTGAAACTTGTGTATTAAATAAATTCAATGCCACAGACTGAAGTAGTTTAAGTCTTTGGTTCTTTTAATTGTGATGATTTTGGCTCACATTTAACAAAAACCCACCAATTCACTATCTCAACAAATTAGAATACTTCATAAGACTAATAAAAAAAACATTTTTAGTGAATTGTTGGCCTTCTGGAAAGTATGTTCATTTACTGTACATGTACTCAATACTTGGTAGGGGCTCCTTTTGCTTTAATTACTGCCTCAATTCGGCGTGGCATGGAGGTGATCAGTTTGTGGCACTGATGAGGTGGTATGGAAGCCCAGGTTTCTTTGACAGTGGCCTTCAGCTCATCTCCATTTTTTGGTCTCCTGTTTCTCATTTTCCTCTTGACAATACCCCATAGATTCTCTATGGGGTTCAGGTCTGGTGTGTTTGCTGGCCAGTCAAGCACACCAACACCATGGTCATTTAACCAACTTTTGGTGCTTTTGGCAGTGTGGGCAGGTGCCAAATCCTGCTGGAAAATGAAATCAGCATCTTCAAAAAGCTGGTCAGCAGAAGGAAGCATGAAGTGCTCCAAAATTTCTTGGTAAATGGATGCAGTGACTTTGCTTTTCAAAAAACACAATGGACCAACACCAGCAGATGACATTGCACCCCAAATCATCACAGACTGTGGAACCTGAACACTGGACTTCAAGCAAACTTGGGCTATGAGCTTCTCCACCCTTCCTCCAGACTCTAGGACCTTGGTTTCCAAATAAAATACAAAACTTGCTCATCTGAAAAGAGGACTTTGGACCACTGGGCAACAGTCCAGTTCTTCTTCTCCTTAGCCCAGGTAAGATGCCTCTGATGTTGTCTGTGGTTCAGGAGTGGCTTAAAAAGAGGAATACGACAACTGTAGCCAAATTCCTTGACACGTCTGTGTGTGGTGGCTCTTGATGCCTTGACCCCAGCCTCAGTCCAATCCTTGTGAAGTTCACTCAAATTCTTGAATCGATTTTGCTTGACAATCCTCATAAGGCTGCGGTTCTCTCGGTTGGTTGTGCATCTTTTTCTTCCACACTTTTTCCTTCCACTCAACTTTCTGTTAACATGCTTGGATACAGCACTCTGTGAACAGCCAGCTTCTTTGGCAATGAATGTTTGTGGCTTACCTAGTGAACCAAACTGAGAGACCATTTTGAAGGCTCAGGAAACCTTTGCAGGTGTTTTGAGTTGATTGGCTGATTGGCATGTCACCATATTCTAATTTGTTGAGATAGTGAATTGGTGGGTTTTTGTTAAATGTGAGCCAAAATCATCACAATTAAAAGAACCAAAGACTTAAACTACTTCAGTCTGTGTGCATTGAATTTATTTAATACACGAGTTTCACAATTTGAGTTGAATTACTGAAATAAATGAACTTTTTCACGACATTCTAATTTATTGAGATGCACCTGTATAATCACAAGCATTTCATAAGTGTCAATGGCTTTTATTGACAATGACATAAAAGAGTCAATATTTGCAGTGTTGACCCTTCTTTTTCAAGACCTCTGCAATTCGCCCTGGCATGCTGTCAATCAACTTCTGGGCCACATCCTGACTGATGGCAGCCCATTCTTGCATAATCAATGCTTGGAGTTTGTCAGAGTTTGTGGGTTTTTGTTTGTCCACCCGCCTCTTGAGGATTGACCACAAATTCTCAATAGGATTAAGGTCTGGGGAGTTTCCTGGCCATGGACCCAAAATGTCGATGTTTTGTTCCCCGAGCCACTTCGTTATCACTTTTGCCTTGTGGCAAGGTGCCCCATCATGCTGGAAAAGGCATTGTTCGTCACCAAACTGTTCTTGGATGGTTGGGAGAAGTTGCTCTCTGAGGATGTTTTTGTACCATTCTTTATTCACGGCTGTGTTCTTAGGCAAAATTGTGAGTGAGCCCACTCCCTTGGCTGAGAAGCAACCCAACACATGAGTGGTCTCAGGATGCTTTACTGTTGGCATAACGCAGGACTGATGGTAGCGCTCACCTTTTCTTCTCCGGACAAGCTTTTTTTCCAGATGCCCCAAACAATCGGAAAGGGGATTCATCAGAGAAAATCCCTCAGCAGTCCAATCCCTGTACTTTTTGCAGAATAGCAGTCTGTCCCTGATGTTTTTCCTGGAGAGAAGTGGCTTCTTTGCTGCCCTTCTTGACACCAGGCCATCCTCCAAAAGTCTTCGCCTTACTGTGCGTGCAGACGCACTCACACCTGCCTGCTGCCATTCCTGAGCAAGCTCTGCACTGGTGGTGCCCCGATCCCACAGCTGAATCAACTTTAGGAGACGGTCCTGGCACTTGCTGGACTTTCTTGGGCGCCTTGAAGCCTTCTTCACAACAGTTGAACCTTGAAGGTCTTGATGATCCGATAAATGGTTGATTTAGGTGCAATCTTACTAGCAGCAATATCCTTGCCTGTGAATCCCTTTTTGTGCAAAGCAATGATGGCTGCATGTGTTTCCTTGCAGGTAACCATAGTTAACAGAGGAAGAACAATAATTTCAAGCACCACCCTCCTTTTAAAGCTTCCAGTCTGTTATTCTAACTCAATCAGCATGACAGAGTGATCTCCAGCCTTGTCCTCATTAACACTCTCACCTGTATTAATGAGAGAATCACTGACATGATGTCAGCTAGTCCTTTTGTGGAAGGGCTGAAATGCAGTGGACATGTTTTTTTGGGATTAAGTTCATTTTCATGGCAAAGAGGGACTTTGAAATTAATTGCAATTCATCTGATCACTCTTCATAACATTCTGGAGTATATGCAAATTGCCATCATAAAAACTGAGGCAGCAGACTTTGTAAAAATTAATATTTGTGTCATTCTCAAAACTTTTGGCCACAGCTGTACATTCACATAGTTAACTCTACTCTAATACAATACGCCGCACCTAAGCTGAGACACAAAAGGGTTTAAATACATGAATGGAAATCAGCTATAACATAAAACACCTGAAACCAATACTGAAACAATAAACAGTGAACCAATGAATGAACAGGGGCGGAGACATGACGTAAACCAAAAACAAAGAACCAATCAGCAAACAGAGGCAGAGACATGACGTAACCAGAACAAAGGAGCACATGGCGGAGGTAAACAAAACGAGAGTCCATGAATGGAATGCGGGGAATGCGGAAGTATGCTACTCGCCAGCCCTTGCAAGAAGCGCCGAGTGAGAGGAGGACTCTAACAGTTGTGAAAAATTGCCTTTATTGTTTAACCTTTTGATCGTTTGTTCCAAAAACTCACAAAAATACTCTGCTCTCATGGATAATAAACAATTGCAAAGGTTTATCAAAAAATATATCTTTGTTAAATATAGGTGTGCAACAATTATTGGCACCCTTTTAGTCAATACTTTGTGCTACCTCCCTTTGCCAAGATAACAGCTCTGATTCTTCTCCTATAATGCCTGATGAGGTTGGAGAATATGTGGCAAGGGATCTGAGACCATTCCTCCATACAGACTCTCTCCAGATCCTTCAAATTTTGAGCTCCACGCTGGTGGACTCTCCTCTTCAGTTCACCCCACAGGTTTTTTATGGGTTTCAAGTCAGGCGATAGGGATGGCCATGGCAGGACCTTGATTTGTAAACCATCTGTTGATTTTGATGTATGTTTTAGATCATTGTCCTGCTGGAAGATCCAACCATGGCCCATTTGAAGCTTTCTGGCAGAGGCAGTCGGGTTTTCATTTAATATCTGTTGATATTTGATCGAGTCCATGATGCCATGTACAGTGGGGGTAAAAAGTATTTGATCCCCTGCTGATTTTGTACGTTTGCCCACTGACAAAGAAATGATCAGTCTATAATTTTAATGGTAGGTGTATTTTAACAGTGAGAGACAGTATAACAACAAAAAAAATCCAGAAAAACACATTTCAAAAAAGTTATGAATTGATTTGCATTTTAATGAGGGAAATAAGTATTTGACCCCTTCGACTTAGTACTTGGTGGCAAAACCCTTGTTGGCAATCACAGAGGTCAGATGTTTCTTGTAGTTGGCCACCAGGTTTGCACACATCTCAGGAGGGATTTTGTCCCACTCCTCTTTGCAGATCCTCTCCAAGTCATTAAGGTCATTTTCAATGCCCTGGCTGAGGGAAGGAGGTTCTCACCCAAGATTTGACAGTACATGGCCCCGTCCATCGTCCCCTTGATACGGTGCAGTTGTCCTTTCCCCTTAGCAGAAAAAGACCCCCAAAGCATAATGTTCCCACCTCCATGTTTGACGGTGGGGATGGTGTTATGACTTGGGGTCATAGGCAGCATTCCTCCTCCTCCAAATACGGTGAGTTGAGTTGATGCCAAAGAGATCTGACCACACCTGACCACAAGACTTTCACCCAGTTCTCCTCTGAATCATTCAGGCAAACTTCAGATGGGCCTGTACATGTGCTTTCTTGAGCAGGATTTCAGTCCTTCACAGCATAGTGTGTTACCAATTGTTTTCTTGGTGACTATGGTCCCAGCTGCCTTAAGATCATTAACAAGATCCTCCTGTGTTGTTCCGGGCTGATTCCTCACTGTTCTCATGATCATTGAAACTCCACGAGGTGAGATTTTGCATGGAGCCCCAGACCGAGGGAGACTGACAGTTTCTTCCATTTGCGAATAATCGCACCAACTGTTGTCACCTTCTCACCAAGATGCTTGGCGATAGTCTTGTAGCCCATTTCAGCCTTGTGTAGTTCTACAATCTTGTCCCTGACATCCTTGGACAGCTCTTTGGTCTTGGCCATAGTGGAGAGTTTGGAATCTGATTGATTGATTGCTTCTGTGGACAGGTGTCTTTTATACAGGTAACAAACTGCTCCTAATCTCAGCTCATTACCTGTGTAAAAGACACCTGGGAGCCAGAAATCTTGCTGATTGATAGGGGATCAAATACTTATTTCCCTCATTAAAATGCAAATTAATTTATAACTTTTTTGAAATGCGTTTTTCTGGATTTTTTTTGTTGTTATTTTGTCTCTCACTGTTAAAATACTCTTACCATTAAAATTATAGACTGATCATTTCTTTGTCACTGTATTCTAACAAAATGTCCAGGTCCTCTGGCAGAAAAACAGCCCCAAAACATTAAAGAGCCTCCACCATATTTAACCGTGGGCATGAGGTACTTTTCCATATGGCTACCTCTCTGTGTGCACCAAAACCACCTCTGGTGTTTATTGCCAAAAAGCTCTATTTTGGTTTCATCTGACCATAGAACCCGATCCCATTTGAAGTTCCAGTAGTGTCTGGCAAACTGAAGACGCTTGAATCTGTTTTTGGATGAGAGTAGAGGCTTTTTTCTTGAAACCCTTCCAAACAACTTGTGGTGATGTAGGTGACTTCGGATTGTAGTTTTGGAGACTTTCTGACCTCAAGATGCAACTAACTTCTGCAATTCTCCAGCTGTGATCCTTGGAGATTTTATGGGCACTCAAACCATCCTCTTTGCAGTGCTTTGAGAAAATATAGACACACGTCCAATTTTCTCATATGAATTCATAGGAGTGCCAATAATTGTTGCACACCTATATTTAACAAAACAAAACACCTATATTTATTTATTTTTTTGATAAAAAACAAAACAATTGTTATGTTTGCAATTATTTGATATCCATGAGAGCAGAGTATTTTTGTGAATTTTTTTTAATAAAAGATCAAAAGGTTAAACTATAAAGACAATTTTTCACAGCCTTCTTTGCTCATATTTACCAACGGTGTCAATATTAGTGGAGGGAACTGTGCATAGACTTTTTCAGATAGCCTTTAAGAATAACTTTGACAAAAGAAGAATGTATTGAAATTATTCTCATGGCTGGATCAGTTCAAGTTCAAGTGGATGTATTGTCATTTCAACCATCTCGACACCACACCCGGATCAGGATACCTGTGTGCTGTGAGTAAACAATACCTCTGTATTTGTTTGGAAGTGTGAGTGTGAGGATGATCTGTATGGAGTCAAAAAGATTTAAAACGATACTGAAGGTACTAAAATGTGCAGTTGGATTTGTGCATTTGCTTTACATGTCAACTCAAGTGGCTTTTTATTGTCATTTCAACCATATACAGCTGGTACAGTACACAGTGAAACGAACAGGACCATGGTGCTACATAAAACAACACACTAAACCGCATGAGACGACACAGAACTAAAGAGCTACACATTCTACATAAAGTGCACATGCAAACAACACAAGACAGTACAGTAAATCCTAAAACAGGACAATGGGCACAGTAAGTAACAGTGTCTCGCCGACCAGTACACAGTTCTAGTGTGAAAGTGTCAAGTATAACAGGTAGTGCACAAAGATACAATATAATTTAAAAATAACAATATAATTAAAAGATGCTATGAATCTAAACATAACATACTATGACATAGTATTCAGCAGATTAGCTTATACCATATATGGACATAGCAGTTATTGCGGTAGCAGCCAGGTAAAAGTGTAGATAACAAGAATTTAAACATAATATTTAGTTTAAAGTTTAGCAGCAAAAGTAAAGGTGGCCATTACGAAATGTGCAAAAATTGCAAGGGGAGTGGGATGGTGTTCAATTCAGTGTGTGTGTGTGTGTGTGTGTGTGTGTGTCAGTCCAGTCTCTGAGTATTGAGGAGTCTGATGGCTTGGGGGAAGAAGCTGTTACACAGTCTGGTCGTGAGGGCCCGAATGCTTCGGTACCTTTTTCCAGATGGCAGGAGGGTGAAGAGTGTGTGTGAGGGGTGTGTGGGATCATTCACAATGCTGGTGGCTTTGTGAATGCAGTGTGTGGTATAAATGTCTGTGATGGTGGGAAGAGAGACCCCGATGAACTTCTCAGCTGTCCTCACTACCCGCTGCAGGCTCTTGCGATCCGATACGGTGCAATTTCCGAACCAGGCAGTGATGCAGCTTCTCAGGATGCTCTCAATAGTTCCTTTGTAGAATGTGGTGAGGATGGGGGGTGGGAGATGGGATTCTTTCAGCCTTCTCAGAAAGTACGGACGCTGCTGGGCTTTCTTAGTGATGGAGCTGGAGTTGAGGGACCAGGTGAGGTTCTCCGCCAGGTGGACACTGAGGAATTTGGTGCTCTTGATGATCTCCACGGAGGAGCCATCGATGTTCAGTGGAGAGTGGTCGCTCTGTGCTCTCCTGAAGTCAACAACCATCTCTTTTGTTTTGTCCACATTCAGAGACAGGATGTTGGCTCTGCACCAGTCCATTAGCTGCTGCACCTCCTCTCTGTATGCTGACTCGTCGTTCTTGCTGATGAGACCCACCACGGTCGTGTCATCGGCGAACTTGATGATGTGATTCGAGCTGTGCATTGCTGCACAGTCATGAGTCAGCAGAGTGAACAGCAGTGGACTGAGCACACAGTCCTGGGGAGCACCAGTGCTCAGTGTGGTGGTGCTGGAGATGCTGTTCCCGATCCGGACTGACTGAGGTCTCCCAGTCACGAAATCCAGGATCCAGTTGCAGAGGGAAGTGTTCAAGCCCAGCAGGTTCAGCTTTCCAATCAGGTGCTGAGGAATTATTGTGTTGAATGCTGAACTGAAGTCTATGAACAGCATTCAAACATAGGTGTCCTTTTTGTCCAGGTGGGTGAGGGCCAGATGTAGGGTGGTGGAGATGGCATCGTCTGTTGAGCGGTTGGGAAGATATGCAAATTGCAGGGGATCCAGTGAAGGTGGTAGCAGGGTCTTGATGTGCCTCATGACGAGCCTCTCGAAGCACTTCATGATGATGGGTGTGAGTGCAACGGGACGGTAGTCATTGAGGCAGGACACTGAAGACTTCTTCGGCATGGGGACAATGGTGGTGCCCTTGAAGCACATTGGAACGATGGCGCTGCTCAGGGAGATGTTGACGATGTCAGTGAGAACATCCACCAGCTGGTCTGTACATCCTCTGAGCGCTCTTCCAGGAATGTTGTCTGGTCCAGCAGCTTTCCGTGGGTTGACTCTGCGTTTTCCTCACATCGGCCATGGTTGGACACAGCGCCTGGTCATTAGGAGGAGGGGTGGTCTTCCTCGCCGTCACGTCATTCTGCACCTCAAACCGAGCGTAGAAGTTGTTCAGCACATCTGGAAGGGAGGCATCACTGTCACAGGCTGGTGATGATGTCCTGTAGTTGCTGATGGCCTGGATGCCCTGCCCTGCCAGGAAGCTGTTGCAAGTTTGTGATGGACTTTAACAGGAAACATGGCAAGCACATCACACACAACGAAGTTGCCAAACTTATTAACAAATTCAAAAAGACTGGACATGTTGCAGACCAACCAAGAAGTGGACTGTTTGGAAGACAGGGGCCCCGTTACATCTGGAGTAAACCAAACACAGAATTCCACAAAAATAACATCATACCTACGGTCAAGCATGGTGGTGGAAGTGTGATGGCGTGGGGATGCTTTGCTGCTTCAGGGCCTGGGCAACTTGCAATAATTGAGGGGAAAATGAATTCTGCTCTCTATCAGAAAGGAGAATTCATTTCCAGGAGAATGTCCGGTCTTCAGTCTGTAAGTTGAAACTCAAGTGCAACTGGATTATGCAGCAAGACAATGATCCAAAGCCGAGGAGTAAATCCTAGTCCTAGAAGTAAGTGAAAGACTGATCTCCAGTTATCAGAAGCATTTGGTTGCAGTTATTGCTGTTAAAGGTGGCACAACCAGATTTTACGTTTAAGGGGGCAATTAGTTTTTCACATTGGTGATAGGTGTTGGATAACTTTTTTTGCTTCAATAAAATAAATAAATAAATGTATTATGTGTTTACTCAGGTTGCCTTTGTTTTATGTTGTATTTTGTTTGAAGATCTAAAACGATTTAGTCTGTACACAAAAACAGAAGAAATCAAATACTTTTGCACAGCACTGTATATTCACTAGTCACCGCTGTGGGAATGTTGACTAGCGGTGGTGGTTGAAAATACAGAAAGGCAGACAGTAAAGAAATGCAAGCAGACAATAATGAATGCAGGCTAAATGTACTTTGTTAGTCTGAAATTATTTCAGACAAGATGAAGCTAATTTTACAGTTAACTGCATGAGACTATGCTGTGAAGTCGTTTTCCTTTGTTTTAATGGAACATTATCACGTTCATATAATTTTGTATGAAATGTGCATGGGGCTGTTTTTTAATCCCACTCCTGTCTGCTCCCAAAGGAATTCTGACTAATCATGTCCACTGTGCCAAATTTAATTCCATTGTGACCAGCACTATGTGTAAGATTGCATTCTGTGCCACGATTGCAATTCTCTACCACTTCCACTTCCACTCAGGTAGGGTAGAGTGATTCATGCCAGCTGACAGAGGCCGAAGTTGAACATGGTGGTTGAACTTGTGGATTATTATCAGCCTGGAAAAACCTCTCAGATGCTGCTGTAGAAATAGCATTCAAGGATGGAGGGTCACTGAGATATAAGGAGGGCTCTGTTGATGGACATTAGCTTCCACTGTGCACTCCCAGTTCAGAGTCAACTCTTTGAGCTGAGACAGCAGAACATCCACACAAATGCGTTTTAAGAATAGGTATGTTCTTAAATAGTGCAATGTGACATACAGATTGTTTTTCTTTTCAAATTTATTGTACTGATTTCCTTATTTTCGACTTTAACAAAGCAAAAACATTAATAGCTGGAATTGTAATCTGTAGTTGTTATGACACGTGGTGTCTAGTTGAATGAGGGAGTCAGGATGCAAGCGCAGGGGAAACGTCAGTTTAATAGAAACAGGAAGTTCAAAATTAAGTGAACACAAAAAACACCATCAAACATAAATCCACAAACAAAAGAATAACAATAATCCAAAATAATAATGTAGTTAGCCAAGGAGGCAGTAATCCAAAAAAAAGGTAAAAGTAATCCAAATGAGAATGTACTTAGCCGAAGAGTCAGTAATCCAAAAAAGAAACACAGTAATCCACAACGGGTAGTAAATCCAGAAAACACAGGGAAATAAATGCGCAAGGCTAGGAGGTGGTCTGGAAACCACTAACTACGAGCTAAGGAATAAGTATGCAAGGCTATAAAGGTGGTCTGGAAACCACGAATTACGAGCTACGGAAATAAACGCGCAAGGCTAGGAGGTGGTCTGGAAACCACGAATTACGAGCTTCGGAAATAAACGCACAAGGCTAGGAGGTGGTCTGGAAACCACGGACAAAGAGCTAAGGGATAACTAAACTAAACTCTCTATACTATTTTAAACTAAACTAATACTCCGCGCCAAAGCGGAAATGGAGCGGCGTATTTAAACACATAAATCACGTGTCCAAATCAATGACAGCTGAAACTCATAATCATACAATAAACAAGAACCAATGAGAAATGAGGAGGCGGAGACATGACACGAACGAAAACATAAACGCACATGGGGAAACACCGGAGACGGAGACATGACGTGAACAAAAACATGCGAACACATGGCAGAGGTAAACAAAATGTGAGTTCATGAATGAAATGTCCATCGGAGAGTTTTTGAATAGCGCTGGAATGCGCGCAGTGGAATGCGAAAGTATGCCAGTCGCTACTCTTTGCAGCGTAGCGAGAGCTGGAGAAGAGGAAACCTAACAGAGCCCCCCCCCCTAAGGCGTGGCTCCCGAAGCGCAGCAAGTTCCATCCACTTTGGTGGACCTGGGCCTCTGGGCAGAATCCTAACCTCTGTCCTCCAGGACCTGAGGCTGGTTATGTCCAGTGTCCCGTAACCAGAGCAGAGCGTGTCGGGTTTTCCTTTAGAACTTGGACGAGAACTTGGATGTGAACTTGGTCTGGTGCTTGAACCGATGCCTGGTCTGGATCTCGAAGCTGCGCGTGACCTGGTGCTTGGCCTGGAGCTTGACCTGGTGCTTGACCTGGTGCTTGACCCGGAGCTTGACCTGGAGCTTGACCTGGAACCAGGATCGGAGTCAGCTCTCGCACCTGGATCGGAATCAGCTCTGGCACCTGGATCAGGAACAGCTTTGGCACCTGGCTCCGAGACAGACTTGGAAACAGACTTTGAGACAGAGTTCGAGACAGAAGTGGAAACAGACGTGGAAACAGACTTCGAGACAGACGTGGAAACAGACGTGGAAACAGATATGGAAACAGACTTCAAGAAAGACTGGGAAACAGACTTCGAGAAAGACTTGGAAACAGACTTCGAGAAAGACTTGGAAACAGACTTCGAAACTGGACAGAGAACTAGGTTAGACCAAAAACCATAGACAAAATCAAAAACTTGGTTGGAAACAGCGTTGGAAATTAAATTGGAGACAGGGCTGGAGACAGGGCTGGAGACAGGGATGGAGACAGAGGAGGAGACAGGGGAGGAGACAGAGGAGGAGACAGGGCTGGAGATTAAATTGGAAACAGCTTCTGAAACTGGACTGGCTGCAGAACTAGAAAAGTAATTAGAGACAGTAGAGGAGACAGTGGAGTGAGCTGGGCCCAAAATGGAGCCAGAAACGGAGCTGGGAGTTAAATCAGCCTCCGAACTGAGAAGGAGAGCAAAAACATATCCAGAAATTAAACCTATGTAGCTAGCAACTAAATCAGGAACTGGACTAGGAACTGGACTAGGAACAGGGTCGGAACCTGGACTTGGACATGGAACTGAACTAGGAACTGGACTAGGAACAGGGTCAGAACCTGGACTTGGACATGGAACTGAACTATGAACTGGACTAGGAACAGGGTCGGAACGGAACCTGGACTTGGACATGGAACTGAACTAGGAACTGGACTAGGAACAGGGTCGGAACCTGGACTTGGACATAGAACTGAACTAGGAACAGGGTCGGAACCTGGACTTGGACATGGAACTGAACTAGGAACTGGACGAGGAATTGGACGAGGAACTGGACTGGAACTGGGAATGGGAGCAGGACTGGGAACAGGATTGGGAGCAGGACTGGGAACTTGATCAGAAATTGGCCTTGGAATAGGGCAAGAATCTGGACATGGACTTGGACATGGACTAGAATTCGGGCAGGAACCTGGACATGGACTTGGACATGGACTAGAACTAGGGCAGGAACCTGCACATGGACTTGGACATGGACTAGGACTAGGGCAGGAACCTGGACATGGACTGGGACATGGACTAGGACTCGGACAGGAACCTGAACATGGACTCAATTTTGCGCTAAAACATGGGCTAGGACTTGGAATGGAGGTCATCCCTTGGACCTCAGACATGAACTGGGCTTGAGAAGAGGTCATCCCATGGACCTCAGACATGGACTGGGCTTGAGAAGAGGCCATTCCGTGGGCCTCTGATATGGACTGGGCTAGAGAAGAGGCCATCCCGTGGGCCTCTGACATGAACTTAGTTTCGGAGGAGGTCATCCCGTGGACCTCTGACATGGACAGGGCAGGAGTGGAGGTTTCTTCTTGAACCTCTGACGAGAACATGGCTTGGGCGGAGGTCTCCTCGTGGACCTCCGGTATAAGCAGGTCAGGAGAGGAGGTTTCCTCTTGAATCTTTGGCTGCAGCTCGGGGCTGGAGGTCGCCATGTTAACCTCCATGAGCAGCTCCGCTGTGGAGACCTCCTGCTGGGCCTCAGGCTGGAGCTCGGGGCTGGAGGTCGCCATGTTAACCTCCAGTTGTAGCTCCGTGGAGGAGACTTCCTGCTGGGTCTCCGGCTGGAGCTCTGAGCTGGAGGTTGCCACATTTACCTCCAGGCATAGCTCCATGGAGGAGACTTCCTGCTGGGTCTCCTGCTGGAGTTCGGGGCTGGAGGTCACCATGTTAACCTCCATGAGTAGCTCCGCTGTGGAGACCTCCTGCTGGGCCTCTGGCTGGAGCTCGGGACTGGAGGTCGCCACGTTAACCTCCATGGGCAGCTCCGCTGTGGAGACCTCCTGCTGGGCCTCCGGCTGGAGTTCTGAGGGTGCCCGCCTGTGGAGCCGCTTATGCACCTGCCAGCTGCCCTTAAAACAGCCTTGGGAGCAGAAGTAGCTGCTCCTTACTCCCTGGTTCCTGCAGGTGGGGCACTGCAGGATGGCTGGTCGGGTGCATCCCTCGGTGGCACACTCCTGGGTTAGAGGATGAGAGGTGTAGGCCGCCATGTTAGCCCGCTTACTCTCATAGTACTCCAGGAACGCTTGACTAGGTCGGTCGCCCAGACGATCCTTCCCCAAAAAGGTTCTGAGGTTGGGTTGGAAGTCTGGGCTTCCGAACACCTGGACCAGTAGATCCACAAAGCCCGAAACTGTCTGGAGTTTCGTGGATCTACTGGCGAGGTGAAACTCTGCCCATTGGCGAGCAGAGCCGACCAGACGAGAGAGGAGGAACCCCAACCACTCCTCTTTGTCGGGTCTGGGGTCCTCCAAACTCAAAAAATAAATCTGAGCCTGCAAAAAAAAACACTGAGGCCAAGTGGCAAAGCCATCAAACTCATCCGGAGGATAGATGAAAGTCCACTGAGGAAAAAAGTCATAATCTTCTCCTCAATGTGGTTCGTGCTTCGTGCTTTCGTCTGTCTTCTGTTACGTTGCTCTGCCTCCCAGTGAGCAGCTACGGTATCCTCAAAGATCAAATTTAATGGGGTTTTGCGTTTTACTCAACAATGTTAAGTTTGCCCATCAAATCCAGTCATTTTATCTGTCTGAACCATCACTCTAAAAGAGAGAAAAAAAACTGGTTACGCAGCACGTATATGGATAGCACCAACTTTATAATCACAGAGAGGATAACGATCTGCCAATTCACCCAGCTCTATGAATGAAACACGCCTTGGATGTGGTTCCAATTCAAAAGATCGATAGTGTTCGTTGTACATAGAACTTAACTTTTTTGCTATAAAAGCGCGCTATGTATAGTGTTATTTCTTCTTATATATACCGTTTCAACAACTGTGATCTAGGTGAGACTGTTATTTTGCAGTCCTTGCACTGCCACATAGGTGCCTTGAGAAACACGAGTTAGCATAACTGCCAAAAAAACCCTAAAACTCAAAAGACTCTGAAATACACCGCTAACATAACACCCACATCACTTTTTCCTGGGGATATTCAATCAATCAAGTTGATCTGTAAACAACTATATTATTCAGTCCCTCCAGGATTTTGTGATTTTGCAATCACAGAAGTTAATGTGAAATCAAGCAAACTCCGCAATATTCAGAGGAGGTTGCAGTTTTTCAAAATTACTGTACATTTTTTGCAGCTTTGGGCCAAGACGTGTAATGTGATGTCATCACATCGGGCATTGAGCCAAAGCCCTGTTCGATTCAGATGCGTCAAACATGATTACAGCTAAAAGGTCTCATTTACCAACAAACATCACTGCGAAAGACCGTGCAAAACAATTTCATGCAATTGCAATTTTGCCAATTCAGGTATTTTTCTGCAAAAAAAAAGGCAACAAAAAAAACCAACACAAATTCTCAAGCATTTTGGCAGCGACAATCACAAAAAAACCTCTGCAAAATCCTGTATGGAATGATTATTTAATTATCAGTTCTGAGGTGGCTACAGAGGTGGGCAGTGAAATCCTAGCTCCACTTATGCATAGGCAATGAAAGAGTAGAGCTCACTTTCTCCTTTTCAAGATAGCTTCTTCTGAAGGTTGCTTCTTCGGAACATACAAATTCATGTATTGGGACACTATAACACTGGGAGTTTCAAAAGTGAAAGTTCAGATATCATTGTTTAGTAAATGGAAAATAAAAGCAAATAGCACAAAGTAGATCTCATGGCTCTTAATTTTACACAATGGTAACTCTTTCCCATACTGCCTTGTCCCACCATGCAGTATGGGATAACTTTTACAGCATCTCTTGGGTGGGATATTTATTTCAATATACATAAATTTAAAATTAAGAAGACAAGAATGGTTTGTAAAGTTTGGAAACTCTTATTTACAGCAATGACATGAATGATTTTTTAAAATAACACGTTTGGGTTTCAGAATGATTTGCACCGAGCCATCCAGAGGACACACTCTGCCATGTTTAACCAGGTTCTGATACTTATCTGCACACTGCTCTGCCTCGTCTTCACAGGGTCTGTATTCCTCTCTCTAAACAAACTCTAGCAGGGCACACACACTGAAAGAAACCTGTGTTAACCCCTTAGGTTCAGTTTGGGTCAGAGTGGTACAATACTACAGAGTGGTGGTTTTTAAGGTTTGACCACTAGTTTAGCATCTTTTGGCCACAAATTTATATATGACCACACAGAGGTCACCAGTTACACCTGCATGTCATTTTATTTCTTGAAACTTCTGTGTGGTTATTGTTTGGTGTTAAATAACATCGGACCCTGTCCATGAGTAAGTTTCTCAAGATCTATTATTTATATTATAGTATTTTCAAATGAGTGAGACAGAGAAATCAGTTGAATTAGACCAATGTGGTCAACCTAAGCATGTAGATGACTGGATTTATTATATTTCAGTCTTAGAATGATGCAATAAGATTATACTTTAGTCACTGGCATTGTGACATTATCCTTCTGGCATCCTTAAGTGACTTTTGACTTTTTCGCCCCTTTTAAGCCAAATAATTAACTGGAGGCCAGTTACATTCTCACAGCATATTAAGCCAGGGGCTTAAGTTACACAATTCATGGCCATGGCTTTAGTATCTCATAATCTAAATATATTAATTTGTGGCCATGCCTTATTCAAAAAATAACCATCATGTTCCCTTGGTGGCTTTGTGCTTGACAAAATGTCTCAGAAATATTATTGAATATTAACAAAGTGATATCAAATCAAAATTTATGTTCAGGCCACTTTGACCACAGAGCACCACTGTGAAATTAAAGTGTTATAAATGACTGGACTTTGCACTTATGAAATATGAAGACACATGTCATCAGGAGGATATGCAAACTTATGTCTAGTTCCATAAATATTTACACTGTTAATAAGCAAGACTTCGCTAAGAAATTGCTAGCTTTTTTCTTTGTTGTTGCATGTGTGCATTAACAAAAGTGTTTTGTTTGCCAGTTTGTGGTACTGAAATAATTTCAGTCCACAGAAATGCTTCTTGGCAAAATTCTACTGTTTGACATTGTTTCTGTGTGTCTTTTTCAGAACGTGTGGGATACAGCATTTGGAGCGGGCTGGGAGAAACCGTCTTTCTCTCTTTAACGCTCTTTATTTTTGCATTGTCACTTTTTCCACTGTGGGTTTTGGTGATGTGACGCCTCAGATTTGGCCTTCACAGCTGCTTGTGGTGGTGATGATCTGTGTGGCGCTGGTGGTGCTTCCCCTACAGGTAAGAGGATGAAAATATGCACACACGCACACACACACACACACACACACACACACACACACACACACACACACACACACACTTATCTAATTCCCCCTTTCAATCTCACTTTTTAACCCCTGCTTTTTAATGTAACCCCTGTTCACTACCTTCCCTCTCCCAGTTTAATTTAAATGATACTTACTGACCTGAGCATATTACATTACAGTATTGCCACCAGTGTTGGGGAAGCTACAGTATTTTGCAATTGCAATGTCACAAGCTACAAGCTATTCACAATCTAAATTATTTCAAGTAGCTAAACAACAGCCAAACTACACTTTTGATAAAGCAGCTAGTAGCTACTCTACGAGCTATTAAAAAGTAGCTGAAACTGAAATTAAAACTACTTAGGTGAAAAGGGAAACTGCAATATAGTGGATACTTGGATAAAAAAATAAAATAAAATAAAATAGCTTGTTTCTGGAAAAGCTACATTATTTTGAAAATAGCTAGGCTGCTGCAACACTACTAAACATACAGTTAAGCTAGTAGTGCCATTACTTGTTGCTAACTACTCCCCAACACTATCAAATCATTTAGTAATCAAAATCAAATCAAATCAAAAGGTTAATTTCACCGCACCTTCATTCCTCATTTATCTGTCTGCCTACATTTACATATTTTCCTTGTAATACTTTTTTCCCAAAGCAATTCTTAAGACTAAATTAGCAGAGGTTGTAGTATGGCTAAGTCTGTAGTATGTTTGTGTTTATGTGCATATGATCAATGCAAGTACATAATGCGCAACCAATGTGGTAAACTACTTGTGTTTCCCTAACGTGTGTTACATGAGGTGTGTTTCTGTGGTGTGTCTACTTTTGGATATTTATTGCATTCCACTGAAATTTGCCCATCACACGTATCTCTCACTATCTCTTGCTCTTTGCAGTTTGAAGAACTGATTTATCTGTGGATGGAGAGGCAGAAGTCTGGAGGAAACTACAGCAGACATCGTGCACAGACAGAGAAACATGCTGTGCTCTGCGTCAGTTCCCTGAAAATCGACTTGCTCATGGATTTCCTCAATGAATTCTATGCTCACCCACACACACAGGTAAGAAAGGTTCTTCTCTAATGAAACACGCTACCGCTATGGAATAAATTCTTTGGGGTTATGTAATACAGTTGCACTGCATAAATTCAAGAATGCATGAAAAAATGACACTGCTGCATTGCACTCTCACTACTACATCTCCCCACCCCCCCTCTCCCTCTCTCTCGATGCAGTCATGTGAAAAAATAAGTACACCCCATGGAAATTGTTGGCTTTTTTGACATCTTTGGACAAGCAAACATTTGATCATCTTTGAAACAGTGCCTGTTAATAAAGTTGATATACTTGAACAAAACCACAATGAAAATAGCTTTTTCAATCATTTAGTTCATTCATATCAATAGATGTGATATTCTTCTGTGGAAAAAGTAAGTACACTCTTGGTCTCAGAAGGTAGTATTGCCCCCATTTAGCAGAAATAACTTCTTGTAGGCGTTTTGCATAATTGTCCACCAGTCTCTGACATCGGCTTGCTGAGACAGAGAAACATGCTGTGCTCTGCGTCAGTTTCATGTAAATCGACCTGTTCATGGACTTTCTCAATGAATTCTATGCTCACCCACACACACAGGTAAAAAAGGTTCTTCTCCAATGAAACAAGCTACTGCTATGGATATATATATACATATATATAATACTGTGCAAAAGTTGTAGGCAGTTGTGAAAAAATGCTGTAAAGTAAGAATGCTTTCAAAAATAGACTTTAATCGTTTATATTTATCAATTAACAAAATGCAAAGTGAGTGAACAGAAGAAAAATCCACATCAAATCAATATTTGGTGTGACCACCCTTTGCCTTCAAAACAGCATAAATTCATCAATTCTTCTATGTACATATGTACAAAAAATCAGGGATTTTGTAGGCATATAGTCAGGTGTATGATTAAACAATTATACCAAACAGGTGCTAATGATCATCAATTCAATATGTAGGTTGAACAATGATTAACTGAAACAGAAACAGCTGTGTAGGAGGAATAAAACTGGGTGAGGAACAGCCAAAATCAGCTAACAAGGTGAGGTTGCTGAAGACAATTTACTGTCAAAAGTCATACACCATGGCAAGACTGAGCACAGCAAGAAGACAGAAGGTAGTTATACTGCATCAGCAAGGTCTCTCCCAGGCAGAAATTTCAAGGCAGACAGGGGTTTCAAGATGTGCTGCCCAAGCTCTTTTGAAGAAGCCCAAAGAAACGGGCAACGTTGAGGATCGTAGACGCAGTGGTCGGCCAAGGAAACTTACTGCAGCAGATGAAAGACACATCAGGCTACTTCCCTTTGCAGTCGGAAGATGTCCAGCAGTGCCATCAGTTCAGACCTGGTAGAAACCAGTGGAACCCTGGTACACCCATCTACTGTCCGGAGAAGTCTTTTCAGAAGTGACCTTCATGAAAGACTTGCAGGCAAAAAGCCATACCCCTTACGTGGAAACAAGGCCAAGTGACTCAAAAATGCATATATTGGCACATTTGGCTGTAGCAGAAGGCAGTTTGCTACAGCCAAGGGGTGGAGAGCGGTACACGAATGAGTGTCTGCAGGCAACAGTGAAGCATGGTGGAGGTTCCTTGCAAGTTTGGGGCTGCATTTATGCAAATGAAGTTGGGGATTTGGTCAGAATGAATGATCTCCTCAATGCTGAGAAGTACAGGCAAATACTTATCCATCATGCAATACCATCAGGGAGGCATCTAATTGGCCTCAGATTTAATCTGCAGCATGACAATGACCCCAAACAGCGAAAGTCATTAAGAACTATCTTCATCGTAAAGAAGAACAAGGAGTCCTGGAAGTGATGGTATGGCCCCCACAGAGCCCTGATCTCAACAGCATCGAGTCTGTCTGGGATTACATGAAGAGAGAGAAGGAACTGAGGCTGCCTAAATCCACAGAAGAACTGTGGTTAGTTATCTATGATGTTTGGGCCAACCAACCTACAGAGTTCCTTCAAAAACTGTGTGCAAGTGTACCTAGAAGAATTGATGAATTGATGCACTTTTGAAGGCAAAGGGTGGTCACACCAAATATTGATTTGATGTGGATTTTTCTTCTGTTCACTCACTTTGCATTTTGTTAATTGATAAATATAAACTATTAACATGTGTATTTTTGAAAGCATTCTTACTTTACAGTGTTTTTTCACAAATGTTTCTACATTTGAAAACAAAGTGTGAAACAAAGTGTGACCGCTGCAGCTCACCGTTGCCCATTTCTATGTGCTTCTTCAAAAGAGCTTGGACAGCACATCTGGAAACCCCTGTCTGCCTTGAAAATACTGATCAGAAGGTCGGGGGTTCAAGCCCCAGCACCACCAAGCTGCCAAACTGTTGGGCCCTTGAGCAAGGCCCTTAACCCTCTCTGCTCCAGGGACGCCTTATCATGGCTGACCCTGCACTCTGACCCTAACAAGGTGGGACATTTGAAGAACATCTTGCAACTGATGCAAACATCTTGCAACTGAAAGAATATTGCATGGAAGAGTGGTCAAAGACTGGTGGTCAGAGACTGGTGGACAATTATGCAAAATACCTACAAGAAGTTATTTCTGCTAAAGGGGGCAATACTAGCTTCTTAGCTTCTGAAGCCAAGGGTGTACTTACTTTTTCCACAGAAGAATATCACATCTATTGATATTTCTGTTAAATAAATGATTGAAAAAGCTAAATTTCCTTGTGGCTTTGTTCAAGTGTGGTGGAGGGGATGGGGGTAGTAACACACAACTCACTAGCGGACCCGTGGTGCCTCATGGTAGAAAAATGCCACAAAAGTGTCCTCTGGGCAGGGGGAAAGCGTGATGAAATGCTCTCTAGGGTGCCACTTGTGTGAGAAAACATGAATCAGTGCCCTATAGGGTTCCCCTATATGCGAGGACACTTGATGAAGTACCCTAATGGGTGCCCTTCCAGTGGAAAAAATAAGATGCAGGCTTCCGCAAGAAAGTGAGACGAAGTTCTGCTAATTGTGAGTAAGTGTGTCCTCTAGGGTGCCTCTATAGATGAAAAAACAAGAATTGATGCCATCTAGGTGGCCTTTTTATTTTTTCGCCACTGCCCCTCGGACAGCCTGTGTCCATTCCTGACACAACTCGTGTGTGTGTGTGTGTGTGTGTGTGTGTGTGTGTGTGTGTGTGTTTAGGATTATTATGTGGTGATCCTGTGTCCATGTGAGGCTGACAGTCAAGTTAGAAGAGTTCTGCAGATTCCACTTTGGTCTCAGAGGGTCATATACCTGCAAGGTTCCGCCCTAAAAAACCAGGACCTCCTTCGCGCCAAGTGAGTGACAGCTGTATCTGCAAATTACAGCACCACATGCAAAAGCAATCAATTTTCTATGCTTAAAAAAAAACTTTCTAAAAAAGGCCATTTTGGGGTTCCTTTAGGATATTATGAATGATTAAAGGTTCTAAGTTTTCTACATGGGTTCTACTTGGGTTCCCTTTTGGTAGGGAAATGCTCACCTGTACGGTCCTTCATCCCCGTTTCTGTGTTTTCTGTCTATCAATTTCTCATTCCTATATTTGTTCTTTCTCTCTTTCATCTGTTGCCATGGCGTTGAGCTCTTAGAGCCATGAAATGTTAATAACAGAGATGAATTTTTAGCATCCACGGCCTTTCTGTATAATAGACATTTCAGTGTGTGTGTGTGTGTGTGTGTGTGTGTGTGTGTGTGTGTGTGTGTGTGTATTTGTCCACCTGTTCAGTGACTGTAATTTTGCCCCCTGATGTGTCATTTCTAACCCTGACTAGGTGATTGTCTGTGCCCTTCTGTGTCTATATTCCTTTGATTGTTTTGTTGTGTTGACGTCTTTTTCCTCTTTGCTGCTATAGGATGGATGATGCAGAGGCTTGCTTTATTCTGAGCAGCAGGAATGAAGCGGATCGAATGGCTGCAGTAAGAATAGCTATATTCATTCTCAGATCTTACTGATCCATATGACAGATTATACTGTAAAAATGATAATCAAACTGACTATGTAGTGATAAAAACGCTGATTAATAAGAAGATCAAGCAGTCTCAAGTCTTGATTCACTTGAGACATTAGATATTGATTTTAATAATTAGATCAATTAGAAACACTAACTGTATATGCTGTATTGTTTATTAATTATTTACCAATTTGGTCTTGTTTATACTTATTATTACAATTGTTCACCAATCATTGGATATTGTAATCAATAACATTAGGATCCAAAAGACCACTAGCAAGAACTGTTTACATTTCATCACTGCATTCCTTGTGATACAAATGTAATACAAATTTCTCTAATTATATTAGAGAATATCAACAAGATTATTTTTTAACAATATAAGTAAAAAAAAACAACAACATTGTGTTCATTTTGGCTGAAAGTAGTAGTGACGATTATGCATAACATAATAATCAAGTCGGTATTAGGAGTTAGTTGTTAAGAAATGCCAATTAATCATATGTGTTTGGAGTCTATACATAGTATATTATAGTATTTTAATAGATCCCAGAACAACAGTTTAAATAAATAAAGCAAATAATGTTTAAACAGGATATTCAGATATTACAATTTTTGTTCAAAACAGAGAGAGTGATGTGCTTAAATTTTGTTTTAAAGTCTGAAGCAAAAGGACAAAAGCTAATCCTGCCTATAAGTTTACGTTTTTCAGCTTAATATGAATTGAGTCATGTGAATTGTTCCCAATCTCCAACCATGAAATCATGTTATTTGTATATGTTTTTAAATTGACTTTGTCAGGATCATCAAACGATACTGAGAGCGTGGGCAGTAAAGGATTTTGCCCCGAACTGCCCCCTCTACGTCCAGATCCTTAAACCTGAAAACAAGTTCCATGTCAAATTTGCGGGTGAGTGTTGTAATCCAATACTGATTTTAACACAGCCTTGTTGATTTGTCTTTGCAAGTTCCCCTTGATTAAATCCTTACCACCATGTTTAGAGTCATTCAAATACTCTGTGATTAAACATTACAGGCCAAGGAATGAGGTCACTGAAGATTTAGGTGGTTTTCACACTGGGCACATTTGCTGCGGTCCGAATACTAGTACGGTTGTTCCCGGCGCCCCCGGTTTCAGACTCGCTTGATTCTCTTGAAACCCCGGCGCACTTGTTCAGCTTACTTTACTTCCTGAACAAGTGCGGACCTAAGTACGAGTTGCATTCACATTCACAGGAATCACAGCAAAGTAACAGTGCAACTGAACTCATACCACCTCCTACAGGTAGTCTCGGGTTTGGTACCGCAGTGCTGTTCCCGGTCTGCATGACAGCTTTCACATTACCAATTTTTCATGCAAACCGTGCATTGTTTCAGACTAAACTGCCAGTGTGAATGCCCCCTTAAAGAGCAAAACTTACCCAGAAGTTTGTTTTCAAAACAATTAAATATTGGTCAAAGAAGCTGTATATAAATGTAAACAGGAGCAATAAAATACTTTTCATTTCAAGAATATAACATTTAATTTGTGACATTAAAGTAGTACGCTGCTCTATATACTGTATACAAGACAATATAGTTTGTTTAATCTAATAACTATTTCACCAATTGCTGTACTTGCTACCAAGGTCAAACTGTGTGTGAAAGATGATCGTCATTTCCATGTTGTTATGGAAGGTTGACAGGGTGTCATGAAGACACTATTGGAATATGAGGTAGAAACATTCTCCATAATTGTCAAAGTAGAGGGGTGTATTTCCTGCTGTAGATCACGTGGTGTGTGAGGAGGAGTTTAAGTACGCGTTATTAGCTCTGAACTGCCTGTGTCCGGCCACGTCCACTCTCGTCACTCTGCTTGTCCACACATCCCGTGGACAGTAAGTAGCCCATTTTCTCAACACTCAGTCTTTATAATATTTATAATATCCTCTTTTTATGCCTCTCTGTCCAACTAAATCCACTGACATATTAGTAAAGAATACTGAAATTGTTTAGGACAAATACACTTATTGGCCACATCAATAGGAACACCTGTACACCTGCTCATTCATGGAAATATCCAATCAGCCAATCATGTGGCAACAGTGCAATGCATAAAACCATGCAGATACAGGTCAAGAGCATCAGTTAATGTTCACATAAAACATCAGAATGGGGGGAAATGTGATCTCAGTGACTTTAACGGGGGCATGGTTGTTGGTTGTCAACAGAGTCTGCTGTATCTGCTTGATTTTTTTGCATTGTGCTGTTGACGTGACTGGCTGATTGTATAATTGAATGAACGAGTTGGTGTAAAGGTGTTTCTATTAACACAATATTCGTTGTCAATAAATATTTTGTACATTGTTCATAAATTATTTATTACAGGTTAATAAACATGTAATATTAAGTGTAATAGCACGTTTATAATGTTTGTAGGGAAGGTCAGCAGTCTCCTGAGCAGTGGCAGAGAATGTACGGCCGCTGCTCTGGGAATGAAGTCTATCACATCCGACTCAGTGACAGCATGTTCTTCAGAGAGTTTGAGAACAAGAGTTTTACCTATGCTGCTTTCCATGCACACAAGAAGTGAGTACACACACACACACACACACACACACACACACACACACACACACACACACACACACACACACACAAACACAAGAGACCAAAGACAAAGAGAAATAAAAAACTGACACAGGGTCACGTATATATGGCATATGGTCTTTCTTGGTGAAATCCATTTGAAAATGAAATCCAACACAAACCATTGATTGTTGGTCATAACACTACATATGCATGCAAACATCCTTACATGTGTATACATGTCTGTGTTTGTAGGTATGGTGTGTGTTTGATAGGGATAAAGAGAGAGGACAATAAAATGATCCTGCTGAACCCTGGTCCCCGTCATCTAATGGCTGCTGGAGACACCTGCTACTACATTAACATCACTAAGGAAGAAAACTCTGCATTTACTGTCAGACAGGAAACGCATCACAGGAAGAAACAGAGAAACAGTAACATTCTGAACAGCCCCTCTGAGCTCCCTGTCCACAGCATCATTGCTAGCATGGGTAAGATCCACGTTTTTTTATATAAATCATTTTCACATAATAGAACCCGAATGATAGCTTGCCCAATGTGTGAAAAGTGGCATATGTGTGAAGAAAAGATGTGATAATGAATGTGATAACTGATGTATTGAATGTGTGTTTCAGTCTTCAGTCTGCATGTGTTTGGCTGGCACCTTTTCTGTGATGGCATTCACCATAACAGTACAGTGGGTATAGAAAAGAATCACCCCCCTTTAAAATAATCACATTTTGTTGCTTTTCAGCCTGAAATGAAGACGGACACAGTTTTTGTTTTATCCAGCTGTATTTACTCAGTGCAACTTATAACATCCAAGTGAAAAATATAACACCAACATGTCAGAAAAAAATTAAAAATGAATAAAAAACAGAATCACTGAGTTGGAAAAAGGATCACCCCCTTGTGTCAGTATTTTGTTGAACCACCTTTTGCTTTAATTACAGCCTTTAGTCTGTTGGGATATGTCTCTACTAACTTTGCACATCTAGACTTTGCAATATTTGCCCACTCTTCTTTGCAGAACTGCTCAAGTTCAGTTAAATTTGATGGTGACTGTTTGTGGATGTTACAAAACTGGGGTAGGAAGGAAGCAGGATGCACTTGCAGGGGGAAAGTGGTCAGTTTATTAGGAACATAAAAGGAAAAGGCACATTCAAAAGTGATGGGATTACTTCACAAAAATACAAAAAACAAGAATAAGCAAGTCTATCTTCCACCAAACGAGAGGGTTATACTTTCAAACAATTACAGGGCGAATGTCCAGGAAATTCTGATGCTGTAATCCAAAAGCTTACAGGGCAATAAACCAAACGCTACGAGGCAGGAATGCAAAAACCCGGGAATGCCGGGTAAACAAAAACATAACAAAAAGCGCAGGAACCAGGGGATGCCTGGTTAACAAAAACATCGGAAACACTTTTGCTTCGTCGCTATCTTTTACATGAACCATCAAAATCAAAAATCAATACATTCCAACATCAAACATTCCAACATCGAACAAAACTCATCGATACTCTGCTACGAAGCGGTTTAAGTAATGGCATTTCATCCTAAGGCAAACAAGATTAGACATGCGACACCTGGAAATGATAATCAGCTGTTAAAAGGATAACCAATGAGGGAACATGAAACAAAAAACAAAAGGGACAATCAGAAAGCAGGGGCAGAGACATGACGTAACCAAAAACCCAAGCGCACGCAGCAACATAAACAAACCCCCTGTTCATGACGTAGTCCAGAGAGTTTTTTTTTTTTGAGTTTTTTTTCTTGCAATCCTCCCATACAAGCCACTTTTGTGGAGAATTTGTGATATTGTTGTCACATGCACACAATGACCATAAATTCCTGCAACTGCTTCAGAATTGCTGTAGGCCTCTTGGTAGCCTCTCTGACCAGTTTCCTCCTGGCTCTTTCATCCAGTTTGGAGCGACGTCCTGATCCAGGGAGGGTCTGTGTTGTACCAAATACCTTCTACTTCTTAATAATAGACTTCACTGTGCTTCTAGGCATTGATAAATCCTTTGAAATTTTTTTGTATCCATCTCCTGACTTGTCCACAAATTTATCCCGGAGATCTTTTGACAGTGCCTTGCCACCCATAGTTGATTGTTTGCTTCAGTTGCACTACAAAATGCTTCAGGAAAGCTCTTTCCATGCTGAGCTAATCAAAATGACCACAGCTGATCACAGTTGAAAGTCAAATGGCTTTGTGTGCCATTGGGAACATGATTAGCTACACCTTATTGAGTTTACAAGTCATTTTTAGGAGGGAGGTGATCCTTTTTCCAACTCAGTGATTCTGGTTTTTTATTATTTAAAAAAAAAATTTCTGACATGTTGGTGTTATACAGTGGGGGAAAAAAGTATTTGATCCCCTGCAGATTTTGTACATTTCCCCACTGACAAAAAAATGATCAGTCTATTGTTTTAATGGTAGGTGTATTTTAACAGTGAGAGACAGAATAACAACAACAAAAAAAAAATCCAGAAAAACACATTTCAAAAAAGTTATAAATAGATTTGCATTATAATGAGTGAAATAAGTATTTGACCCCTTTGACTTAGTACTTGGTGGCAAAACCCTTGTTGACAATCACAGAGGTCAGACGTTTCTTGTAGTTGGCCACCAGGTTTGCACACATCTCAGGAGGGATTTTGTCCCACTCCTCTTTGCAGGTCCTCTCCAAGTCATTAAGGTCTCGAGGCTGACGTTTGGCAACTTGAACCAATCAGCTCCCTCCACAGATTTTCTATGGGATTAAGGTCTGGAGATTGGCTAGGCCACTTCAGGACCTTAATGTGCTTCTTCTTGAGCCACTCCTTTGTTGCCTTGGCTGTGTTTTGGGTCATTGTCATGCTGGAATACCCATCCACGACCCATTTTCAATGCCCTGGCTGAGGGAAGGAGGTTCTCAGCCAAGATTTGACGGTACATGGCCCCGTCCATCGTCCCTTTGATGTGGTGCAGTTGTCCTGTCCCCTTAGAAGAAAAACACCCCCAAAGCATAATGTTCCCACCTCCATGTTTGATGGTGGGGATGCTGTTCTTGGGGTCATAGGCAGCATTCCTCCTCCTCCAAACACGGCGAGTTGAGTTGATGCCTAAGAGCTCGATTTTGGTCTCATCTGACCACAACACATTCACCCAGTTCTCCTCTGAATCATTCAGGCAAACCTACAGACGGGCCTGTACATGTGCTTTCTTGAGCAGGGGGACCTTGTGGGCGCTGCAGGATTTCAGTCCTTCACGGCGTAGTGTGTTACCAATTGTTTTCTTGGTGACTATGGTCCCAGCTGCCTTGAGATCATTAACAAGATCCTCCCATGTAGTTCTGGGCTGATTCCTCACCGTTCTCATGATCATTGAAACTCCACGAGGTGAGATCTTGCATGGAGCCCAAGACCGAGTGAGACTGACAGCTATTTTGTGTTTCTTCCATTTGTGAATAATCGCACCAACTGTTCTCACCTTCTCAACAAGCTGCTTGGCGATGGTCTTGTAGCCCATTCCAGCCTTGTGTAGGTCTACAATCTACAATCCTTGGACAGCTCTTTGGTCTTGGCCATGGTGGAGAGTTTTGAATCTGATTGATTGATTGCTTTTGTGGACAGGTGTCTTTTACACAGGTAACGAGCTGAGATTAGGAGCACTCTCTTAAAGGGAGTGCTCCTAATCTCAGCTCGTTACCTGTGTAAAAGACACCTGGGAGCCAGAAATCTTGCTGATTGATAGGGGATCAAATACTTATTTCACTCATTAAAATGCAAATCAAGTTATAACTTTTTTGAAATGCGTTTTTCTGGATTTTTTTGTTGTTATTCTGTCTCTCACTGTTAAAATACACCTACCATTAAAATCATAGACTGATCATTTCTTTGTCAGTGGGCAAACGTATGAAATCAGCAGGGGATCAAATACTTTTTTCCCCCACTGTATCTTTCACTTGGATGTTATAAGTTGCACTGAGTAAATACAGCTGGATAAAACAAAAACTTTATCCGTCTTCATTTCAGGCTGAAAAGCAACAAAATGTGATTATTTTTAAGGGGGTGATTCTTTTCTATACCCACTATAAATAATAGAAGCAAACAAGGTCTAGAAATTCCTGATTAAAATGTTTTGGAAATATGCCTGTCAACTGTGGAAAATTCAGATGGAATCATATTCAGGAACAAGAAAAATGGATAGAAAGAAATGAATATTCATTCTGACCTTAGTTTGATTTTAACCTAAATAAAAGTTAAAGCCCTTTTCAGCTCTTTGTTTATGTTTTCATTTTCAATAGAGTAGCACATCAAATGGAAAAAAATGTGGTTTTGTATTGTCTAGGAACCGTTGCAATGGACTTTCAGAACACAAGCCCAACAGGAAACACGGCTAAACTGGCACTACCCTCAGAGAATGGACCAGAAAGTCGCCGAACCAGCATTGCTCCTGTTCTGGAGATTGCAGACTCTGCTTCCTTACTGCCATGTGACCTCCTCAGTGACCAATCAGAAGATGAAACTGCACACTCAGATGAGGATGTTCCCTCTGTCTCTGAGTATGTGGCTTTTTCCAGGGGATCCTAAGCTTGGGTTACTCTGTATAGGGAGTTTCACATGTTCTCCCAGTATCAGAGTGGGTTCCCTCCAGGTTCTCTGGTTTCCTCTCACCCCACACAAATATGCCAAGGTGGATTGGCTACACCAAATTGTCTCTAGGTGTAATTAACTGTGTGAATGTGTGTGTACTATGGACTGGCATCTCATCCAGGGTGTATTCCTGCCTTGTGGCTGCCGCAACCCTGCCTAGGATAAAGTGGTTTCTGAGATAAATGAATGAAAGTTATGGCCATCTTGAATTTCTTAGGGCCATGAGATTACTGTGGGTGCTATCTAAATGTAAATATTTCATGAACATCTCCTGATCTCATGAACTCGAACTAGTCACCTTGCTAGCCAACTTCATGAACTCCCTACCTAGCTCCCTAAGTGCTATTCAAACTAACAAACCTCACTAAGCAAATATATAATCCTAATATTTGATTGCCAAGATACTGAAAAAATCCCCACTACACAGCTATTTGTAATGTACTTGTTTCTAATGCTTGTAATATACTTGTTTCTAATGACTGCAGGTGTGTGAAAGGCTATCCTCCTAACTCACCCTACATAGGCAGCTCGCCAACGCTGTGCCACCTCCTGCTCAATAAAGCCCCATTCTGCTGTCTGCGTCTTGACCAGGTTAGCTACTGCTAACAGTTTTCATTTTCTGCCATGGTCGCTCAA
The DNA here is from genome assembly GCA_023630585.1 of Cranoglanis bouderius. Classification (NCBI taxonomy): domain Eukaryota; kingdom Metazoa; phylum Chordata; class Actinopteri; order Siluriformes; family Cranoglanididae; genus Cranoglanis; species Cranoglanis bouderius. The sequence continues at coordinate 988,582 of CM042541.1, forward strand.
GCCATTCCTGGATATCTACCTTGAAGCTAGATTTAGCTCCAGTACTGCTGCTTAATCTACCTTAATCAGCCATAATCAGCTATCTTATTTATTTAGGAATTTCATACTAATTGGGCATTAGAGAGCATTGTTTTGTGATTTGTTTTGTATAATGTTGTTTTAAATGCAGGTGTACCACAAGGTTGTATGCTTTTACCTGTGATTTATGAGCTATCTGTCTACATTAGCAACATTGCTTAAGTATTAACCTTTGTTGATTATCATTGCAGAGACAGCAGTATAACACAAGGAAGCCTTATCTGGGCTCTAAAAGTGGTGTCAGACAAGTATATTGAATGTAAATATCGAAAACTAAAAAATAGTTTCCTGATTTACGCTCAATAATTGACGTTACTTGTAATACTTTATGTACAGTCTGACCTAAAAGTATTGGAAGCCCAATTCTTTTGTTTTTGCTATACATTTGGGTTTGAGATCAAAAGATGAGATGATAGATCAGAATGTCAGCCTTTATTTCTTAATATTTACATATAGATGTGTTAAACAACTTAGAACATGCCAACTTTGGTGGCAGACCACCACATTTTTTAGGTGAACAAAAGTATTGGAACCAATAGTCTTAAAGTAAATTATAGTACATAACACTTAAAATTGGTTGCATATCCCTTGCTTGCAATAACTGCATCAAGCTGGTGACCCACTGACATCACCAAACTGTTGCATTCTTCTTTTGTGATGCTTTTCCAGGCTTGTACTGCAGCTTCTTTCAGTTGTTTGTTTCAGGGCGTTTCTCCCTTCAGTCTCCTCTTCAGGAGGTAAAATGCCTGCTCAACTGGGTTAATGTCTGGTGATTGACTTGATCAGTTTAAAACCTTCCACTTTTTCCCCCTGATGAAGTCCTTTGTTGTGTTGGCAGTGTGTTTTGGGTCATTGACTTGCTGCATGATTAGATTGGATGCATTTCTCTGTGAATGGGCAAACAAAATGTTTCTGTAGACTTCTGAATTCATTCTGCTGCTACCATCATGAGTTACATCATCAGGAACGATTAGTGAGCCTGTTCTAGAAGAGGCCATGCAAGCCCAAGCCATGACACTACCTCCACCGATAAGCTCATATGTTTGGATTATGAGCAAATCATTTCTTTCTCCACACTTTAACCTTTCCATCACTTTAGAAGAGGTTAATCTTGGTTCCATAACTTTTGTGGCTTATCTCTGAATTTCTTCACGAAATATGTGGTTGTTAGTACATCAGTGGTTTCTTTCTTTTCCAGGACATTCCAAATTGTTATATTGGCTATGCTAATGCTTGTGCAGTAGCTCTTATCTATTTTCCCTCTTTTCTTGGCTTCAAAATGGCTTGCTTTTCTCCCATAGACAGCTGTGTGGTCTTCATGTTAGTTTATCCTTTTTAACAACAAATGCAGTCTTCACACTTGAAACCCAGGGCTCAAAACAAGAGTAGACATTCAGAGCTATTAATTGTGTAAACAATCAATCTAACAGGGCACACCTGGGCAGCAAGAAACACCTATTAATCACATGTTCCAATATTTTTGATCACTTGAAAGCACTTGAATGTTTTTATTTATTTATTTAATTAATTAATTAATTAAAGAATGATACATTATGGAATGTCCACGAGACATCTTAGTTCCTGTTATCACTTACAGTATAGCAGCAATAAACAGTTGTTCCTTCACCAGCCTCTCCTTTTTCCCTCTCTTGAAGTATATATTGTTGCCAAATTGCTGACTTTGGACTTAAGGGGTAGTAACGCATCACACCACCCCATCATTGATTATTTTCCTATAACAGCATGTCCTAAAGTGTTTTATTCCTTACTTAATTCTACTGATTATAGAAAGTTTTGTCTTGATACATTTATTTTTGTATTTTTACTATTTCAGGCATGTGAGCATGTTAGCTTTGAGGAAGCTAAAGCATATGGCTTCAAAAACAAGCTCATCATTGTGTCAGCTGAGACAGCAGGAAACGGCCTGTACAACTTCATTGTGCCTCTGAGAGCCTATTACAGACCCAGAAGAGAACTGAACCCAATCGTACTGCTGCTTGACAACCTGTGTGTACACACATACATACACCTACAGTCACTTACTCAAACACACAAACATATATAAATACACATGAGCACTTAACAGTTGGACACGCATGTACACTAAATGGCCAAAAGTTTGTGTACACCTCATCATCACTCCCATATGTGCTTGTTGAACATCTCATTCCAGATTTATTTCCCCTTTTTGCTGTTATAATAAGATCCACTCTTCTGGGAAGGCTTTCCACTAGATTTTGATTCCAATAAATTTAGTGAGGTCAGGCAGTGATGTTGGGTGAGGAGGTTTGGTGTGCAGTCGGCGTTCCAATTCATCCCAAAGGTGTTCAGTGGGGATGAGGTCAGGGCTCTGTGCAGGCCACTCGAGTTCATCCACTCCAACCTTAGCAAACCATGTCTTCATGGCCCTCACTTTGTGCACAGAACCATTGTCATGTTTTTTTTTTTTTTTTTTTTTTTTTTTTATCCAAATGTCCTCACAAGGATAGGAATATGTCACAGTTATCCTTGTGGGGACATTTGACTGGTTCCCATATGGGAAAATGTTTTTTTTGTTGGTGGTGGTGGTGGTAGTGGTGTTTCTTTAAAAACCAAAAGAGTCCAAATGTTTCCTTTTGGTTGCTGAAGTTGGGTTTAGATATAGGCATAGCATTAATTAGCTTAATTAATTATTAAGGCAATGGAAGGACCTCACAATGATAGTAAAAGAAACATGTGTGGGCGTGTCTCAACACTGTTTAACTTTGCTGATTCATTTGTTAAATGGCAGCCTGTGCCTTTCTACCAGAAGCCTAAAGCGGTCCTATTAGACTGATGGGTGTTGTGCTGACCATCTTAAGTGTGCTTCAACTGAAATTTCTTTACAGGTTGTCATTCAGTTTTCCATGGGAGGCATTGTTAATGACGGTAGCAAGCTCAGATCTCAGAGATATTTAATCTGAAAAGAATGTCGAAAAACTATTCAAAATATATTATTAACACTTGTAGACATGAATGTGTGTTCTGTTCATAAGGTATATTTAAAGATGTACAGTATATATGTAAGGTATATGTAAATTTACCATGGTGGTATTAAGTTATAACTTCAAGAAACTTTAATAAATTAATGGTTTAATTTCCTCTTCACATGGGAAAAAAAGGGTTTATGCAAATTTAACACCTGCTGTTCAGATGTATTAAATTGCACACATAATCAAAATGGACCCAAACAAACATTCAGTCGTAGAAACTCACATTGCTGGTGCTAAACTGTCGTATATTATTAACCCAAATGCTCAAACGGGACATACCCCTGCCATTTTCCTCTTTTATTCTTGATAGATGCTGTTAGAAAATCAGCCTGCATGTTTTAGTAAATCAGAGCTGTACCTAGTGTTTCAGTGTGAATTTACATCCAGGGCCAAGCTAGGATAATAGAATCATATTTCACAAAGGGAAAAGTTCTAGCAACATTGACCTGCATCTCATTACACTTTGAAAAGTCCATTGCTCACATACAGTACAGGAAATGGATGAGAAATAACTGATAATGCTTTGTTTTAAAAATGAAATCGTATGTCACGCAAAGGCATTTGCTTTTTCAAGCTGATCTTGCTTGCGCTCCCTCTCTCCTGCTTCCACTATATATTTCAAGGTAAAGTGTGGTTCAAATATAATGCAAATCTCTGCTTCTTTGTGCACTCAGGGCATGTAGCCGATGATGATGCATTTGAGTTGAAAGAGGTTTCATCCTACACACACAAACACACACACACTCACACACACACACACACACACACGCACACACTCACAAGGTCATACCTCTATAGCAATTTTTGCATTTGCTGCTCACACGCACACACACACACACACACACACACACACACACACACACACACACACACACACACACACACACACACACACACACACACACACACACACACACACACTATCCTTTGTCTTACTGTCCTTGTGAGAACCTTCCACTGACATTTATTAATGCATCTAATTAATGTTATGTCGACACAGGGAAACCTTTTGGCTCTTATTTTATTTATTTATTTATTTTTTAAATAAAAGACAAGATAAAAGTTTTGAAAAGCAGTATTCCGCCTGAGGTCCTGCAAATCCTCCCCCCACACATGAATACACTCATACCAGCGCATTTGGATATCTCAAAATCCACACTTTCTCTACCATTTTCACACACACACACACACAAACACACACACACACACACACACACACACACACACATTGTACTGCATGTGTCATAGCACACGGCCAGGCACAGTGTCATCCAGTACGGATGGACTTTCACCACAATCACCATCTCAGTCAAACCTTTAGCAAATTCATACATGTTTATGACCAACAGAAGACTACAGTGGAGTTCCTGGTTCATGACTCCTGAGCACTGAAGGCTTTTTTAAATAACTAACAAGTTATTGTCCCCTTTTTCTTTACTTACTTGGAAGGATGAGTCTGTATATATCTTTGTAGAAACATCGAGCTAATGTCAGTCGCCAGTGATGTAGTGAGAGTAAATCCAGAGAAATATTTTTTATTGGGTCCTTGGGTCAACAAAATATATGGCATTTTTTTCTGTGCACATTTGTGGACAATTTGTATTAGTTTGCTTTCCTGTCTGTAGGCCCGATGAGCATTTCCTGGAAGCCATTTCCTGTTTTCCAATGGTCTACTACATGGTTGGAACCATTGACAAGTAAGCGTGTGTTAAAACTATTATTCTTAATGATTCTTACACTCAGTCTCTTTGGATCATTTTCTCTCTTCGTTACCTTGCAACACTTTAATTTAATATTGTATTGCATTTCCAAACCAGTTAGAGCGTCTGTCCACATTTCCACCCAAATATTTGGCAAATTCATAGCTGTTTTCAAATAAGCCAAAAAGAAACCACAAATGGTTGTGTCGATTCATCAACCATGAAAAAGCAACAGAATCGCATCATAAAAAAGAGCGCCAGATAAGCATGCACAGTCTTGAGAGACTGTAGGCACATGCAAAGAAATGCTGCAAAGCAAAGTTGCCTTCAAATATAATGAAATTAAATGTTTTATACATAAAGAGCAGTAAATAGTAAAAAAAAAAATTAAATTTGATTTGACTGTCACACTTGCTTCTTTTTTTTTGCATTCAAAACCCAGCAGCCTGCTTTTTTTTTTTTTTCTTTTTAAAAAACATTAGTCTTTAATATTTAATTTTTAATTGGAAAAGTAATATTTGGAAATCTAAATTTGTACTGACTTCATGCAGAAGTCATAAAATAAACATCTCTAAGAGACTAAGACTTTTGTACAGTCTTACTGTCAAGGCTTTTTGATTCTTTAAGTGGCTCTCAGCTTTGACGCAGGGGTCAAATCTGATTGTTCACTTGTGTGATTGACAGCTTGGACAGCCTGTTACAGTGTGGGGTGCTGTATGCTGATAACCTGGTGGTGGTGGATAAAGAGAGCACAATGAGTGCTGAGGAGGATTACATGGCAGACGCTAAAACTATTGTCAACGTTCAGACCATGTTCAGGTAGATCCAAACTGGAAGCCTCTTTATACAACAACAACAACAACAACAATAACAATGACAATAATAATAATAATAATAATAATAATAACATTATCAAGAATAATAATAATAACAAACTCTTTCTCTCTCTAGGTTGTTCCCCAGCCTCAGCATCATCACAGAGCTGACTCACCCGTCCAATATGCGCTTCATGCAATTCAGAGCAAAGGACAGCTACTCACTGACTCTGTCCAGACTAGAGAAGGTGAGCAAAGGTTATAGGTCAGAGAATAATGCAAAGCGGAAAGAAAAATGATATGCATTTGTGTTTATATATTTGGCTCAGGAACCTTTTGAATGAACTACAATGAAAATATTTTATTTGTCTGTTGTTTTTTTGTATGTGCATTTATTTTCTTGTGTGTGTGTGTGTGTGTGTGTGTGTGTTTTCTTCAGAAGGAGCGTGATAAAGGTTCTAATCTGGCCTTCATGTTCCGCCTGCCATTTGCCGCTGGCCGAGTTTTCAGCATCAGCATGCTGGATACACTCCTCTATCAGGTGTGAGTTTTTATCAGTATACAGTGCTTATGTGTTTATGTGAGAGAACAAAAGAAAAATACAGACTGTGAAATCTAATTATATATGTGGTGTACTGATTTGTCGAACACTTTCATTTTACATACGGTGAGACATCACCCTCTGTTGGATGACATTTACCACAACCTCATGCTGTACTGTTTATTATTATGTAAGGATTCCTGTGTGCACTAGTGTAATGCAAAATTCACAAGAGCGAGGGACAGGGAGGATTACCAGGAGCAAAACTATATCACCTAGAAATGTCACTGACACACAGGCTGTCTTTGTTTTTTGTACATTCATACATTTCAACAGTAGGATATGTGATTTGTCAAGTCCACAAATCTGTGGCAATATATTGTATAACCAGGAATTATTTTAATGATCAAGAAAAGCAGTTTTCACTGTTGGTAATGGTATATCTAAACAGTTTAACATCTGTTTAGCTCTGTGGAAGGTCAATGTCTTCAGATTTAGGTCTTAATAGCTGTCTAATAGTTGGTTATAGAATGTAAAATTATAGTTCTGCCATGTCAGTGTCTGAAATGTCAGTGTCGGCAAAAATGACTTTCATGGATTTCATTTCATTGGATCGTTTCTAATGGATGATTATGTGCTGTCAGCGATATTTTTTTGTTTCATTTGTTTGTTAGTGTTTCGTGAAGGACTATATGATCTCAATTACACGTCTGCTTTTGGGGCTCGACACCACACCCGGATCAGGATACCTGTGTGCTGTGAGTCAACAATACCTCTGTATTTGTTTGGAAGTGAGTGTGAGGATGATCTGTATGGAGCCAAAAAGATTGTAAAACGATACTGAAGGTACTAAAATGTGCAGTTGGATTTGTGCATTTGCTTTACATGTCAACTCAAGTGGCTTTTTATTGTCGTTTCAACCATATACAGCTGGTACAGTACACAGTGAAACGAAACAACGTTCCGACAGGACCGTGGTGCTACATAAAACAACACACTAACCACATGAGACGACACAGAACTATATAAGACCTGCACATTTTTTACATAAAGTGCACATGCAAACGTGTGCTAACAACATAAGACAGTACAGTAACTACTAAAACAGGAACAATAGGCACAGTAAGAGACAGTGTAGCGCCGACCAGTACGCAATTCTAGTATGGAAATGTCCGATATAACAGTAGTGCAAAAGATAGGTGCAAAAGAGTAACAATATAATTAAAAAATGCTGTGAATGTAAACATAACATGCTATGACTTAGTATTCAGCAGACTAGCTTATACCAAATATGGACATAGCAGTTATTGTGGTAGCAGCCAGGTAAAGTGTATAATAGTGACAAGAAATTAAATATGATATTTTTTATAAATACAGTAGCAGCAAAAGAAGTAATACAGTCAATACAAAAATGTGCAAATATATTGCAATGGGAGTGGGATGGTGTTCAGTTCAGAGTGCGTGCATAAGTGCGTGTGTCAGCGTGTGGTGTAAATGTCCAGTCTCTGAGTATTGAGGAGTCTGATGGCTTGGGGGAAGAAGCTGTTGCACAGTCTGGTCGTGAGGGCCCGAATGCTTCGGTACCTTTTTCCAGACGGTAACAGGGTGAAGAGTGTGTGTGAGGGGTGTGTGTGAGGGGTGTGTGTGAGGGGTGTGTGGCGTCATCGACAATGCTGGTGGCTTTGCGAATGCAGCGTGTGGGGTAAATGTCTCTGATGGAGGGAAGAGAGACCCTGATGATCTTCTCAGCTGTCCTCGCTATCCTCTGCAAGGTCTTGCGATCCGATACGGTGCAATTTCCAAACCAGGCAGGGATGCAGCTGCTCGGGATGCTCTCAATGGTTCCTCGGTAGAATGTGGTGAGGATGAGGGGTGGAAGATGGGCTTTTTTTTTTTTTTTTTGTAAAGAATGCATAAATGAATTGGAAGGTACAAATGTATAATGTATAAATTTTATACATTTTAATTGTGTAAAACAAAAAAGTACACAAATTTGTGACTATACAGTATGTTTAATAACTAGGAATTATTTTTAATGAGCAACATAAGCAGTTTTCTCTGTTGGTAATAGTATACCTAAACAGTTTTATATCTTTTTACACCTTTCTTCAGTGCTGTGAAAAGTTAATGTCTTACATTTTTAGTCTTAATAACTGTTTAATAACTGGTTTCCCATAGATTTGTAACTAGATTGCTCATGGCACATGCCTTTTATTAAAAAGGCTTTTAAAAAGTGTTGACTTTTTTAAACCATTAGGCACCTTACTACAGCACATTTAAATAAATGATTTAGAACATGTCAATAAGGAGGCAAACATTTTAGCTTGTTAATAAAATGTTAACTTAGATTCCATCAGCACAGAATTAGCAGGTGCAAACTCAACTGTATGCATGTGTACCACATAATATTGGAGTTGAAATTTAAAAATGAATGTGAACCCAATGTGTAGACTTTCAATTGGTTGCTTAGCTGTTCCGTGGCCAGGTGTGTGTTAATATTGCCTGATTATTTCAATTAAAAATAAGTTGACAAAAGGTCTAGAGTCCAATTTGAAGTCCAAAGAGCTGACACTGCCACATTCTTAAAAAGAAAGAATGGACTGGTGAGGAACACCAAAAAGCTTGGTGGGAAAAAAAAAAAAAACTGTGGTGGATGACCTCTTTCCCTGCTGAAGAAAACCCCCTTTCCAACAGTTGGCCAAATCAAGAAAAGCCTCCAGGAGTTTCAAAGTCAACAATCAAGAGAAGTCTTCACAAGACAATCAGGAGAACACCAGACTTCACCACACTGCACCAGAATGATGGGTATGATGGGAAGGAGCTGCTCATAATCCGACACATATCATCACATATCATGGCATGGGCGTGTATGGTTGCCAGTGGAACTGGTTCCCTTGTATTTATTGATGACGTGACAGCTGACAAAAGCACCAAGATGAATTCTGAAGTGTATCTGTTCAGATTCAGCCACATGTTTCAAAACTCACTGGGTTGTGCTTCACGCTACAGAAGGACAATGAAGTTAAGCATGCTTCAAAAGCAACCCAAGAATTTTTTAAGGCAAAGAAGTGGAATGGTCTGCAATGACCAAGTCAATCACCTGATGACCCCAAGAACAAGCAGGAACGGAAGACACCTGCAGTAAAGCTCTGGCAAAGCATCGCCAGGGAAGAAACCCAGTGTCTGGTGATGTCTATGGGTTCCAGATTTCAGGCAGTCATTGACTGCAAAGGATTCGTAAACCAAATATGACAATGTAAGTTATGATTATGTTAACTGGTCACTTTAAAAAAAAATAAAAAAAATGGGTGTTGGGTATAAGGGTTCACTGCATATAAAAAGTCCTGTCATACCTACATCCTTCATGTAAATCCCCACAAATTAAAGCTGAAAATCTGTTCAACTCAACAATTTCAATTCCAATAAACTATTTGTGTGTGTGTGTGTGTGTGTGTGTGTGTGTGTGTGTGTGTGTGTGTGTGTGTGTGTGTGTCCATTCAGATGCGTGTTCGTGAGTGTGACCTGTGGATCCGCACATATGGAAGACTCTTCCAGAAGCTTTGCTCCACAAGCTCTGAGATCCCTTTTGGAATTTATCGCACAGAGTCCCACATGTTCCTGTCATCTAAGGTGAGACAGACACACACACACACAGACACACACACACGTATTAGTTAACTGTTGCTGTCTTTTAAAACTTTACACACTTAATGTAAACAGACTCAGGACATGCGCAGAGGTTTATTAAACACCGTTCAAAACACCATTTGAGCAGAAATGTCTCATGAGCTTAACAGATTGTGGCTGCTCTGTCTCTACTTGGTTGGCATTAGTTAATGTTAGCTACTGTAGAACCCAGCACATATGCGTGCGAAGGAAGACTCGAGATGCAGGCAGAATTTCAGCAGAGTTAGCAAATGGTCATAACACAGACAAGGCAAACAGAGCAAGAAGGCTCAGAACTTATAAACAATATAAACAGAGACAGAGACAACAGAAAATTGTGCCACAGCCATCCACTGGCTGTGGATGCCAAGGGAGCCAAGGGAGCAAAATTGAACATGGGTGGGATGGATGGCATACTATCTCCTCCCTGTCAATCTCAGTGAATACCTAGACAATTGTGGGCATCTGTATGCTCATGTATGAGGAAGAGGGCAGATAGAGTTTTCCTCCAAGTGACGAAAAGATAACCAGAAGCAAGACTTCACATAGACATATGGGTATAGTGTGCTTATACTGTCCTAGACCCAGAAGTGCTAATCAGAATGGGAACAGGAAGCGAACAACACAACCAGAACTCCAGTGACACTGACCTCTGCTGACTGAGCTATTGTGACACTTAACATTCTACTAGTTGATTGTTTGTCTGTTGTTTTCTTTCAAGTCCCAGTGTTCAGGTAGTGCAGAAGGATGGGCAGACACCAAGGAGAAGGGGGAGGAGCCAAAGGTACTGATGCATAGTTCTTCAGGAAGTGACCAATCAGAGCACTCTGTTTTGAGGAGGAAGAGCATGCACTGGACACGGCGCCTGAGTAGGCGGGCCATGAAGAGAAGCGACTCTGTTTTTTTCTCTGGCCAGACCAAACATGGCGTGACCCGGCTCTCGGAGAGGGCAGAGTTAACGGAGCTTGTCAGGAATCGCATGCAGCACCTAGGCCTACACACAGGATTCAGTAAATACCTATTGAAAATGCCCACTACCAGTAATTGATTTTGTTTTATCAAAAATGAATATAAATTTGATAACTTTTTCTAACTGTATTGTATTTATTGACTAAATTAAGCCCTGGTTTCTGTTTGCACTTTGTTCTCCATCCATCACTCTTCCTCGTCCTTTACTGACCTGTTCTCTTTCTTTTTCTCATTTTTCCCAATCTCTCTCTGCACTGCTGTTTGTTCCTCTCTGCAGAAGATGTCACCAATCTGACAGCCAATGATGTCATGAACAGAGTCAATTTAGGTTACTTACAAGGTAAAACTCTCCAAACCTCATTTAAAATATTCTCCACTTTTTCACTATCAGAATTGTATCAGACCTCCACTGAATGTTTAAGGTTGTACGTTATAGACGTCTTTACCCCATTGAATTTGCTGACAAATATGCACAAGAATAAAGATTCACCATTACGACTGCTATCTGTAGTTCTATACCTGGATAACCACAAGGGGCTCCTTGTGTATGTGTGCCAAAACCTTTCAACAAAGTCACAAGGTGATATGTGACACAGAATTGCAATAAGCACAGCTGGGCCAAGAGAACTTTGCCAAGGCTGCACAGTCATCACCCATTTGCCCCACTGTGAGAGCTCTAATGGGGGCTAACTGTCACTGCCTAACACACCCAGAACTTCTTCTACCAAATCTATACTATATGTACACCTGTAATGCTATAATATTCTCCATCAGAATGAATACTAGTCTCAAGTATATTCTAACAAGTGAAATTATTACTATTAAGAGAAGAATGATGTCTAAACATTCAACACACTGAGTAAGATGTCACTAACATTTATCAATGCTTCCTGGTGGAGGATTTCGAACAGATCCAACGAGAATAGTCTGGAGAAAGGGCATGATGACACCCGGGGTAGCAGCAGCACAGACTTCCTGGAGAATCACGCCACTAAATAATGCCCAAACGTAGACAATCCTTGTAGAGTGACATTTCATTGTATGGGCGGGGAAAGAACTAACAGACAGGCAGTTTTCAGAGACATCAATTTCACTCTGGCATCTTGCATAGGCACCTAAGGAGGAACTTAAAAGACTCCAGTGCAAGGAGAGATCCCACATCCTTTTAGAAAGGTCACAATAAGTCTATAAGATCCCAGAGAAGGGTGTATAGAAGCCACCTTTAGTGTAGGACCTGCTGCTATCTAGCAGGCACAGGTAATCTGTGACATCTAAAATGTATAAATATGAACATATAGGAATAAATAGAAGAACTTAAAATCAGATAGTTTGAGTTATAGATGTGATGTCCAATTGCTGTTGCAGGTGAGCTGAATGATCAGCAGAACTCTCTCTCCTACGTGCTGGTTAATCCTGGTCCTGACATGCCTCTCCAGCTACATGATGTCGTGTAGGTACCAAAAACATTGACATATCTGAAACTGGCACAATAACCCTTTCAAAATGGGACGTGAAGCTACTGGAAGCCATATTAACTAATGCTATTTATCTTACGTCTTGGATTTCGGTGTGTAAGGGTAGTTTTATGGCTTTCCAGTACTGCAATGAGACAAATTTGATCTGATTAACTGTCTAATAAATCATTTTTATTTTTAAACCTGATGAAATAAATGTGAAGTGCTGCCTTATGTTCTGGCAGATTCCTGATTCGGCCAGATCCGCTGGCTCACATTCCAGATGAGAACACAACCCGGACAAGTCAGAGTTAAACTACATTTAACCGGTGCCAATCTTGCAGGTGTGAGAGAAAAAGACTGCCTTGAAATGAATTTTTATACGTTCAAATTTGGAATTTTCTGTAAATTGCTGGATCATACCTGTGACACTAAGACAGAACTTTTTTACCAGGGCAGTGGTAGCTCAGTGGTTAAGCTGTTGAACTTCTAATTGGAAGGTCATCAGTTCAAATCCCAGCACTGCTAAGCTGCCACTGCTGGGCCCTTGAGTAAGGCCCTCAACTGCTCAGTTGTATAAATGAGATAAATGTAAGGTGCTCCGTATAAGGGTATCTGCCCAATGTGAACATAAAGTCCTCTAGCCAAACAGCTTTAAGACCTCCAGCTGTATAAATAGTCTTAATTTTAGGATTCTGAGAAAGCAAAGGTGTTAATAATGTGTATTAATAACACTCTCAGTTGGAAGTCAATACCAGGACTCAGGAATAAATTTATTTTGCACATCCTTAAACTCATGTTCTAAAATTTCTGTCTAGAACATCGCTATATTTTGTACATTTGGCTTATCAGAAGCTCTAATCTAATCATTAATCTATCTTCTTTTTTTAATGACTGAGAGGTTTAGGGCTATGTGTATAAGTAAGGACCAGTGTTGGTTATGTGGGATATTGTCAAGGACTAGACCTTTAGTAGGTCAGAAGGTTGCATTCCAAGATCTGTCCCAAAACACATACTATGGTTATACTTAGTACACCACTATGTGAGGTAACAAATTGAAATAACTATGGAAGTATGCTATATGGAACAAAGTCTCTGTCAAATTCTAGTGCTCTGTCAAAATGTCAGCATGGGTACAAAATGTCAGGAATTTGTTACGATACTATTCTGTACCACACTGTCTAGTGGAGGAGTACTAACAGATGGCTGGATGAGATAAAGTAGCTTATTTTTTTTTAAAATCCCAGTTGAAACAGGGGCATCATTTGGGCTGCATAAAAATCTCAGAAGTTGAATCTCTGCTTTTGTCACTTTAAAAAAAAAAAAAATCTTTGATTAAAAAAAAAGTGGTTTTAAACATTGCATTATTAAACAGTATTGTGCCAACCAATCAGCCTTCCTGCACCCACTGACACATCGTTTGAGAACAGTTGGACTAGGGAACTTGTATATATACCAATGTGGAAACCGCCAGAGAATTTGGTTGTTGTGATATTTATCTATCAGACATCTTTACTTTGAATATAGTCTGCTGGCATAATTCTTAGCCTTCTGGGTAAAACTAGGTTCATACTGATCTATTTAACCTCTCCAAAACCCTTGGTGACCTTGGTAAACTGGTCTGGAGCTGGAACATTAAACAAAAACAAAAAAAACCTGGAGATATCCAAATGACAGTTTCAAATTTCAGTATTGCTTTTAAATCACGCTTGTCAGCTTGCCATGGTATTTTCTCTATTGGCGGACATCATTGTTTCCACTTTAACAGCTGTTCCGTTATTTTGTCAGCTCAAGTGAAGTCCATTAGATGACCAGTAGATGTCAATCAAGTTAACATTATTGTAGACTTTCTTCAGAAGGTCGACGGTAATGAATGGGATTAGTAGGAATTAGTGAATTGTGGCCTCACTCAAATGTAAACTATTTGAAATCTGCAGAGTGTCTTTATGATGAGCAGATGGATACAGATATTTATATTTATATTTATATTTACAGTATATTTATATTTATATTCTAAGTCTGAAATGTTTACAGTTGTGGTCTGATCAGTAGAGGGTGCCAATGAGTTTGGTTTCAGAACAGAAGTCAAGACCTTATTACCTCATATTACTGCCTCAAGTATTAGTACAAATCATAATATGCTATAATGATATTGTTAAAATATATATATCATATTTGTAATTGTTGTTTTACAAAGAATGGTGACAATATAGCCAGGGTAAACTGATCTTAGATCAGTATAAAAACTAACTATGATCCTTTCTGAGGATTTGTTACACATTCCATTTGCTGCTGGTGAAGATTTTACTTCATATTTTCATTTATTTATTTATTTATTTATTTATTTATTTATTTATTTATTTATTTATTATTCACTATTATTATTATTCACTATTATTGTTGACCAGCTTATATCTGAGCATTCAAAATTTTATCATTATGAAACGGGTAAATACTTCATTATTCTTGCCTTTTATGTTGGTAATTAGGAAAGGATTTTTTCCTTAATTACTGCTAGTTCATGGTTTTTCAAATGTACATTTAAATGTACTTTACGTGAGCAATGTGGTCAGTTCACAAAGTTTAACATTTACATAATATTTGTATTCGTAAAAGTTGCTTTTGTGTTGTGAGCATAGTCTTAGTACTCAGTTACAGATAATGAATAATATGTAATAAATTGTGGTAATTTATAGTTGTTGATTTAAGGCGCTATATGTAAGGTTAAACGAGTTAATTTGCTCATTTCTAAATTGTGCCGTTATTGTCAATAATATAAACTATTAATAAGATGGTTATAGTTAATTGTTGTGGATTACTTATATACTTATATAAGTTTACATTTGAGAGTAACCTTTTGTTTGGCCTACGAACTATGGAACAAACTGATTAATAGTGTTTATTTAGCATTGCCAGTTTATACTCATGGTTTAGTTGATAAATCAGTCAATAAGATCACAAAGTTAATGTTTATAAATTTGTTGATTTGTTGATTTGTGAAGTATAGTCAGTTCAGAAATAGATATAGCTTATAAACTGGTTAACCCGTTAGAAATGTCATAGGGATGTTTGCTATGGCCATAGTACATAGAACAATAAAGAGACCGTAGATGAACATACTTATCAAGTTTTGACAAGAACTCAATGCTAATCATGTTAGATACTTGCTGAAAGCTGATTGGTTGATGGCGGACATGTTCTTCAAGTAATTCAGTGATTAGTAATCTAGTTACAAATTAACAGAGCGGTGCAATACACAAAATTTCAGTTTGATCAGGCTGTAAGTTTCTGAGAAACAGCTTTTTGAAGGCTCCCTGTTGACAGCCACAGTGGCTTTGTAGTTCACAAGATATGGGCTAAAATTCACGTCCAGCTGTCAATTATGCTGGAACACTCCAATCAGTAGAGCCTGGCTGTCAGGAAGCCCCACCTCCTGTCATTTACATGCTTGATCAGTACTACCTATTGATCAAGCTTCACATCTCTTATGGTTGGTCTGCACAATTTATTCAGGGGAGAAAAAGATTAAGGAAAACCTGAGCAAAAAACAATACGGTTCCAGCACTTTGTGCTTGGAACCCTACTTATCTAAACATCTGCCCAGTGAACTACAGAACAAATATTCTTTTTTTATTTTGCATTTGAAATTGGTTTATAAAAAACTGATTTAATTGAATAGTAAGAATCTTACATGTAGGTCCTTTTAGATTAAATGCTTTAAGATGAACCGATGTTTTGATTATATTCCTGGTATTATTGTTTTTTATTATTGGTTGTAAGCTGAATCTACAGTATAAATTGTACAATGCACTGTTATAAATAAAGTAAGATTGCAGTAATGTTTAACATTGTGATTTTGAAATGTCACAGACTCAAATGATTTTTTTTCTTTTCTTGTTCCTCCACATAGAGCAACAGACTAAAAAGCTCATTCTTCCCTTTCCTTGTAATTTATTCAGTATTATTTTTTTAAAGGGATGGAAATCAAAGAAAAACAAACAAATTAATAAGAAAAACAAATAGGAAATGTAGCATTTTAGGACTGACAAGGCTCAAGGGAGTCTGTAGTCTCAAACTGCATACTTCAACCTAGCACTTAAAAACATATACAGTAACTTGTTTTAAGTCCTACGTGAAACACACATAAGTCCATAACAATGTGACATAAACCTACATAAACCTGCAAGGCTCATTGCTGCCTTAGTCAAATTTAGTCAATTTTGATATCAGGTTTACATAACCACTAAGTTATGTTTAGATAAAAATGTTCTGTATTCCACATTTTTTACTTTCTATATGTTGCAGCTGCTGCTAGATTTAGGGATGTGTGTGCAGATGTGCACTGTAAAGAGATATCCTTGGCTGTTATTGTAAGCATACTTGTAATAAAAGCAACCGAAACTTAGAAATTGGACAAAAACCCTCCTTTGCGCACACACACACACACACACACACACACACACACACACACACACACACACACACACACACACACACACACACACAGTAGTGACTAAAAAAAGATATTATTTCAGGTCAGGTCAAGACAGAGAGTGTGACAGCAGAATGTGCTTGATGCCAAACCATGGATCTGACAGCCTCTTCCATAATTCTCTGTAACTCCCACACACACACACACGCACAAACATGCACACACTCTTTTGCATGTAAGTTTCGGTCGACAGGTCTGAGCAAGAATATGAGACTGCAAGGTGTGTGAATTGCGTGTGCATGTTTTAGGGCATGTCTAAGATCAGGGGTATGGCTTAATTGAACCATTCAGCAAAACCAAATGTGTGGAGGGAGAAGCCAGATAAGCACAACACTCCCTCGGTCACATGCTTGTACACACGCACTCACCAGAGAACAGAATCCCAAACACTCCAGCATGGGATTTTCCAAGATCAGCATTTTGTTATTGATAAAATATAGCAACACGACAAAAGTTAGCAACAAAAGTTGGAGTCCACTGCTGATGTGACTGTGGTTCTATTAACCTGGGATAATCACCAGGGCCGGTGAGAGACACCTCCTTGTGCAAATCCCACACATGCTAATATCTCCTAAAAATATGATGCAGCATTTGCAATGAATATTGGGAGCATTCAGTCATCTATCCGGAACCTTCTTCCCCGCCAGCACCAAATTTCAAGGAACAATCAGAGTTATCTGGGGTTCATAGAACAACAGTGACATACAAAACTAGTGCTCTATTTCACCCCTCCTAACCACTAGGGGTGGTGTGTACCACCTGGACAAAGTATGCCTATAATGTGATGAGGAACAGAACTATTTTTAGAACTAACGTAAAGGTGCTCGGACAGGACAGCCACAGTCATACCACTAGGAGGTACATGCTGATGCCCAGGTAGCCACAGCCCAGATTTCCTCGAATGAGGAGTCTAAATAATGCCCATGAGGATAAGACACTACTCGTAGAGTTGCATGTCACAGTAGAGGCTAGACATCCAGCCCATCTACAGAGTGGGCCAGCTTCTGTTTAGACAAAGAGAGCCCCCATGTCTTTCCTCCATGGCAGAAGAACAGTTGGTCTGAGGATCGTATGGCCACCACCTGGTGTAAGGCAAACCTTGAAAAGTATCTGTTTCCAGGGCAATGGGAACAGGAAAATAAAAAAGGACCAGAGATACATCAAAATGAACCTGTGTCCTGCAGTTGCACAGCTTGAACTTCTGTATATTTGTTACCCTTACCATATTAAAAGGGAGAGTCTTTAGAAACCTCACAAATCTAGAACTTGACACAAACTGGCATCCTTCTTCTGACCAAGGAAGTACATAGAACACCTTGTATTGCATCTCAGTCCAAGAGGGAACAAACTTCTTGGGATGTTTCAATAACTTTTGGAGTCTGACAAGGTTGAACCCCAAAAAACCTGGCAGCCACAACAGAACTTCAGGTTGTATCCCTATGGTATTGTTATCAGGGACCACTGATCTGATGCATGTCCAATATTTTTTGGCTGTAAAGCATCCCACTGACAGCTCCTGCCCTACAGGGGCATGCTCAGTGAGACTCATTCATGCTGGAGGAGCTGTCTAGAGCCCATGCCATGTGGTGGCTGAGTGGTACTCAGATGCCTGCCAAGGGTCTGTTGAAGGCATTGAAAAACAGAACTAGTTTGTGGTGAACTAAAGTTGCCATGCAAATGGTGCCTTTGGCTGCACTGGCTTTGTGATCCTGAAATCTGCATTCTCCTATCCAGGGTCTCTTTGCCAGCATGGCAAAGAGTTAAGCTTGCATGCAAGCCAGATTCTGCGGGGTTGATTTCATCCATCAGGCAGAGTATATTGTGCTGACCACACTTGGCAATGTATATAAGCCACAGTAGTAGAGAGTCACCAGAGAGTTTCAACTCAAACACAGAGTTGTGTTAACATCAGCATAGCCACGCATGTAGCGCAGGTCGTGTCCAAGTCAGACACCTCATCTTTGAGATGATCAATCCCAAGTCAGTGAGCACAAAACTAGCACCTGTATTGGGCTTCCAAGAGATTCCAACACTCGCTGCATGAATGCAAGTCTTGTAGCCTGGTTATTTTTGGCTATTTGTTTGGTATAGCATACTATGTAGAGTGAATCTGGCCCAAGTGAAAAGAAAACAGCAGTATGTTGTACGGAGGGAAAACCCACTTTAATTCCAGAGATGTGGATGACCAGAAATTAAGCAGAATCAGCATTAAACAGTGCTTGATATGGTGAAGGAAAACAACTCAGCCGTGCTAGCGGCACATTAGCCACGGGCCTATTATTCTGCTAGAGGGTTGGGGTGAGGAATATTTAGGGGGGACAATACCAAGTGCATCTGTACAAGCACTTGTACAGATGACGTAGCAAATACCATGGACATTCCAGCAATCTCTAACATTCTAAAAAAAAAATGTGTAATATACAGTACAGGAAGCACATCAAAGAGAATGAGAAGTGGCTCCAGCTTTGGAGGACAGGTCGCCAGAAGCCCAGTAAGACTTTACAATAACAGTACATGAATAATCATGTACTAATACCTGAATTAATACTTACTTAAATATGAACTAATAATGAGTTAAGACACACTGTAAACCATTTCAAGTGGTTAAACTTAGAAACAAAAGTTCACCTGCTACCTGCTGAAGATAATCTTTGTTTCAACTCAAAATGTTATGTTTTACAAATTTTCCAAGTCAAGACAATAGATTATATTAAGTTTACTTTTTGAAAACTCATAAACTTGAGTTCAATATCCAAAACTTGTCATGACAGTTGGAGTTAAAGAGAAGAAATAAGTTCACATAACTTAATGGGGCTATCATGTTTTACATGTGCATGTACTAATCACAAACTAATGAAGAGCTAACCTTAACTGCATGAATAACGACCACCTTAAGTACATAGCACATATTTGTTAGCTAAAGTATTAATTAACATGTAGAGGTAAACTAAATCAAACATGCTCCATAAGAAAGAATATGAATTAAACGCGCATAACTTCAAATTGTTTATATAATTTGCCATATGCAGCTGCGTGCACATACTAGTACTACAGTGGGATTTGAAGAGAAATAGACGGAGAATGACACAAAATGGGTTGAAATGAAATTATTGGTGTTTATTATTAGTGTGTTTTTCTACATCCGATAAGGAGGATCAATGTACATTAGGAAAGTAATCCAGCACCATCCGATGATGTTTATGTACGCAGCTGCATATGGAAAATTCATACAACCCCTGGCAAAAATTATGGACTCACCACACTTAGGGGATGCTCACCCAGATTTTTTACTTTGTAGCAACAGATAAGATATAAAACAATTTTTGTTTAGCTGAACATCCTGGCTTTGTGAAACATACCACAAACAAATTACATTAAATTGTTTTAATTAATGACATATTTTTTTCCAGATCAGGTAGAGAAAAAAATGATGGAATCACTGACTGATGACGAAAAAATTATGGAATCATCAACAAAGAAAAATCACAATGAATGCTTTGTTGCTCCTCCTCTGGTTTTTATGACGGCCTGAATTCTTTGAGGCGTGGACTTCACTAATGAAAAACAATATTCTCCATCAAACTTTCTCGAATAACGGTTGACTGATCAGCTTTGCAGGATGGAGCGTTGTCATGGACCATTTTTTTTTACATTTCCACCATAAATTTTCAGTCAGATCGAGATCCGGACTGTTTGCTGGCCATGTCATTGAGTTGATCTGCCTTTCCTGAAGAAAAGCTTTGCTCTGTGGCAAGCTGCATTATCATCCTGAGCAATGACCTCATCATCACCAAACCTATTTTCTATCAATGGAATGAGAAAAGTGTCCAAAATTTCAGTGTACACCTGTGCATTGACTGTTGAGTTTTCTATCCTGACGCTTTGACGTCTTCCTTGATCTACCTGTATGTTTTCCTTTTATAACCTTCCCATTTTGTTTATACTTGCACCAGATTTTAGACACAGCTGACTGGGAACAACCGACATCTTCTGCCACACTCTGTGTTGAATTTCCTTCTTGAAGGAGACGTACTATATAATCCTTTCCATTGTTTCAATTGACAACTCTCTTGTTGGGGCCATGTTTCCTTTCAAAAAAGTGCAAGGTTAAGGTCTGTAAGCACTGTCTTTTAACTGCAGACTAATTAGCATTTTAGACTTGTGCTGGTGTTTGTTTTTGAAATGCAAATTACAAGGTGATTCCATAATTTGTTCCTCAACATTGAGCCAGGATGTTCGGCTATTAAACAAAAATTGTGTGTCATATCTGTGATTTGTTTATTTGCTACGAAGTAAAAAAGCAGAGTGAACATCCTCTAAGTGTGGTGATTCCATCATTTTCAGGGGTTGTTTATTAATTCATTAACTAACAAACATGTGTTCTATATGTACATATACTAAAGGAGGTCGTTATTCACGCATGAATTCATAAGACTCATATCGTAGGTAAGGTTAGCTCTTCACTAGTTTGTGATTAGAACATGCCTTAACTTATCATTAGTTCATATTTAAGTCAGTATAAATGTAGGTATTAGTGAATGATTATTCAATTACTTTTATTGTAAAGTGTTACCAGAAGCCCAACTGTGATCACAAGCTGCTAAATGGATAGCTCCATATTGTGTAGATGTAATTGGACAGTGGTAGCTCAGTGGTTAAGATGTTGGGCTACTGATCAGAAGGTCATGAATTCAAGCACTGCCAAGCTGCCCCTGTTGGGCCCTTGGGCAAGGGGCCCTTAACCCTCAACTGCTCAGATAGATAAATGTAAGTCGCTCTGGATAAGGGTGTCTGCCAAATGCCGTAAATGTAATCTGAGATGCATATGATACCAGAAGAAAAATGGACAGCTAGTTTTATGACAGCAGTATTTATTGCAAATACTTAGTCTCTGTGTATCCAGGTGCTTTTCACTGACTCTGATAGTTATGAAGGGTGAAATCAAACTGTACCATTTTGGATAAACTTTTCTCTGAAAGGTTTCCAATATTATTTACTAATTGTGTTAATATAAGGTGTGAGGAGATAACAATTAACACTGTACTTTAGGATACATCGAAACAATTGAAACATTTGCTATCACTACAATTCAAACCAGAAATTCAGTTTAATCGTGAGAAACTGGCTGTTTATCTATTTTCTACCCTCATGCATGCATGTTTTTTTTTTTTGTTGGTTTTTTTTTGGTAAATGTGTATGTTGTGTCATCAAGAAGTGCAAGTAGCATGACGCCCTCAGGGCTGAACCTGCATGTGACATCACACAGTGCCTGCAGCTGCACAGATCAGCACACACACACACACACACACACACACACACACACACACACACACACACACACACACACACACACACACACACACACACAACTTTCTCAACATGTCTTAAATTGAAAGATGTCAGAAAGCATTTCACACACACAGATAAAGTACTAAGTCAACTATGTACATGCACATATCAGACAACACTGAGTGATAGGTGTTGGAATTGCATGCACATCTTTTGCTCGTGCACTTACACACACACACACACACACACACACACACACACACACACACACACACACACACACACACAAACATACAGAGTTCATACAGAAAATGCACTCCTTTTTCGACAATATGAAAAAAAAAAAAAAAACACTGCTTTTTAAACGATTATAATATTTATATTATTTACATTTTACATTTATGGCATTTGACATTATCCAGAGCGACTTACAGAAGTGCTTTGAAGTCTCTATCAATAAGTGCATCCTGATATTGGTTTGCTAGGTCATGGACTAAGAATACCATCAGTCTGCAACACTCTGTTCAGAGGGTAAAATAGTAAGAAAAGCACACGTACCATAATTCTTCTCTTAATCAAAGTGCTAATTTAAATACTTCAGGAAGAGGTAGGTCTTCAGACGTCGTGACTCAGCTGTTCGGACATCCAGGGGAAGTTCGTTCCACCACCTACATGCTAGAACAGAGTCTTGATGCTTGACTTCCTCGTACCCAGAGAGATGATGGGACCAGTTGAGCAGTGCTACAGTGCTTTTCACATCCAGCTTTCCTGTTTTCTCCCTCAATTTCTATCTGTCTCTGTCTTTCTCTATCTTTTTTGTGTGTGTGTGTGTGTGTGTGTGTGTGTGTGTGTGTGTGTGTGCCAAAGACCATAATCAGCACTCTTTTTGTTGATGTTGTTTACTCATGAACACTAATTCATTTGTTGTTATACTATGTCACAATCTGATCAATAACGCTTAAAACCCACCCACTGTTTATAGACAACAACAATTTATCAACCTACGGGTCCATATGTCTGAGACATAACAAAAAACAAAACTAATATTCAAATAAAAGGCAGTTTAAAACACAAGTGAGGTAAAGCAAGCAGTGCGACTTTAAAAGTTACTAAAAAAAAAATTCTTCGGTTGCATCAATGCTTGTTGAAAATGTGGAAGGCATTTCTCCTAGCCTAGCTCCTAGCAAGAGCTCATTTATTTAGGCTATATTATTTAAGAATTAATTCAGGATCTCTGACCAGGAGAAACTCTGACCAGTTACTGAAGATTAATTCATTCATTCATTCTAGCCAGCTGAGAAATCCACATATTAAACTGAAAGTTATCAGAATATCCTGTATACATACAAAAACTGTTGTGACTCCTCTTTTTTTTTTTTTTTTTTCAAATGGTAACACATAGTGCTCTTAGCTCTTAATAGCTGATACCTGATAAGACAACACATTGTTGTACTTATGTTAGTGAGGAATCATGGCAACTTAGAGAAACATGATTAGTATTCATTTTTGAGACGTTTTGTTGGACGAGATGTGTGTAGGTACAATATTAAACTTTCCGGAGGTAACAGGATGAAACGTGTGTGTGGTGGGACTCCAGGGCGCCTGTTGGCAAAATAAACAAATAACTGAACTTAGACTTTATCTGAACACAATGCCCTGTAACAATAGTGTGTGTGTGTGTGTGTGTGTGTGTGTGTGTGTGTGTGTCTACTATATAATGTACCATTTGTCTTTAAGGATGTTTTTTTCATTTTACTCAGTTGCTTACAATTCTCAGTAAAAATTTTACTTGAATTAATTAGAATTTTCAAATTTTGATTGGAAAAAAGTTATTAAAACTATCAAATCTAAAAATGACAGGCACCTGTCGGTATCTCACACACTTGCATTCAGACAGAATTATTTACACCTTTCTATGAAAATGAGCAAAATAAATAGACTGTATAAAATAAAATTACACAAGAAATTTGTCTTAATGTTGAGAGAACATAAATAAATGCTTTCAGTTAAAGTAGCATACAGCCATACATCTCCCCCAGTTTGTTTGAGCGGAAATGACTCGGATCATTGTTGTAATGTTTATTTTGACATTCCACGATCCTACACTGGTGTGAGAAAAGTGAAATTCAGGACGTGTGAGGTAAATGTATAGTTTAGAGGCAGGTAGTGGCAAGAGGTTGACCAGAAGGCTGTAAATGAGAAACGGGAGAAATCAGTGAGGATTTTGATATCTTCTTTCTACCTTGTTAGTAAAAAGGTACAAATGCTTATGTATCTGCTGTGGTTTACGAATTCTGTACGTTAATCTGGCAATATTCGAATAAGTATTGAGTCATGTAAAAGCTGAAATCTGATTATTAATAAATCAGTGGTTAGTGAGTTAATCAGTGGTTAAAACATAATTTTTAAAAAATGATAATAATAATAATAATAATAATAATAATAATAATAATTTATCGTTTCATGTATTATTATTGGCATATCGGAAGTATCAGTCTTTGCAAACCAAAGATTAAAATACTTCATACAATACTTCGATTAGAGTACAACGTCCAAGAGAACATCCAAGCACAAATTTAAGGATGCATATAGAAGTAAATGTGATTGTCATGTTAACTTTCTAAGTAGCCTAACGTGCACATTATAAATTCATAATTGTTCTGAATTATGTTAAAACTGTGTTTGATTTCTTTATGCAAAATTATACAGGTATTCATAAGCTGATTCACAATCATGACATACTAAAAATGTTGCCCATTTAAGTAGCTTCGATGTAGTTAGTTACTTTTTGTTAGTAACTTGTAGTGTAGCTACAAGTTTTTAAACTTTTTTTAAAGGGTGGCTTGACTGTAGCTTAACTACTTCAAACTATGAGTAGCTTGAAAAGCTACAGTTTCAGAGTAGCTTCCCCAGTAGCCCTATATTGTGTACAAATATATACAATCCCCTCCAAAGGTATTGGAAAACAAGGCCAATTATTTTGTTTTTGCTGTACACTGAAGACGTTTTAGCTTAAGATCAAAAGATGAAAATTAGACAATAGATCAGAATTTCAGTTTTAATTTCCTGAAATTTACGTGTTAGACAACTTACAATACGGCCCCTTTGGAGGCAGACCACACTATCTTTGGTGAACAAAAGTATTGAAACAGATAGTCTGAAATGAAATGAAAGTAAATAACACTTAAAATTCTTCACCGTATGGCAAAAACAAAAGAATTGGCATTGGCTTTCCAATACTTTCCAAGGGGACTGTATATTGTATATAACTGACCATTATATTGTTGTAAACATGTGTCAGCACTGCATACAATCAAATACATCATATTTACTTCACAAAAAAATATATTTTCTTTAAAAATGTCACATTTAAATACTTTCTTTTGTTTTTAATACACTTTTTTTCCTTTGGGTAATTAAAAAATATTTGTTAAATGAAAAAAATATTAAATGAAATACTTTTACTGCGTGTTTTTACTAAATACTCTGTGCACAACACACCCAGTATAAATGAATAATACTCAAGATGCATACTTCCCAGAAATATTTGCAACCCCACCTCTGTAAACTTTCGAAAAGGATGATCAGTGTAGATTGTCTTCTGGGAAACATGTAAATATCTTATGTAGCTTCTGAAGGGCAGCACTAATTGGAAAAAAAAAAAAAAAGCTCTTTGAACAAAATGATAATTTGCACCAATCATCCTGTTCAAAAGTTTACACCCCCCTCTTACTGTAGTGTGTTTCCTTCTTGAGCATCAGTGAATGTTTGCACCTTTTTGTAATAGCGGTCTCAGTTGTCCTCACTGTGAAAAGATGGATGTCAACATCATATATCCGCTGATGGAAAAGGGGTCAAATATACAGAAGATGCTGGAAAAGCAAAGAATGTGAAGGACCTGGAGGATTTTTCTGAAGAACAGTGGACAGTTTAACTGCTCAAACAAACCATGTGCTGTGTAAATATAATTGTTCGTGAGATTTGTTTTATAGCATGCTCACCTTAGTAAGTTTCACAACTTTATTGACCTTATTTTTTATTTTCAAAAATATAAATATATAAATATAAAATATAACTCTTGATCCAAACTTAGTCCTCTCTGCACACACACTTTCTAAATTTAACTTTGTTTTGGTCCCTAAAAGTTTCTCTTCATTCATCCCCCACAACCATGTACAGTACCATGAGGGTGCAGGTCTGTGTATTAATGTGGGTGAAATTGTAAATGTGCACTTGTATGGTGGTAATATGTGGGCATTTTTGAGTCTGTGAAGGTGTGTGTGTGTGTGTGTGTGATTTGAAGAGGAACATTATTGCATTTTTGCACAGTTGAAGATCATTAGTGTACAGGGAGTTTTTAATCAAAGCTTAGCTGCAACAAACACCTTTTCTTTTTTTTTGCTCAAAACTTGTAAAGATTCGTTTAGTACAGTGCTACTGAAGTCAATGTAAGACCTCACAAGTGTAGACATACGTGTGTGTCTGTGTGTGTGAGGTGTCAGATTTGTGTAGCCGTCAGATGGTGTAATGGTGGAGCGTTTGCCTGAGCAACGCTGCCATTAACGATTCTTCACTCTAACACAGTTATCATATCACCAGTGCAGCTGTCTCCAAACAAATGCACACACACACACACACACACACACACACACACACACACACATACACACACATGCACTCTGAGCAAATTATTCAATCATTACCTGTAGTGATCAGGATGGAACGATTGCCTGATGAGTGCAGGCAGGTGACCATCCACTAAATAACATCCAGCAGAGACTTGATGAGAGGCACAATATGGACTCATGTTGGAAGACTGAAGACCACACATGCCTCACATGCATTTGGCAGATGACTTTATCCAGAGCATCTTACTGAAGTGCTTTGTAATCTCCATCAACAATATATCAATTTAGACAAACAGGTCAAGGTCTAAGAAGCTTAAACCCTATTAGAGAGTGACTCAGTAAAGTTGGGTTCTGACATTTTACAAAGTGAGCCTGCATGATTAAGAGAACAAACAGGTCTGTGACTTCTGCTTCTGCTTGGAGCTTCCTCAACTTCTTCTGATGTGGATGGTCCCACATGGACACCCTAAAGCAGGGCCGTTTCTGGCCATTTTGGTGCCCCAGGCGAGATTCCTATTCCTATTGCAAGATGTTTGTGGGTTTTCTTGCATGTACTGCCAGTTTCAAACACCCCCACCCTCCGACCTCAAAATATTTCAATGGGATTCAAATCCGGGCTTTGGCTAGGCCATTCCATAACCCTGCATTTCTTCTTTTTGTGCCATTCCTTGGTGGATTTGCTAGTGTCCTTGGGATCATTATTCTGTTTAAAGGTCCATTTTCGGTTCAACTTCAACTTTCGGACAGATGGCCTCACATTATCTTCAAGCACTCTTTGACATGTTGCAGACTTCATAGTTGAATCAGTGAATGCAAGCTGTCCAGTCCCTGAGGCAGCGAAGCAACCCCAAACCATAACATTCATGCTTCACCATTGGCGAGAGGTGTTTCTCCTGAAAAGCTGTCTTTGGTCTGCACCAAACATATCTGCTGTTACTGTGGCCAAACAACTCTATCTTTGATTCATCTGTCCAGAGTACATTATTCCAAAAGGACTGGTCTTTGCCTATATGCTCATTAGCAAATTGTAGTCTTGCAAAGGCTTTTTCCTGGCACATTTGAGCAATCTCTTTCTGATTGTAGAAGCATGCACTTTGACACCAACAGTTGGAAGACTTACTAGGAGATCCTGTGATGAAATATTGGGGTTCTTGGAGACTTTTTTTTGCATCAGACAGTCTGCTCTTTGGCTGAATTCACTGGGACAGTCAGTCCTGGACAAATTGGCAGTCGTTTAAAATCTTTGTAGATGATTTTCCTTACAGTGGAATGATGTATTTCAAATAATTTGGAGATCTTTTTAAATCCCTTGCCAGACTCATAGGCATCCACAGCCTTTTTTCTGAAGACCTTACAGAACTTGATCTGATGATCTTGGTATGATGACACCACACACCTCAGTAGCAAAGGGAACACCAGACACTAGATATGAGAGGGGTATAAATAAGACAGGTTCCACCTGCACTCCCTAAGCAGGTTCTAATCACTGGCACCCAATCTTGAACACCTGATTATACTTTTATGATTTGAAGGTGTGATAAATATAGGGGTGTACTTACTTTTTCCATGTGACTGATCTGTTTTTTGTTCATTTAAATTGTGAAAATTACTACAAAATGTCAATTTTATGTCATTTGATAGTGTATCACCTTTGTTAATAGACACTGTTTCAAAAATGATCAAATGTTTGCTTCCATGGGGTGTGCTTATTTTTTCACATGACTGTAATACTGTTTGACTTTATAGTATATAGCTGCAGAATCGTAATAATTTATAATCTCACTCTCCAGTGTTACCTAGAAGAGGATGAATTTCCTTTTGTGTCTATTTCCTCGCAAGGTTTCTTCCTCATGTTGTCTCAGGGAGTTTTTCTTGTCATTGTCACCTCCGGCTTGTTCATTACAGATGTACAGTTACTGTATATCTGAATTATTGTAAAGCTGCACTGTGACAATATCTATAGTAGAAAGTTTTATATACTGTACAGAAAATTGAGTTGAATTGAATTGTTACCCCAAGGTTAGTGGTTAGCACGTTTGCCTCGCCCCTACGGGGTCAGGGGTTTGAATCCTGTCTCCACCCCTGTGTGCGGAGAGTTTGCATGTTCTCCCCGTACTTCAGGGGTTTCCTCCGGGTACTCCGGTTTCCTCCCCAGGTTCAAACGACATGTGTTGTAGGCTGATTGGCATTTCAAAATTGTCCGTAGTGTGTGAATGGGTGCGTGAATGTGTGTGCAGTTGTGCCCTGTGATGGGTTGGCACCCTGTCCAGGACGTCCCCGTCCCTTGTGCCCCGAGTTCCCTGGGATAGGCTCCAGGCTCCCCCACAATCCTGCGTAGGATAAGCGGTACGGAAAATGGATGGATGGACGGACAGAAGTTCCTGACAGACTTTAACAACGTCATCATTAACAGTTTCAAGCTGAGCTTAATTTGTCTGGGAGGAAACTCAAGAAATATTGGCACCGTCAAGAGAAAGGGCATAACAAGTAAATAAATTATACATATATTCAATTGATGTCCTTTTCCTCTAACATAATCAGCAATCATAAAAGCTTCTTTTTTTAAATTATAGTAATTTTGTTTCTTTTATTAAAACATACAGTATGTGTCAAAATCTTTGGTATCCCTAAAACTAGTTAAAACAAATGCAGACAAATTGTCAACCCTGTCTTTCTGTCTTTTTTTTTTTTTTTTTTTTTTTTGTAATTGCAGTCATAATTGAAACTCTATTCAGCTTTGCGGTGAAACTGTAGTGAAACTAATGTGAATATATGTACTTACAAAAGTAAGAAACTGAAGTCTGGGATGTCTTGGGACTTCAAGAGATTATATAGTATAAGATTCTTCACAGATTCATCTACAGTAATAAATGCTTACACTTCCAAGAGGGCAGAGGTCATGGCCAAGCTGTCCGAGCTCCCCATTCCCCCCATTATAGTGTTACTCTGTGACCTCTCCACATTACCAACATTCAAACATATTAAGCCCTCCATATAAATATCACTAACCATTGCGAAAAAGCTCATATTACTCAATTGGTAAGACAGAACCAAAATAACCATTGCCTCAGCCACTTAACAGAAAAAAAAAAAGGAAAAAGATTTTTTACAATATCTTGAGAGCTTATTCCTTGTTCTACAGTGAGGTTCTGAAATTTTTATGCATAATCTTTCAATAAAGATCTCACTGTGAGTTGCAATGTGTAATCACAAACGGACAAAAAGTATGTATTAACCTTGATGACTAGATGATAAGCATACCAAATGTATATCTAATCTGAGTTTGATCAAGAAAAATAAACTCACACATGCACACCCATGTTTGTGTATATATCACAAACATGCCCAGACACACACACACACACACACACACACACACACACACACACACACACACACACACACACACACACACACACACACACCACACGCAGTTCATTACTTGAAATCTGGCAACACATGCTGATGCACGATTCATTCATAGACATTAAAACATATACACAATTATTCTATGTCCATCTGACACACATACAATATGCATTCATTAACACACACTCAGATGTGTTCACTTATGGAATGATGGACATACAGTATACAAACTGGAATGGTATGCAGGCTATGCTCTCTGTCTGTCTGTCTGTCTGTCTGTCTGTCTGGTTGTTTCTCTCTCTTTCTCTTTCTCTATATGTGTGTGTATGCACATGCACACATGCCTTGTCAGTTTAAGACGAAAGAGAAGAAGGGGAGAAATAGTGTGAAACATTGAGGAAGACAGAGAAAGAGATATAAAATGAGACTGAGAGTGAGACAGACATAGAGAGAGAAATAGAAGGAGAGATATGAGGGCATAAGTGGATTGACAAATGATATTTTGACTCTGTGAATATCTACCTTGTGGGTGGGGCTTGTAAAGCTTATAAAAAGTTTATATAAAGGAATACAAATACTAACCAGGTTAAGATGCTTTTCAACAGTTTGTTGTGTTTAATAAGGTTGGAATCAAATATATTATTAAATATCACCCAAAAATTAGCATCACAGTCTATTTGAAAGAAGAGGAAACATACCTGACAACATTCACACACACGCACACACACACACACACACACACAGGCACAGGCACTTACTCAATGTTTTAAGGGGACTGTTTTTGGAAAGTGAGAGGGCGAGGTCAGAGCTGCAGTTGTCGGAGAGGCTGTGAAAGTGATACACCGAACAGCTGGGACACAAAACACACCCTAAACTCACACACATGCATATAAGTGACAAGCATGCAAGGATATACAGACACACCACCAGATGCCACACGTGCCGAAGCTGATGTCTCAAGGTCTGACCCTTAATGCCTCCAAGGAATGAAGGAAGGAGAGTGGAAGATGTTGATCTTCTAATTTGGAAGCACTCACTATCACATACACACACAAAAACATGTCTGCCCCATCAGCATCAGGTTAGAGCTGCTGAGTGATGGACTCTGCTTCTGTCATGCACATATAACACTGATGTTCACGATTTGGCTGTGACATGGTGCTACACTGTCCCTCCAGGATTTCGTTATTTTGCGATCACGGGAATTAATGCGAAATCGAGCAAACTCCGCAATATACGGAGGAACTTGCCCTTTTTCAAAACTACAGCAGATTTTCCGCAGATTTGAGCCAAGACGCATCATGTGACGTCATCACAACGTGCATTCAGCCAAAGCACTCTTCAATTCACGTGTCGAACATGAGTACAGCTAAAAAGTCTCATTTACCAAAAAACATCACAGTGAAA